>CM021109.1:473974498-474529002 GCA_007115665.2 Sequoiadendron giganteum
TCTCTCTCCCTCTCTCCCTCTCTCCCTCTCTCCCTCTCTCCCTCTCTCCCATTTTTTCCTTTTTTACCTTTGTATATAGATTTGTCACTCTCCCTCCCTCTATTTATTGTACTTTTTCTTTTTTTGCCATTCTTTTTTTAATAACCTTTTTCTTGTTGGCTAAGTTTGATTGAGCATCTCTTGTAGGTCCAATAGTTTTCATTTACTTGTTCACATGGGGTGCAAGTAGAGAGATTGATGTTTTGGACATATTCATGGAGACTATGTATTTGTAGTGTAATCTTCATTTATGAGATAATACATTATGTGGATAGTTTTGGAGGCTTGGTTTTTCCCTTGTGCAAATTTTTCTACAATATATCTTGTATCGTCTTATTTGTATGTTTTTCTTTTCTTTTGCATATTTTTCACTCATAAAGTTTTGTGGAAATAGTTTTATATTGATGCAAATTTTCCTTCCTTTGATATCAAATCCTATTTGTTAGGCTGTGGGCGGAGATCACCTTAATATTGTTAACACTTGGAAGGAGTAGGTTTTTGTGCATAATTATTTCCATGGATTTGTAAGAAAATAATAAAGGCATTTTAAAAATAGTTCCATATGGATTTTTGAAAATAATTTTTGTATAGTTGCAAATTTTTATGTATAAGATTATATTTTGGTGATTAAAAATTTGAACTATACCTTTTTCTAGTCGAAGGATTTTGGGGACCAAGCCTTGGCCCGATGACCAATCGACTGGGCAATCGCAACCAACATGTGGAGACTAATGCATTGTTCATTGAGGTGGGTGAATGAAAACTATTCATAAGGCCACCAAACAAGTTATCGAGGGCCAATGAGAACAAAACACATGGTTTATCAAGGTTTTTTAGTAGGAAATATGAAAAATAAAAAGAAAAGATATTGAGGCTTCCCTTATGAGCTTGAATAAGTAAAATTCTACATAAGAAAATCGAAATAAAGCTAGAAGGAAGCACTTAATGTGCAATCTAGGTAGTTCATGAGTTGGGCACCATGGCTTATTAAGACATAGGGTAAAAATGGGACAAATTTGCATGGGGTAAAATGATAAGAATGAGCTTAAAAAAAGGGAGGTTAGGCTGATTTTTAAGTGAAATTAATTACATGTTGCACAAACTTCTTTATACCATAAATACTAAAAATTGGACATTGTGTCCAAGACATCTAACTCTTTAGATGTTGAAACCTTCACAAAGAAACCTTTAGTATTTACCTTGAAGTCTTAGACCAAACAAAATATTCATAATCTAAAGGATTGTTTTGTTGTAGGTCCTATTAGTAGTTTAATTTGTCCATTTTATGGAAACTCAAACTGAATTATATGTATAGTGGAATTGTCATTAAAATTATATGGGGAAGCTCCCCAAGATCTAAAACTCAAAACTATAAACATAATTTACATGTATACATAATGTATAATATTGTATATATGATGGAATTGTTATTGGAATTATACTGAGAATCTCTCTAAGACTGATAAGTCAAAACTATAAACATAATTTATATGTATACATAATGTATTTGCTTTGGTTGCTAGTATTAGACTATCAATAGTCAAGACTTGCAATAAGATTTTCACTTTTAAATAAGGGTAATTTAGCAAACACTATTGATATTCTAAGCTTCCTACGGATTAAAGTAGAGATGTATATTTGACTTTAAACAAAGATTTAAATAAAAATTAGACATAACTTAGTAATGGTTAAAGTAGAGACTTTGAATTATGGATCATGGACTCTAGATGAAGGAACATTTACCTTGCACCTAAAATACTTGGACCCAACCATTGTACTAGAATATTACATCTTAATATATTATATATTAATATATTTTAATAATTAAGTGAGTTATTTTTTATGATAAACAATTGCATAGATAATTGTTAGGTTGTTAAAAAGGAAGGGGCTTATTAAAAAATTGTACAAGAAAATTTAAAATCCTCTTAAGATTCATCATAATATAATTGGATCCAACACTTCTCTTATATTACATTAAATGGAATTGCTTACAACTAGTTTCTAGATAATTCACACATAAGAGATTGATTCTTTGTATGAGGATATGACCTAATTAATATAAATGATCAAAAGATAATTAACATATTGAAGAAAGAATTTATTAATTTTATCGGTATAGATTGAAGAATCTATTTCACTCAACCCCTTACTTATTCTTATTTTTTAATTAAATTACAAAAAGAGGGAGTCTTAATGTCACCTTTCTTCAACCTTTTAATGTTGGAACTTTATGTGATCTCCTCTTAGTTTTCTATTTCCTTATTAAATTTCTTGATCTAGCATATGCCTTACACATCTTCATCCCTTACTACACCAAATATTTTTTTGAAGCCACTATTTCTCCATTATTGCGTTATTAAGATTACTCATTCAAGTAAAGTTCATTTCTTCGATAAGTGATTTTTTTAAAATATATCTTATTGTATGAGGCTTTTACAAGTGGATATTGGTAAAATTGAAACTAGTACTTGTAACATTTTTTAATGTGAGAAAAGCATAAAATTATTATATTATGTATACCCTTTAAAATACTTCACACATGTTTGTTTTGATTACCTAAAAAAAAATATATATATTTTATCTCTTGAATTTACTTTCACATTATACATGAGCAATTATCAACTCCCAAGACAATTAAAAAGAGAAAGACATAGACATGTTAGAAACTACTTTTAATAGGTTGATATAGTACAATTGATAACTAGATTCGATTTAATTGATGTGATAAAATTGTCTAGTTTATTATACATATAAATATAATTTTTATTAGTCCATATTTTTTTGTATAATATCATCTTATCCACACTAGTAAGAAAATTAATACCTAAATATCATTCATTTATCATCAAAAAAAGAAAAAAATAGTTAATGTACATGGATTTACAAAAAATATATTCTTGACTAAATAAGTCATCTAAAAGCCAAATCATATCACCTAAATTGATTCTCTATATCATATAGAGCTCAATAAATTGGAATGCAACTTATATGCACATATTAGCATCATAAATTATTTGAATTGGATTTTTATATGCAATGCTTGTTGGAAGTGAAGTAGGAGATAAATAAAACTTCATCCTTCTTGTTGATAGTTGTATTATAAAGTTAAAAAATTACATTTTTATTTTTTCACAACTATCTAAGGAGTTCAAATATATGCTCTAAAAACTCTAAATTTTTTGGGTATAAATTCACCTACATATAATCGGTGTCTATCACCCCAATAAATTTTTTGGGTCGAGTAAGCTTTGAAAGGGTAGCTCACCCGTTTCTTAAATTTTTAATAGATTGTTATTATATGATTAGTAGCATGGCTATTTTTTTCTTAAAAGAGACATGACAAATTATTCATACTTATTTTTATGGACTAATATTTTATGATCATAGGTGAATTATAAATGCATATAATTAATGATGGTCCTTGTTATTCATATACTAAGAATCAAATTTACTTGGCTATTTTTTTATTAAATATTTTGTTGATTCTATTCTAGATTTTCTTTAAAATAAATGGAACAAGTGCTATTCCATGTATAGATAAATACTCTAAAAAGATATCTTCTATGGTTTTTTAACCAAAACCCAAAATGCAAAATTAATTCAGAGAATCTATGCGGCTTTGAAGAAATATGAAAGAGCTTCAATTGAATGCTTATAAAGGTACCACCTAACTATATGATAACTTGATGTATTTTCACTCTAATAAAAGCATATCATTTACAAAGAGAGAAAAACATGTTGAAGATTATGGGAACCTCACTCAAGTGAAAGTATTTTATCATAAAATTTCTCTTGATTTCTATTCAAGAAAAAGTATTTTATTATAAAAATTCTCTCCAGTTCTATTCAAGTAAATATATGCTATGAGCAAGAAGGAAAATATTAAAATATTAACCATCACTTATCAAACCTTAATGCAATGATTGGCCTTAGGTGATGCCATTAAGGGGGAGTGTCAATAACACCACCTCATGGATAGATCCTAGATGTAAGGCCTAATAAGCATAATATAAGACCTATAGGTATTATATGCTCCAAATTAAAATAAATGCTTGGCCTTAGGTGATTCCATTGAGGGGGAGTGTGCATGTCAAAGCCACCACGTAGTGGTTAAATTCTACATGTATAAGTCCCATGAGAATAAATTTAAGTTCTTCTCTTTGTGAATCTTTCACTTATAAAAAAATATATTAAGTCCTATGGGCACTATGTAATGAACCTAGGGTGAGACTGATTTGAGGAGACCCAAGTTCTAATAAAATTATTTATAAGACCTCATATATAGCATCATTTTTTAAAACACTAGATTATAAATTATGACAAGATGACTTTCATGTAATCTGAAATGCATGACTTTTATTTTGACATATATTTGTATCCTATTTATCATTATCAAAGAAGACCTATGTTATTGGGTTATTTCATTTTTTATTTTATGAAAATTAACATGTGATGTTACCTATTAACATTAATGGGAAGTGTTAGAACATGATTTGAAATCATATATTTGTGTAATGGTGAAAATTATATACCTTGTTTTGAATTAATTTGATTTGTTTATTTCTTATATAAAGATAAGTGTAAGTCATGAAAGTTTTACTAACAACTATCATGTAATCAAATACTTACTTGTATTCTTTCCGATTATTAGTTTTGATCTTTAATTTTTTTAATTCTTTCAAATTTAATTCCATGATTTGTAAGATCGATCCAAACAAATTGTGTACTTTGTAGACATGAATATATGATTTATAAATTAACTCAAGTCAATTATGTACTTTATGGACACGAGTATATAATGTGTAAATTTTAAATTCAAATTTAAGCTCAACATAATCCTTCCCACTACTTCAACATTTATGTGTTTTGTAGACATGAGTCTATAGAATGTTTTAATTACAATCCTTTTAACTTTTCCAGGATATTTCTCATGCCATTCTCACTTCATTCATTGTCTATCTACCTCTCTTTTTCTTTATCACTCTTTTACTATTACCTCTCTTTGTTCTCTATTTATCTTTGCATTTTTCTCTTACTTTTTTCATTCTTTTTTTGTGTTAAATTATTATTATTATTATTATTATTATTTTTCTCTCAAATTCTTTATTTATCTTCTCTCTTTTTCTCTCTATCTATCTCTTTCTATCTATTTTTTACTTGCTCTTTAGTTTACTTATTTTCTCATATTATATGTTTTTCTATGCTTATCTCTTTCTTTCTATCTTTTTCTTAGTGTTTTTCTATTTGATTCTCTCTTTTTCTCTCGTATTTATTCACTCCATCTCTATTTTTATCTTTCTATGTTTTTTCATCAATATTTGTTTTTCATTCCTTGCTTTGTCACTTTTCCCCTATTTTGAAAATCTTTATCTTTATGTTGGTCATTCTCTCTCAAACCTTTTTATTTATGTTATTTTTCTATATTTTTCAATCTTTATTATTCTTGTATCTCCTTATAAGTGTCTATCTCTCCTTCTCCATGTTTCATCATTTATTTTTCTCTTTTTATATTTTTTTCTTTCTTTATTACATATGTATTATTTTCACAATATTTATTTATTTACCTTTAATTTTTAATAACTATTTTCTATTTCTTAGTTTTTTTTTGTATTTTTATCTTTTCTTCTTATTTTCTCTCCTTTTAAATTTTTTCTCTTTATGTTTACTTTGTTCTCTCTTTGCATCTCTCTACTATTTCTTTCACTAATTTTCTCTTTTAACTTATTATTCTTTCTCCTCGTGTCATTCTTTTTATTTTATATCAATCTCTCTCCCTCCTATCCTTCTTTCTTTCTTTGTATCCAATTTATTGGCTCTTTCCTTCTCTTAATGATTTTTATTCTTTCCTTTTGTTTTTATTTTCTCTCCTCTTACTTAATTTCATTATTTCTTTTTTTTTTTTCCCTATATTTCATATTTAGCAAAATTTTCTTCATTTTCTTTATGTTATATAAATTTTTCTTTTATTCTTCTGATATTTTTTCTTTCCTTTTTCTCTCATATTGTATTTCTCACTCACATCTATCTTTATACCTCTTTTCTTTCTCTTTTGAAATATCTTTTTTTCTTTTAATTTTCTTTTATTCTAGAGTTATCTCTCATTCTCTAAATATCTTTTTTTCTTTTTAATATTTTTCTACATTGCTATTTCTATTTCTTTGTTTCTTCTTTCCTCTATTTTTTTTTCTTTCTATATGGGTTGGACCTTAGACCCTAGAATTTAAGTTTTTGATCCATAGACTTTGATCTACACCCTAGCTCATGGATCATGGACCCTAGATTGATAAACATTTATTTTATAGCCTAAACACTTAGATCTTAGACCCTTAATTTTTAACCCTAAACCTTAGAAGCTATGTCTTGTACTTGTGGACCCTAGACCAAGAAATATTACTATTTACCCTTTACCTTAAACTTGTGGATGAAACATAGTGCTTAGGCTATGCTAATAGATATTTGATCTCAGATAGTAGAACATGGACATTAGATCCCAAGAACCTAGGCCTTAAACCTTATACCTCTTAGCTTTAAACTTCAATATTGAACCTTGGATTGTTAGATGATTAGAGGTTGGATCCAAGACCATGTATACTAGACTATGGACCCTAGAATTTAAACACTAGATTATAGAAAATAATTTTCCTAAATGTGTGAAATCAAACATTGTATGCTAGATGTTTAACCTAAAACTTGGAGCCTAGACCTTAGGCCCTATCCCTAGATTTATAAATCATGAACCCTTGATCAAGAAACCTATACCATTTATCGTGAACTTTTAGAGCTTGGATTTGGGATCACTAGGAACTTATAATTATGCACCCTATACCATAAATCCTTGGACCATTGGCATTGAACCCCATCCTTAGAGCCTTAACTTTAAGACATGTTGATGTGGAAACTATATCCTTTGGACCTAAGTCATTAGAACTTGTCCCTCAAACCGTAGACTATGTTCCCTTATATTATGTCCCTTGATCCTTCACCTTGGAATCCAAGACTTCTTGAATATTACACCTTGAGCACTTGATATTGGGCCCTATAATTTGGACTATATAATGAAATAATCAACCTTATAGATCAAATCCTTGAAGCCAAACCTTGTTTCTAGATACATGATTTTGAATCCTTAAATTACCTTGGAAGTTGGATCCCTAGAATCTTAACTTTGGACCCATGAACACTATATGTTCTAGCTTGGATTCATGGACCATGGACTTTAGATCAAGGTACTATTACTAAATATTGTGATCCCCTAGACTCTTAACTTTAGACAGTTGGATCTCACACCTTAGACCAAGAAACCTTTTCCCTATGCCTTTGGTCACAAGGACATTGGAAGATAGGCCCTAGATCTTAGACACAAGACCTTAGATTGTGGATGATAGACACATAGAACCTAGGCCTCAAATTTGAGATCTTAGACCTTCGACCCTATGATCTCTTTCTATCTCAGTTATGGCTTTCTTTCATTCCCTTTTTTGTAGTGTATTTATTTGTCTCTATTATTCTACCCTTATCTTCAAGTTTAAATCTCTCTAGATCTTTTTCCCTTTCTCATTATTTTTCTTTCTTCGTGTTTCTCTATCTCTCATTCTTTTACTATTTATGTATTTCTATTATTTGGTACTCTCTTTCTACTTCAAGATCTCTTTATTTCTTGGAACCTTTTTTTCTCCTAATCTATATATTTTCCCTCTTGACCTTTCTTTTAATATTTTCCTCTCTTTATAATTTCCTTTTTGTTTATCCCTTCTTTCTTACTATTTATTTCTATCCCTATTGTGTTTTTCTTTCATTCCCTCTATTTTTGTAGTGTATCTCTTTGTCTATCTTATTCTCTCTTTATCTCATAGTTTAGATCTCTTTAGAGATACTTCCCTTTCTCATTCTTTTCCTTGTTGATGTTTCTCTATTTCTCTCCTTTTTGTTACTTCTTTATTTCTATTATTTGATTCTCTCTATATGTGCTTCTATCTCTCTTTATTTCTATTTTTCTTCCAATCTATTTTTTCCCTCTTAACCTTTCTTTCCGTCTTTATCTCTCTCTTTATAATTATTTTTTGTCTATCCCTTCTTTCTTACTATTTTTTTTTTAATCTTCAATTCCATTTTCATTACAAATGTTCACTATTTATTTCATCATCTTTATCTTTCTATCTCTCCTTTTATTCATTTGTTGGTGTTTCTCTTTCTTTTATTCTTTCTATCTTTCTTGATTTGTTTATTGTTGGGAACAGGTGCCTCAACTTCTGGTTTGGACCTCTGAAAAGACTTGGAAAAATTATCATCTTTCTAAGCCTTTACCACTCTACTGCTGAGAATCTTTCATAGAGGTGCGGTCTGGCAGTTTATCGCTTTACTGCGAGCCTCTGTCGATCTGTCTGTGGTTGGGTGGTGTCACCGCCATACTGCGGGGTCTTCGTCTCAGGCTGGCGGTAGTGCGGTTGATGAGCGATAGATAAGAAAAGGTTCACTGCCATATCGTGGGTATGGTTCGGCGATGGCATGACTGAGCGGTGAAGGGTGACATTTAGGATGACGGTTACTGCCTTATCGTGGGTGTCGCTTAGTGAAGCTGTGGTGGCCACAATAAATGGCTGGCGGTCTGTGAAGAACGCTTACCACCCTACCGCGATGGCCTTTTGGCCATGTCGCGGTGGTGCGATAAGCCATGGTAGTCAAAGAAAACGGTTACCTCCTTGCTGCAAAGGTCTTGTGGTTGGGGCCTGGTAGCACGGTGGAGCTCGACAATCGGCACAAGCGGTTACCGCAGACCGCGAGAGGCTTTGCTTAGCCTCGTGGTTGAGCGGTGACACCGCCATACTGTGGGAGATTGTGCTGAGCTCGAATGCGATGCGGTACTAAGCAGCGGGTTGGAAGACAAGCCACTACCTTAGTGCCGTGACTATGTTAGGAGAGACTTGCAGTTGGGTGGTGGAACCGCCATACCGCCGGAGGTCTCATAGGGCTCAACGGTGGCACAGTAAGAGAAGCTCAGACCTCGGATGACAGTTTTGACTCATGGTCAAATTGATGAGCGAATGGGAAGGGCACACATGGCAATAAATTAATAGTTGATTGGTCGATGTCTGGAGCGGTGAAAGTAGTAAATGCAAGACGTGTTTTGGTTGGTGACAAAATCTGATTAAGGCAAGGAAGTTAATGTCTAGGTGACCCGATGCAGAGAAGATCGATCAGAAGATCAGATTACTTGATTGGGTGATCGATACATCATTAAGACTTGTGATTGGTTGGAATGTTAAATGTGATGTAAGACTTGTATAGTCGATTACAATTGATATAAGTCAATCGAAGGGTGACAGTGAAAGAGAGAAGAGTAAGATAGAATAGTGTATTGTATTCATTGTCTACTGTAAGAGTTTTGTAACAGTGTGTGCATGAAAATACTCAAGTATGCTGCTATGAGCTAACTATTAGAGAGTGAAGACTGTGAGCTTTGTATGTAATTTTTTTTGCTATAATAAAAACTGTCTTCTCTTGGTGTGGTGGATTTTTCTCGAAAGGGTTTTCCCATGTAAATCTAGTGTTATTTATGATTTCTTATTTTTGTTATCCCTTTTACTCTATATGTGTTCATATTAGTTGTTTTAAGAAGCTTTAAAACTGGTCTTTGCACTTCTCCTCTGTTGTATTAGCGTTAAGAAAGCGATTCCGGACCTCTGTTTTCCTTTCAAGTGGTATCAGAGCTTGGCCAGTTGTGTTATCCTTGTTAGTAAGACTGGTTTTTTGTGCTAATACTATTCCAATGAGAGTATTGTAAAGTTAGAACTTAGTTCTATTTGAGATGGCGAGTACATCAGGTAGAGTAGAGATTGAAAAATTCAATGGTGGAAACTTTGAGTTATGGAAACTCAAAGTGGAAGACTTGCTTATGGATAGAAACCTCTGGGTTGCTGTGTTTGGAACTATGCCACAAAGTATGAAGCAAGAAGATTGAGACCTTGCAAATAGAAAAGCGAGAGGTCTGATAAGACTGAGCCTAGTCAATTTTGTACTCTTGAACGTCCATGAGGAGAAGTCTGCAGCTTCATTATGGAAGAAGCTTGGTGATATTTATCAGGGAAAGTCTCTGGTAAATAAGTTATTCCTGAGGAAGAAGTTGTAATCCTTGAAGATGGAAGAAAATGCATATGTTGTAGACCATCTGAACTCATTTAATATGAGTGTTGCTCAGTTGGTATTTGTAGGTGTAAGGATTGAGGAGGAGGATCGTTGCATGCTCCTGTTATGTTTGTTACCTGACACTTGGGATCATCTTGTAATGGCTATTGGAAGTATGACCACTACTTTTAAGATGGAAGGTGTTGTTGCCTCACTGCTGTTTGAAGAGATGTGGAGGAAGTCTTTAGAGATGGCCAAAGAGGCCCTTACTGTTCGAGGTAGATCGAAGGAGAAAGGCAAGAAGAAGGATAAGAAGTCCAAATCCAAATATGTAGGGAGATCAAAGTCTCCTGGTAAAAAGTCCAAGGTGAAATGCTAGAACTGTGGGCAGCCTGGTCATATCCAAAAGGATTGTAAGGAGAAGAAGAAGAGTAATGCTTAAGACAATGACTCTTCTCAAAGTGATGCAGATGCCTTCATTGCAACCCTAGTGATTCATGCATCAAATGATGTCTGGCTGGTTGACTCGGGTGCATCCTTTCACATGACGTCTCATAGAGAATGGTTCACTAAGTACGAGAAGTATGATGGTGGAAAGGTGTACTTGGCGAGTGATTCAACATTGGAGATTGTTGGCTATGGAAGAGTCAGGACACAGTTCCCTGACAATAGAATCAAAGGGATTGGTGGTGTACTGCACATACCAGGTTTGACTCATAACTTACTTTCTGTTAGTAAGCTGAATGATGCTGGTGTAGAAGTTTCTTTCTTGAGTATAGGATGTAATATGGCTAGAGGTGCAATGGTGTTGGCTAAGGGTGTACATATTGGCACTCTGTACAAGTTGGATGCACGTCTTGTTCAATGCAACAACACCTCTGTAAAGTCAAACAAAGCTATTCCTGTAGAGAAAGATGAAGATGCTTCTCTGGCTGCAAATTCTTTGGAGGTGAAACTCCCAGTAGAGAAGACCATGCTGTGGCATCATAGACTCGGTCACATAGGTGAGAAAGGTTTAAAAGCCTTGAAAAATCAAAATCTTGTTGAAGGGCTTGATGATTGTAACGTTGAGTTCGATTTTTACGAACATTGTATTTATGGAAAGCAACATTGTGTTTCATTTTATTCGAGTCCTAATAAATCTCCTAGTGTACTGGATTATGTTCATTCTGATGTGTTTGGTCCAATTAATGTTCTTTCATTATCAAAGTCTAGATATTATGTTTCTTTTATTGATGACTATTTGAGAAGGGCATTTATATACTTTCTTAAGAGTAAATCAAAAGTGTTCAGTCGGTTTAAAGAATTTAAAACTTTGGTAGAGAATCAGTCTGGAAAGAAAATTAAATTCTTGAGGACACATAATGGTGGTGAGTTTTGTTCTGCAGAATTCGAAAGGCACTACATAGACCATGGAATTAAAAGCCATAAAACTACTCCACAACAAAATGGAGTTGTTGAAAGGTTGAAGAAAACGTTAATGGAGAGAGCGAGATGTAACACCCCTCTGTTTGCTCTTATGTTAGATTAAGATGCTTTACTATTTGATCAATTCTTATTGAGCAATACAAACTATGTGTGTTATGAAATGTATTTCCTTGATGTTATACTTGACATGTTTTGATTAAGAATAATGTTGGTTTATTATGACATGATTATTGCTTATGAGTTTTATTAATGATGGAAGTGTCAGTTTGATGATATTGTATTGGTGAAGGGGACATGATTGCATCACTCGCTTGCGAGCGCCCTGCGATTCTGTGATTTCCTCTTCACGGTGTATTTTGTAATGATTTTATATGCATGTGCTATTGATGCCTTGGATACAGGTTTGCAGGTACATGACATCGACTCCACCTGACTTCATAGGTTTGAGTGTGTCGATCCAACGGTATGATGATTGGGAGATAGTAGCTAGGTTACTTGTGTCAAGTCTACACCCTAACCTTAGCGGGTTGTTAGTTGTGTCAGTTGTGTCTTTGGTGCTTGTTTTAATATTATTTAATTCGGAAGGGCTCTTGTTTATGGAAATAAATACTTAGAGTTATTGCTTTAAATAGTGTTGATATTTATTTAAATTAAAATTTTACATTGTGATAGAAGTTTTTATTTAAGTTAAGTAATTAAATTTGATTTATTTATTTAATAAAATTTAATCCAAAGGGTTGAATTTATTTATTAAATAATTAAAATTAATTAATTAATAATATGTTGAGAAAATTAAAAGAAAAAGGGAAATTAATTTAATTTTAAATTGTAAATTTCAATTAGTGTTAATTAATTTCAATTTGGAATTAAATTGTAATTAGAAATTATTTCAACATGCAAAAGGCTTTGAGAAAATATCTGGTTGTTGAAAAGATATTTTGAATGTGACATGTGTGGGAGAAGAATTAATTATCTATTTTTGGTTGAGAAAATTATTAAAAAGAGAAGAATTTAATTGGAAAAAGGGAGAGAAGTTTCTTCATGGGAGATTTTTGGAGAGGAAAATATATTATTTTTGAAATAGGTTTTTGGTTGAAAATTGATGAAAAAAGCAAAGGGGTTTTCAAGAATTTTGGGGGGTTTCTGTATTTTTACATCTTCCTAGAAGTGGTGATTTTGGGAGAAGCTTTGGAAATTGATCTCTGAAGGGGAGGCTCTGCTTCAACTTTCTCTTCTTCAAGCTTCAAGAAAATAGGTTCCTTCAAGTTTTAATTTATTTATTTAATTATTGAGAAAGATTGTTTGTACAAAAAAAATAATTTTGTAGAAGCTTTGCTTAAAATGGTAATTGAGATTGAAAGATTGTGGAATTGTTGTGAAATAACTCAGAGGAAAAGAAAAACAATCTGTGATTTAAGAATTTAGTTTTAGTTTTGAAAGCCTCTGTGTAAATTTAGAGGAAAGGAATTTTTGTAATCTTCTGGATTTGTTTAAAATTTTGCTTGTAGAAGTTTTGTTAAATTTTATTATGAGGAAGTTTGTGTAACTTGTTTGAATTTGAAACCCTCAGATAAATTTGGAAAAATTTAATTATTATTGTGAAAAATTTCTCTGAAAAAAAAATAAAAATAAAAAAATTGGTTGCCCAATTTGCCTGTAGATGGCTTTGTTCAGAAAATTTTCCCCTATTTGATTTATTGTTGAAATTTAATAAATATATATACAATATATAAATATGAGAATATATATATATATTCAGTTATTGTTAAATTATATTATTTTATTCTTTTAAATGTCGTACGACGACTTGGAAAAATAGAGGATTCGCTTTTATTTCCGTGGGGTTTTGGTTTTTTAATTTTAATTTTTTTGCTATATATGTTGGGGGAGGCGGGTGAAATACCACCGCCGCACCCCCCTAAGGGAGGTGGACGGTGGTACTTCCAACGCCCACCCCACACATGGGTGAGCTGGACTTACCACAGTCCGCCCCCATTACTGTGGGGTGCAACTGTGGTAAGCCAACTGACCCCTCCTTTAATTATATAGGCCCCCTCCCTTGTATTAAATATAATGCATTTTGTTATTTTGTAAACCTGCGTCCATTTTCAATATGGAGTGTAATTTGATTATTTATTAATTCGTTGTTTATTAATTTCGCTTTTCTTAAGTTCACTTTTATTAAATTCGTTTATTTTTAAATTCGAATATGATTTGATATTAAATGTAAATATATTGTGTATATATATATACATAATTGTCAATTAAATATTATTGTTTTAGTTTTAAATGATGAGACAATTAATGTTATGGAAATTTATTAATTATATGTATATTGATTTTCCAAATGTAATTTAAAAGAAAAAGATTGCATGCATGATTATTAAAATAGAGGAAATATGTAAGCTTTAGTTATAAATATTTGCATGGAACTAAAGATTAGATAACTAGATTGGTTACTTCTGATAAATAAAAGCATGTTCGAGTTCAAGTTGAAGTTAATTTCAATATGAAGAATTCTTGTAATAAAGATATTGTTTTCTTTTAAATAGGCATTGGATTAGATGCATGTAAATGCATGTATTAGGTCAAATTCAAATAATGTGATTTTGAAAAAGAAAAAATTATAATTTAATTAAATGATGTAATTCGTTTGAGGAAATAAATATTTTATTAGTTTAAAATTGAGAAATTGGTATAATAAATGAAATGAGGTTCTTATATTTGTTTAAGTTAAATTGAGATATTTGAAGAGCCTATTAGTTAGTTAGTTGAATTTTCTCCTTCGTCTTTATAAGGGTTCTTATTAAATTAAAGGAAATTGAGTAACTTGTCTTATTCATCCTTCTTATCACTGAATTTGAAAGGATTTAGTAAATCCAAATCTTAGATTTAATTATTGTATTGATTGCTTATGTGGTTCTTCTAGTTGCATTTAGAGGAAATGAATATTTGATTAAGTTTGGTTGGGGGAATAGTTATTTAAAAATGTATACAATAAGATAGTAGGAACAAAGGTTTTATTAATTTAAATCGAGGAAATAGGGGAAATGGTTAGTGTGATGTTTATCTCTATTTGGATCAGCCTTTTTAATTAATTAGTTAAATTAGGATAATTGAGTGGTGTGAATTAGTATAAGTTATTTCGTTGATTGTATGCAAAGTTGTGATAAATTAGAATATTGTAAACATTAAACTATTATGCCTTTATGATGTGTTTGAGATATCTTACGTGGTAGTTAGGGGTAATTGAAAAGAGGTATTAGGTGAGGTATTGTAAGTCTTCCTATTTGGGTATGTTAATTTGTGAGTTATCATTTCATGGTCTTGTCTTTTGTAGTTCTCTATGGTAGTGAGGTTTGTGGTTTTTAGTGAGTCACCCGGTTTCCATGAACGGGGAATGGTTTGTTCTTCTTTGAATGGTTTTTTGGATATTTTGTACCTCCTTAGTTTGGAGTGGTGATGTATCAGATGATAATCGCAGGAGGGTGAAGCTCTATGAGGGTTGAGATTTGGAATGATCTGATGGGTAACTCATATATTTTGAGTGGCTTTCTCCTAGGTTAGTAGCATGTTTAGGATACTGGTGAGTCAATTTGTTATACTTTGATAGAAATGTATTCTTTGAGTTAGTGTTGTACTTGTGGTGGTTTGGTTTAGTGTTGAGTCAGTTTGTGACTAGAGGTTGTAGGGTTTGTCCTTGTATCCGTGTTACTGTCTCCTAGCACGGGGGGTGGGCCTTCGGGTACCACTTGGTTGGGAGGAACGTGCATCCTACGTCGTTGGGTCCCCCTTTGCTTTGCATATTGCGTTGTGAGGTTTTTTAGTGGAGAGCTCGTAGTGGTTTCTTTATTTAGTTTAAGCTTTCTAGTTACTTTAGAATAGCTCTTGTAATTATTATTCTCCTCATTTGTATTTGAGGACGAATCTTGTAATTGTAATAGTTAGGTTTGATCTACCTCATTCCTGGAATGAGTATTGTAATCTACTTTTAAGATATTGTTATCTAAAGCTTATTGTATTCTATTCGTTGTATTTGTATCTTTAATGCTTGTAAGTATGTGAAATTATATGTATGGTTAATATTTTAATAAATGATTTTGAGCATGTAGTGTGTATGTTTTGGTTATCATTGTAATCTTGTCATGTTACCTTAGAGGTTTTTGCGAAGTATTGTGCATCTCCTTTGATATTAATGCACTTTTAAGAAAAAAAAAATATTGTACACTTCCGTGTGGTGTTGCAACTTCCTTTAGGGTCTCATGGTGGGGCATTACATGAGAAGTATGTTGAGCAGTGGCGGCCTGGAGCAGAAGTTCTGGGTTGAGGCTGTGGCTACAACATGTTACCTAGTAAATCGTTCATCTTGTTCTGCTCTTGTTGACAAGACACCTTTGGAAGTGTGGTCTGGTAAAAAGTCCTCTCTTAGACATATTCGTGTCTTTGGCTGTGAGCAATATGTATATGTACCCAATGAGAAAATATCAAAGTTGGAGAACAAGGCTTTTAAATGTATCTTCATCGGCTATGGTATTGGTGTGAAGGGATACAAGCTTTGGAATCCTGACACTAAGAAAGTTATGTACAACAAAAGTGTAATATTTCATGAGCTGAAACCTTCAGTAGTTGATCCACAACTGGAGACAGATAAAAGAGAAAAGAAGAATGATGTAGTTCAGATTCCTCAAACTCCAGAAAAAGAGGAACTACATGGTGTCCCTGAAATTGAGGAGAGTTCAAGCAGCTCTAAGAGTTATGAAGATGAAGAACCATAACCGCAGCTAGTAAGAAGGTCTACACGTGAAAAACAACAACTTGATAGGTATGGTTTTTCTATGTTAGATTCGAACTGTGCCTATGCTTTGATTACTAGCACTGATGAGCCTAGGACTGTAAAAGAAGCAATTAGTATGTCTGATTCAAATTCTTGGTTGGAAGCCATGAATGAAGAAATGGAATCTTTGAAGAAAAATAAAACCTAGGATTTGGTACCTTTTCCTGAAGGGCAAAAGCCTGTTGGATGTAAATGGGTTTCAAGGAGAAGACTGGTCTAGATGGCAATATAGAAAATTATAAGGCAAGGTTGGCTGCAAAAGGTTTTTCCTAGATAAAAGGAATTGATTATGGTGAATTTTTTTCCCATGTAGCATAGACGACATCTATTAGATTTCTATTGTCATTGGCAGAAACATGTGGCTTAGAGATTGAGCAAATGGATGTGAAGACAATGTTTCTCCATGGAGAGTTGGAAGAAGAGATTTACATGTCCCAGCCTGAGCACTTCATTGAAAAACGTAAACAAAGTTTGGTCTGTAAATTAAAGAAATCTCTGTATGGTTTGAAGCAGTTTCCTAGAATGTGGTACCAAAAATTTGACACTTTTGTGTTGTCTATGGGATTTGTGAGATCAAAATCTGATCATTGTGTTTATTATAAATCTGAAAATGATCATGTGCTTATTATTACCCTATACGTGGATGATATGTTATTCATAGGAAATAGCAAGTCTATGATTTATGATCTTAAATCTCAATTGTCTGCAAAGTTCGAAATAAAAGATCTAGGTGTAGATAGGTATATTCTTGAGATGGAGATAACTAGGGACAAAATAGGTAGAAAGCTCTGGGTAAGTCAGAGTAAATACTTTAGTACAGTTTTGGAAAGATTTGGTATGGATGATTGCAAGCAGGTAGTTGTTCCAGTTATGGAGGGAATAAAACTATCTATTGAAGTTTGTCCAAAGTCTGCTATTGAGATGGAGGACATGACTAGGGTGCCTTATGCAAGTGCTTTTGGCAGTCTAATGTATGCAATGGTCTATACAAGACTAGACATTGCCCAAGCAGTGGGTTTTCTCAGCCGGTTTATGGAAAATCTAGGAAGATCACATTGGGATGCTATGAAGAGAGTGTTCAGATATTTGAAGGGGACTTTGGAATATGCTCTGTGTTACCTTGGCAGTTTTGTTGCATCACAGAGAACACTCAAAATTTGTGGATATGTCAATTTTGATTGGGCAGGGGACGTTGACAACAAAAGATCCACCAATGGATACACTTTCATGCTAAATGGTGGTGCAGTCAGTTTGATGAGCAAGCGACAAGCTGTAGTCACTTTATCCACTACAGAGGTTGAATACATGACAACAACACATGCCTACAAAGAAGCAGTTTGGTTGAGTCGATTGTGCTCTGATATTGGTTTCAATGCAGGGAAGATCATAATTTTCTATGAGAGTTAGAGTGCCATTTGTTTGGCAAAGAACTTGACTTTCCATGCCAGGAAAAAGCACATTGATGTGTAGTATCACTTTGTGAGGGATATGGTGGAAGATGGAAAGATCTGTTTGGAAAAGGTTGATACCTTGAAGAATGTTGCAGATCCATTAACAAAGCTAGTGAGCACATACAAGTTCAGATGATGCATAGATTTAATGGGCCTTGGGGCCTATGATCGTCACTAATTTTTGAAGTCTAGAGGAAGCCAGGAAGTCTTCATCAAGTGGGAGCTTGTTGGAAATAGGTGCCTCAACTTCTGGCTTGGACCTCTGAAAAGACTTGGCGAAATTATCATCTTTCTAAGGCTTTACCTCTCTACTGTTGAGAGTCTTTCATAGAGGCGTGGTCTGGCAGTTTACCGCTTTACGTCGGGCCTCTGTTAGTTTGTCCACGATTGGGCAGTGTCACTGCCATACTGTGGGGTCTCCGTCTCAAGTTGGCGGTAGCATGGTTGATGGGCGATAGTTGAGCAAAGGTTCACTGCCATACCGTGGGTATGGTTCAACGATGGTGCCACTGAGCGGTGATGGGTGGCGGTCATGATGATGATTATCGCCTTACCGTGGGTGTCGCTCAGTGAAGCCATGGTGGCTGCAGTAAACGACTGGCATTCTATGAAGAACACTTACCGCCCTACCGTGATGGCCTTTTGGCCATGTCGTGGTGGTGTAGTAAGTCGTGGCGGTCAAAGAAAATGGTTACCTCCTTGCCATAGAGGTCTTGTGGTCGGGGCCCGATAGCACGGTGGAGCTAAAAAATTGGCATAGGTGGTTATCGCCAGACCATAGGAGGCTTTGCTTAGCCTTGCGGTGGCACCGCCATACTATGGGAGATCGTGCTGAGATCGACGGTGATATGGTACTAAGTGGTGGGCTAGTAGACAAGCCACTATCTCGGTATCACGACTGTGTTAGGAGAGACCTGCGGTTGGGTGGTGGAACCGTCATATCGCGGGAGGTCTGACAGGGCTCGACGATGGCACGGTAAGAGAAGCTCGGAGTTCAGGTGGCAGTTTTGACTCATGGTCAAAGCGATGAGCGAATGGTAAGGCAACGTGTGGCAAGAAATCAATACTTGATTGGTTGATGTTTGGAGCGGTGAAAGCAGTAAATGCAAGATGTGTTTCGACTGGTGACAAAATCCGATTTAGGCAAGGAAGTTAATGCTTGGGCAACCCAATGCAGAGAAGATCAGTCAAAAGATCAGATTACTTGATTGGGTGATTGATACATCATGAATACTTGCGATTGGTTGTAATGTTAAATGCGATGTAAGAATTTTACAATCGATTACAATTGATATAAGTCAATCAAAGGGTGACGGTGAAAGAGAGACGAGTAAGACAAAAGAGTGTATTGTATTCATTGTATACTATAAGAGTATTGTAATAGTGTGTGCATGAAAATACTCTCAAGTTTGTTGCTGTGAGCTAACTATCAGAGAGTGAGGACTATGAGTTTTGTATGTAATTTATTTTACTGTAATACAAAGTGTCTTCTCTTGGTGTGGTGGGTTTTTTCCCGAAAGGGTTTTCCCACGTAAATCTAGTGCTATCTATGATTGCTTATTTTTGTTATCCCTTTTACTCTGTATGTGTTCATCTCAGTTGTTTTAAGAAGCTTTAAAACTAGTCTTTGTACTTCTCCTTTGTTGTATTAGTGTTAGGAAAGCGATTCCGCACCTCTGTTTTCCTTTCATTTATTTCTTCATTTTTCTATCTTTTTGTCACTTTCCTTCTCTCATTTTTTCTTCTTCCTTTCCTTTTTTCTTTTTCTTTTTTCTCTCTCCTTCCTTTTCCTTTCTTCTTTTCTCATTATTTATATTTTTCCCAAATTTTACTTTCCTTCTTTATATTGTTCATGCCTCTTTCTGTTCTTTTATTATTTATATCTTTCTCACTTTGTTTCTTTCTTCATTTTCTAACTTTTTGTCACTTTCCTTCACTCTTTTCTCTTATTCCTTTCTTTTTGTTTCCTCCATTTTCTTTCTTCTTTTGTGTGTCTCTAACCCTAGCATGACACCCATTCTTGACCCCAACTTGAAAATATGTAAGACCAAGGTAAGGCGAATTAGGCATTAGGTTGGGTCGCAAGGATACCCCTAAGTCAACAAAAAGAAGAAGGAAAAGAAGTCCACACCTTTTTATCATCTATGAAAGGGGTTTGCATGTCTCTTTTTTTCTATCTCTCTCACCCCAGTGTGATACCCATTCCCGACCACAACTTGGAAAAATGTAAGACCAAGGTAAGGCAGGTTAGGCGTTGCACTGGGTTAGAGGGATACCCCTGAGTCAACAAAAAAGAAGAAAAAAGAGAAGTCCATACCTATTTATCATCTTTAAAAGGGCTTTGTGTGTATCTTGTATTGTGTGTCTCTCACCCTAGCGTGATACCCATTCCTACCCCAAACTTGGCAAAATGTAAGACCAAGGTAAGGTGGGTTAGGTGTTGGGTTGAGTTGTAGGGATACCTTTGAGTCAACAAAAAAGAAGAAGAAAGAGAAGTCAATACCTTTTTATCATTTTTGAAATGGGTTTGGAATTAAATATTTTGATTAATTGGAGGCCAATTTATAAAAAGATCATAATATGATTTTAGTGTACCTATTGATTGATAAACCAATAATCCATTCATATTAGGTAACATAAAATCCTTCTCCTATGCCCTTCTCCTCTACCCTTTGGATCAAAGGTGCTTTAGAAGAATTTTTATCCTTGTGACCTAGCTCACCCCTTCCCGACCCCAACTTGGTAGAATGTAAGACCAAGGTAAGGTGGGTTGGGCATTGGGTTGGGTCGCGGGGATACCCTAAGTCCACAAAGAGAGAGAGATAAGTCCATATCTTTTTATTGTCTTTGAAAGGGGTTTGGATTAAAATATTTTGATTAATTGGAGGCCAGTTTACAAAAAATCATAATGTGATTTTAGTGTACCTATTGATTGATACACCAGCAATCCATTCATATTAGATAACATAACATCCTTCTCCTTTGTCGTTTGGATCAAATGTGCCTTAGAATAATTTCTATCCTCCTTCATGACATTTACATTAACACTATTACAAAGAGGAAGATAGGTGCATTATGAAATTAACCCAAAAGTAAAGAGGGATGGAAAAGAATGAATCGAAATAGGTAAAACCAAGGAACTCTTTGTCATAGGATTGAAATCTAGAAACCATGGCTTCACCAGTCAATTTTTTTTCTTTATTTTCTCTCCCCATATGTTTTTCTATCTTTTATTTGTTATCTATTTTTTCATCCTCCTGATTATCTCTCTTTGTCAATCTATCCTTTTTGCCCATTTCTATATTTTTATTTTTTATATTTTTCTTAGTTTCTTTCTCTTTATTCTCTCACACTTGCTCACTCACTCACTCTTTGTTTTTTTTATTCTCTCCATCTATCTTTTCTCTTGTTTCAATTTTTTTTCATTTTTTCCTTTTTTTTGTTGGTTAAGGTTGATTGAGCATCTCTTGTAGGTCACATTGTTTTCATTTACTTGTTTACATGGGGTGTAAGTAGAGAAATTGATGTTTTGGACATATCCATGGAGACTATGTATTTGTAGTGTAATCTTCATTCATGAGATAATACATTGTGTGGATAGTTTTAGAGGCTTGGTTTTTCCCTTGTGCAGATTTTTCTACAATATATCTTGTATCATCTTATTTGTATGTTTGTCTATTCTTTTGCATATTTTTCACTCATGAGTTTTTATGGAAATAGTTTTATATTGATGCAATTTTTTTTCCTTTGGTATCAAAGCCTAGTTGTTAGGTTGTGGGTGGAGGTCACCTTAATATTGTTAGGTTGCACACAATTAATTCTATGGATTTGTAAGAATATAATAAAGACATTTAAAAAATGGTTCTAAATGAATTTTTGAAAATATTTTTTGTACGGTTACAAATTTTTATGTATAAGATTATATTTAGTGATAAAAAATTTCAACTCTACCGTTTCTAGCCGAAGGCTTTTGGGGACTAGGCCTTGGCCTAATGACCAACCGAATGAGAGGTCACAACCAGCTTGTGGAGACTAATGCATTGTTCATTAAGGCCGGTGAATGAAAACTATTCATAAGGCCACCAAAAAAGTTATCAAGTGCCAATGAGAACAAAATATATGGTTTATCAAGATTTTCTTAGTAGGAAAAATGAAAAATAAAAAAGCTATTGAGGCTTCCTTTACAAGCTTGAATAATTAAAATTCTACATACATAAATCCAAATAAAGCTAGTGGGAAGCACACAATATGCAATCTAGGGAGTTCATATGTGAGTTGGGCACCATGGCTTATTAACACATAGGGTAAAATGATCAAAATGAGCTCAAAAAAAGGAGGTATACATATGTACATAAACATAATTTACATGCATACATAATGTATAAGATTGTATGTATGATGTAATTTTTATTGAAATTATACCAAGAAGCACTCTAAGATCGAAAACTCAAAACTATAAATTATATAATTTGCATGTATACATAATGTATACTATTTGAATGGATTTTTCCATTATATATAAATATCTAATTGAATATGTTTGCCTTTGTTGCTAGTATTATAGTATCAATAGTCATGACTTGCAATAAGATTTTCACTTTTAAAGAAGGATAATTTAGCAAACACTATTGATATTGTTGGCTTCCTACAAACTAAAGTGGATATGTGTATTTGACTTTAAACAAAGATCTAAATGAAAATTAGACATTTCTTAGTAATGGTTAAAGTAGAGACTTTGACTTATGGATTATGAACACTAGATGAAGGAACATTTACCCTACACCTAAAATACTTGGACCCAACCATTGTGTTGGAATATTATATCTTAATATGTTATATATTAATAATTAATTGAGGGTTATTTTTATGATAAAAATTTTCATAGATAATTGTCAAGTCGTTAAAAAGGAAGATGCTTATTGAAAAATAGAGGTCAAGAAAATTTAAAATCATCTTAGATTCATCATAATATAATATTGTATATTATTTGTGCGTATCACATTGTATAATCTCAATTTTATGCTCTACCATTTTTCAAGTCATTATTAGAGCCATAACATTTAGAAGAGAAAGATAGACAAAATGTAGGTGGTTGTGTAAGTGAAGTTAGCATGAGAGAATATGATCTTTGAGGATTCTTTGTATTTTTTCAAATGTTTAGTAGGGTTGTTTGTCCATTTTTTTTTGATGTAGATATCTTCTGCACATTCATGTATATGCTTAGAATACAAACACGGATATTTACAAATAAAATAAACAGTCCCTTGATACATGATATCCTTAAGGTGCAACATTGGCTAGACTTCTTTGGCATGTTTTCCTTGCCTACTATTGTTAACATCAGATTTGGTAAGATTCTCTTCCACTTCGTTTGCAACCTATGTGTTGGGTAGTCACCACAGACCAAAGTTGAAGAAGCTCTTAACATACAATTTGTAGTTATGAAACCACAATAGCCAAGGGAGGATTTCTCTCCACCCAACCCTAATAAGGCTAGTGTTATAGGTATTTAAAATTATCTTCTAACACTTATATTATCATTTATAACACCACTTGTTATTGTAGACACCGAAAATTGGTCTAGGCCTATGAACACCACTTTTGACATAATTTTCTATTGTCCGTGGTCATGATTAAATAACGTTTATTATTTAATTACCCTTTCTTACACATATTTCCTCTATTAATTAAATACCCCTTTTAATTAATTCATTAATTTATAAATAGCCTTTATTCAAATTTGATTAATTAAATAAATCATATTTGTTTAATTATGTCACTAACTAACTAATTCTTCCTTCTTAATTAAATAATTTATTATTTAAATTACCCCCTTTGTCATATTTCAACTATAATTAAATATTTATTATTTAATTATTCATTTAAACCCCTTTATCTATAATTAAATATTTATTATTTAATTATTCAATTCCAGCTTTACAACAGTCAAATTAAATAAATATCTTTATTTATTTAATTAAATCTCTCACTTTCGAATATTGAATTAAATTAATATTTATTTATTTATGTCACATTCTTCTGTCAATCAGTTGACTAAACATTCACTCACCTTCTGACTCAAGATCTATTTTTAGTTCTCCAGTTATCTCCGGATTCAACATCCGATTGTCTCTGCGAGAGGACTCTCTGTCACAACTAGTCAGTTAACTAGTTCCAACTCATATGCATGATGTGTTTATTAATTAAATATCTTTATTTAATTAATTAACTCATGTTTGCATTCAAATGCATTATTCTTCAACTTCTAACTTTGTCTTTGACATTCAAAGTCTATTTCTTCTATTTTCGAAGACTCTTAACTCAAGATTAAGATCTTGAACTCGTGTTCTAACTCACGTTCTAACTTAGTCTGTATCTTGCAGTCTTTTCTGAACTCATGTTCTAACTCACGTTCTATCTGAGACAGAACTCACATCGCATGACATTCATCAATCTTGTCCGTCGATCTCTCTTTCAATCTGAGCCGATCGTTCGAAAACCCAAAATCTATAAAATGGCTTGTCATTATCATTATTCCTCCTCCCAAAATCATTACTCCCGAAATCATACACTTTTGAGAAGAAAATTATCTTCGATATTTTGCTTAGACACTCGAAAAAGTTATGCTTGCATCAATACTGAGAAATCTGAGGGCAAGAATACTGAAAAGGCAAAATGGAGAAGAGCAATCGAGATAAATCAAGGAAGTAATCGCATATTCGGTGAGATCATTCTAGTTTTATTAGTTTAGATTAATCATTCTTTTAAATTTTGTTCTTTGTTGTTTTATTTAGATTAGGATTGATATTTGTGATCTTGTGCAACAGTAGCGTTCATCCGATTCGAAAATCTGAGTTACAGTTATGATAACCTTAATATCATTGTTATAATTAATTAAGGCTACTCAAAAAGTTACTATATATTGTTAACATTAATGCTACTCTCAAGTGTTATTATTAACATTATCAACAACACCAATAATACTCTCAGTATTTATCTTAATGCTTATTAATAAAATTTATATTCCTCCTAATATTAGCATCAATATTATAATTAACACTATGATCATGTTATCAATATTATTATTCATATTAATAATAATATTGTTATACTCAATTATTAATAATAATGTTTTTGATGAGGAAAAATAGTTTTGATGGGACCTGAAGCCCATTACAAGAAGGTTTTGAAGGTACCTAAAACCCTTTATAAGGAAAATATGCTGCTAGAAAAATAATCCACATATCAAACTGTAGCCCAATAGAAGCAACCAAACATAGATATTCAAATCAAACTACGCTGCAACAAATAGGTTTTGAAGGGACCTTAAATCCTTAACAACCAAGTTTTGACAAGGACCTAAAACCTTAAGAGACTAATGAACAACTGCTTGAAATAGACAGGAAAAAAAAAAAAATAAGGGCAAGAAGACTCCACATCATAAAACAAGATACTCCACCTTTTACATCCAGGTTTTATCAGGGACTTTGAACCCTTATGACTCTTGAGAACAACCTAAATCAACTAGGTGACAATAAACCAACCACTCAGAACAAAAAAATAATGGCCCAGGAAGCCAAAAAACAAAAAGGTGCAAAACACCCACCAAGCCTTGATTCTCAAAAGAACCAGAAAAACCAAACACCCCACCTCGACAAGGATATTGGGAAGCACAACTAAACACATCAATGCATCAACCTTCTTACGGCTCCATTCCACTTGAAATGGCAACCCCATCTCCACCTCTAAAAGAGAGGGCACCCCTCTATATGTGAGGATGATAAGAAAACCCTTACCACCAAAACCTCATCTCTCCATGTCATACAAGCTCCACCTCTAAAGGAACTAGTGCTTCACCTCGAAAGGAACTAGTGCTCCACCTGAAAAGGAGCAATCTCCCCCTCTATAGGAAATAATAGTTGAAGATTCTGATGGTTAAAAACTTTAGTAGAAAGGGATGACCTAACATCCCTTAGTAACAAAAGCTTCAAGAGAACCAAGCAAGAAAAAACCAAAGGTGAGAGGAACAAATCCCACCCAACAAGAACAACAATACCCCACCATTTGATGCACCACCAACAATAAGGGAGCCAACACCAAAATTCAAAAGCTCCATGCAAATTCCCACAATGAATTTCACCAACAACAACCCTTCCACCATCAACAACTCAACGAGAAGATAAAAGAAACCCTCATAGGAAAAATGAAGGGAGCTGACCAAATCATTAAGCACCCCATACTCCTTGACATACCATCCAAGAATAAGAGATAGCTAGAACTCCAAACACACTCCTAAAAAAGGAAAACCATACCTCGCCGCTAAAAGAGCCACAAATGAGAAAAGGACCACATAATGAGTAAAAGAAAGCATCCACAAAGAAAGGCCTGCAACAAAAACAACAAAAGTTGCTTCAGACATAAGCCCACCAACAAATATGAGCACCCAATAGCAACCCAAAACAACTTCCACCAACAACAACCCAATAGGAAACATAAACCCTTTTGCCAATAGAAAAAGCCTCCACAAAGAAAGGCCAACAAAATAAACAACCATGAGCTCCAAGAAGCAACCCACAACAACATCCACCAAAAGAAACCCTACTATCGTTAGCAACCCATTCACCATCAAAAATCTAATAGGGAGATAAGGGAAACCCTCACGGGAAAAATAAAGGGAACCAACTGATTTGATAAGCACCCCATCCTCCTTGGCATTCCAATCAAGAATAAGAGAAAGGAAAATCTCCAAACACAATCTTGACTTAGGAGAACCAAACCTCACCCCAAACAACAAAAAAAAAGTTGTTGCCGACAACCCGGACAAACAAGTAGTGACATCTCCCAAAGAGATGCCATTTGCTTCCCTATAGACACCAAGAAGCTTGTCATCAGGAAGCACTAGACGTAAACCATTATCCTCATCTTCAGAATCAACATCTCCCTCACTCTCTACATCCTTGCTCTAATTCCCTTCGCTCGCCATGTAGATTACAAAAATATGATTATTAATAAAATGTTAATGTCAATATTTATTTTAATATTAATACTAACATTTTTTATTTTTTATCACACAAACCACATGGTAGAAGCTTTTGTAGCTTACCATGGCCTCAAATTGGAACAGTCCAAAGGGTTTAAAAGAGTGTGGCTTGAGGGAGATACTCTTAATATTATAAACTACCTCAATTAATTGCATCCATCTTGTTGGTCTATTGAGAATTTAATAAGGGACTCCATTTCTATCCTTAAGACCTTTGATGCTTTCTTTATATCCCATATTTACTAGGAGGGTAATAGGGTTGTCGACCTCTTTGTTAACCTAGGGGTATTTGGTTTGCCTAGTGAATGGGGGCCTTTTGATTTGCTTGACTTCGATGTTCAAAATATTATTTCTCAAGAATGTCAATATCATTTTAATGATGGTTAACTTTAAGTTTCAAGGTTGGAGTCTGTCCCATGATGTCACTTTCATGATTCCCAAGGACTATAGAAAGTTTGTACTCATGTGACTATTCTAGATTATGATTATAGCTTGTCTTGTCAAGTGGTATCTTACACATATTCTAGGTGTTTTTTGAGCCATTTTATTCCATTTTTGGTGGGGTATTATGGCTATCTTGATTCTAGCTTTTCATCTATGTTGGTGTATTTTGGATTTCTCTATGCTTTGTTATATGGTGACTATGGGGGGGAAAGGAGTCAGGTCAAGACTATTTCTTGTGATGACACAAAAAACAACGAGAGGGTGTGGAAATTTATTACTCAAGGCGATGTCTCCTAGTATATCAAACATCTACATGGGTATGATCCTTGGATCTCCAAGGAATTTGTGGCGGGTTGGAAGAACATGGTTTTGGTTGTGAATGGTGTCGAGATTGATATTTCTAAAGAGTTCATAGGTATCATTTCTGGTTTGTCCACTAAGGGTAGGAAGTTTTATAGGGATACAAAAACTTTAGATGTTGCTCTTAATGTCTTCTTTAAAGATAATGAGAGGGTCAATTTGGTGAGAATTTCTTGTAGTGGTTATGCCAATTTTTTTTATCAAGGCTATCTAGGCCAATATGACTGAAGCTATCATGAGGTATTTCACTCTTGATGGGAGAATTACCTCTTTGTTTTGGTATCATTTTATGCTTCTTAACCATTTTAGGCATACGAAAAGAATATCTTTCTCATTTTATTTACTGGATTCATTGGATAATGTTATAAAAGAGGTTAGAAAAAGCCTAGAGCCCCTATTCTTCATGAAGGATTGATTATGTTAGTCATGGAATATGCCAAGTATTTTTTTATTCCTTCTGAACCTAGGATGATCTCAAAGAACAGTCATGCTAAGGATGTGGAGTTTGGGTATGATACTAGTGAGGATGCTTGGGTGGGTGAAAAGGATATTGTTGAACCCTCAATGGAGGTTTTTTGGACCCCTTGGGAGAGCTTTGGAAATATAAGAAGTCCCAAAAGAAAAACCCTTAGCCTTCCTGGTTGGGGAGATTCTATACTAGCAATGATGATGAGGAGTATACTCCTCCCCAATTAATAAGAAGAT
This sequence comes from Sequoiadendron giganteum, assembly GCA_007115665.2. Classification (NCBI taxonomy): domain Eukaryota; kingdom Viridiplantae; phylum Streptophyta; class Pinopsida; order Cupressales; family Cupressaceae; genus Sequoiadendron; species Sequoiadendron giganteum. The sequence continues at coordinate 474,002,925 of CM021109.1, forward strand.
AAAGTCGATTAAGGGGGTTAGTGAGGGTGGTGAGGAGGTGCCTAGGATTGCTAGGAAAAGAAAGAGTCTTCTTAAAGAGTGTGGTAAGGGTTGTGAGAATATGGAATTTTCTGATAAAGAGGCTTGTAAGGATGGTGAGGAAGTGTCATCGTCTGCAATGAAGAGAATGAGTTTGGATTCACTTGGGTCTACTGGGAAATTGAAGAGCTATATGAAAGAGAGTGGTAAGGGTCTTAAGGTGATGGAGAAGTTTTTTAAATTGGTTTGTGAGGGTGGTGAGGAATTGCTTTAGTCTTCTAAGAAGATAAAGAGCTTGGTGAAAGTTAGTGGCAAGGATAATGCTTCTGATTCTAAGAATAACAAGGTGACTCCGAAGATGAATTCTAGTGATGGGAAGTTTGATGGTGTAAACCAGTTAGCTGAGGGTGTTAAGGAAGGATTCAAATCAATTAAGTTGATAGATATGTAGGGGAAGGAGCCACAAAAAATCAAAGGTAAATTCATAAATGAACAGGTTAACAATCAGGAAAACCCTATGCCTAAACGTTTAAAATTTCTAAATGGTTTGTTACTAAACTCAATCAACTGAGCATAAAGATTCATGCCCTGTAGAACATAAATGAGATGAACTCTACTAAGAAGGGGGCCACAAATCAGAAGAATGAGATTCTTGAGATTCTCCATACTATTGCCAAAGATGTGATTATTCTTAAAGATGAGAATGAAAAGAGGATCTCGGTCTTGGAGGAAAAAATAGTTAAACTTTATGATAATACTGATCAGTTGGTCAAGATCAATAGTGTTTTGGGCCTTACCTTTCTCAATGATAAAATAGAAAAGGGGAATGTTAAGGAGGGGAGTAATAGGGTCAAGGATGTTGCTACTAGTGGTGATGGTGTCAATAAGGATAAAAAGGTGGTTGCTGCTAATGGACCAAGTATTTAGACATGCAGTCATGTGAAGAAGCCTACTAAGGCTTTGAAAAGTGCTATGACCGACGTTGTTGAACTTCATGAGTGTATTGTTCCTAAGGAGTTAGAGGCATCAAAGATCTTGAAGAACCTAAAATATGTTGCTGCTTGTTGTTATTTGGTATTTTATTATATCACTCTTGACATTAATATTGCTTCTATTAATTAATATTAAAAGAAATGTTAATAATATTGTTTCTCTCAATAAAATATCAACATTACGGTAAGTGAAAAAATATGGGGGACCAAAAAGGGGTCTTAAGTGGCAACTTTTTTTTTTGAAATCAGGACATACTAACCTTGGATGAAAAATTGAAGATAGTTACACTCAAAATTTTAAGATGCAACAAAAACAAGAGTTGTAGTACTCTAAATCTACTTTCTAAAATACTATTTTTTAGTAAGTGGTAGATATTAAGGGGTTCAAAAAGGGGGGCCACAAAAATTGGTCCTATTTTAAAAAAAATATAACACAACGTTTGGTGTGGCCCCCCTAAAATATTAATTTTTTTTAGTATTTCAAAAATCCCTTTGATTAGAAATTAGCTAACACCATTTAGTTTATCCCCAATTTTTTTTCTAAATTTTTAATGAATATATGATTTTTTAACTAATTTTAAAAGTGGACACATCCTAAAAAATAGAAATTTGAGTGTGCTCCCTCCTAATTTTTTTGAAAACTGATTAAAAATCATTTTTTTTAAAATTTTGTAGAATGGAGTCTAGTTTCTAAAAATGTAATTTATTTTAAGTTTTGATGAACAGTTACAAAATAAAGTGAAAAATACCAAACATTAGTTTTTGACAAAAAATGGATACACAAACAAAAGAAATTAAAGATGAAAACCTTAACATACTCAAAACATGAAAAAATTACATGGTTAGATAGTGTGTCACCAAAAAGTGTATACCTTGGCACTTTTTCACTCATTTTGGCCTTTTTCAATGGATTTTGGTCTTGATCACCTTGAATCAGTCTTGTAAGCTTGCAATTCATCAATAACATAACAATGTTTTACTAAGGTGTTGTGAAGTGATGTAATACATTTCCTCACTTTTCTAAGACCCTTTTTGCATAATTCACCTAAATAATACATTCTTACACCTTCTTAAGCCTTAAGACAGAGTGTTGTAAAGTGTTGTGTTGCATTTGTCACACTTATCTTGGCTTATCACCCCTAAATCACCCCTTTTCATATGCCAATTTTCCCTTTGAATGTATTTTTAGTCCCGACCTAAGTGTGTTTCAGGAGGAAAATATAATAAACTTTATTAAACATAAATCAATTCCTGACAATCATCAAAATTTTCCTAGGAGGACTAGGTCGCCAATTTGGGCGACCTAGTCCCTCTAAGCATAAAATTTAAATTTTAAATAAGATTCAACAAGAATCTTGCCTCCTAAACCCTAGGGTCGGCCTATTAGGTTGCATTTCAGGAAAATTAGGGTTTCACATGTACAAATAAGGGTTTCTATCCTTATTTTGCCTCTCTTAGACTCTCCAAGCTCATTTTTACTCTCAAGCTCTCAATCATCAAGTACTCAATCAACCAAGCAAGTCTACAAGCATTAGGGTTTTCAGACCTCCTCCATTGAAGCTACTCATGCATGTTGTAGACCATCAACAAAGGTTTGGTAAGCTATTCTATTGTGTTATCATCCAATCTTGCTTTATTTTGTGTTTATCTCATTTGGGTTTAATCACCTACAAAGAGGTTTGACTTAGGCAAACCCCTATATCCTAACCCTAACTATTTATGGTCTTTGCATGTGTTTGCAGGTCTTTTGATGCAGGTTAGGTGAAAGAAAAAGTGTTGCAATAAGTACCAACATCCTCCTCAAGTCAAATCCAAGTCTCAAACCTAGGAAGGACAAAAGACAAGTTGCAGGTCACTTTTGGGGGTTCTTGTCATGGGATTATTGCAGAAAAGGGAAATACTCAATGGGACCCACAAGACCAAAGTCTGATTCCTCAAAAATCCACAAGAGGACTAAGTCACCACTATTGGCGACCTTGTCCCTGTGCTAGGCTCGTAAAAGGGTTTTTGTGTTTTTGGACACCCATTTACCCAAAAATTTTTTCAGGAAAGTTTTCCAGTTGGAGGACTAGGTCACCCCAGTTGGCGTAAGTGTCCTTTTGCTCAGAATAGGCATTTTTGAGAAGCTCCTGAAGGCATCCATCTGCAAAATTTTTTCTCTAGGTGCACACTTTCTATCCCGCTCTGTCAATTTATAGAAAACACACATTTAGGGCATATAGTTGGTTAACTTGCATTAGTTTAGTTTTGTTTACTCACACTTGCATACATTTAGATTAGTTTCATTTTAATTTTAGTTTTAGCCACAATACACACACATATTCACAACCATCATCAAATCCCTCTCCCCCTTTTGAATGAACGTAGCCTTAAACATATCAACCTAGAGGAAAGAGAGCCATTCCCAAATCGAGCACTCTTTTTGGTGAACCCGACCATTGACCATTAGCTAGCCTTTCTGATTTTTTGCATTTCATTTTAAAATAGCTTGCATTGCATTAAAATCTTGCGTCATAGGGTTAGTGATAAACGTGCATTTAGTGAAAATTCATGGTAATTTTGCACATTGCATTGTTAATAAGAAAACACAATTTTTTTTGCACTTTCAGTTTTTGTTTGCACTCCCATATTAGAAAAACCATAAAAATTAGCCAAAACTTCAAGAAATTGACAAAAACAACACTACTAGGACTAAGTCAACATACTGGGTGACCTAGTCCTTTCGCTCTATTTTCAATCAAATTCTCAAAAATTTGCCAATAATTTTTGCGTTTTAGCTTTTTGGTTTTGCCTTTCTGTGTCTAGTTCTAGAATCTCGGTTAGAGACCTTTTCTCACCTTTTCTCACATTGCCTTAGAGGTTTTTGTGTCGGTGCATCTAGTGTTCCTTTGCCACTATAGTTGCAAGAAGAAGTTCAAGGAACCATGTCATCTACTAACAAAACCCTTGTTGTAGATCTTGGAATCCCTCCAACTTTGACTCCTGGTGTTGATAATGGTGCATTAGGCCTAGAAACAATCCTTAATAAATCCTTGTGCCTAGATGATACTACTGCTGATACTCCCCTCCCACATGATAAAATATTCCACATTCATGTTGATCTCTCTGATTATCAGCATGAAGTCAGCTTTGAACTCATCTCAGGGACTACCATCCCTGCCATTGAACTCCACTGTTTAATTGACCATGATAATGGCTTAAGTTTACTAAAGAAGATTGTATAAATCTATGAGAAGCATGCACTTAAGTCATCCCCTTCACCCACTCATAGGTCTAGCCATGGAGGACCTTCCACTCCTCCCTCCTCAATTGTGGCTTCCATCCCAACCTATACCTCGCCTAGTGTAACAACCACCATGCAACTGGTTAGTAGTGTGGCACTTCCTCCCCCCACCACCACTAGCATCCCTACTTCTTTTGTGGCATGCCTCCCCCTCATCTCTTCCACTTTCCTACCTATCACCATTCCTACCACTTATCCTTCCACCACTCTCACCCCCTCACCTCTTTCACTTCCACCCCCAACACCTACAGTGACCCTCTCATTACCCAATTATTTCACACTGTCACTAATATGCAACAACAACTCTCTTCCATTAACCAAAGACAATATGGATCTCCCTCTCATTACATTCGTAGCAACCCATTGTCCCTTAAAATTATCTACACTCCTTTTCCACAAGGCATAGAGATCCCTCGGCTTGAAAAATATGGTGGGAGGGGCAACCCTTCTAACCATGTGAATACCTACACTGCTCTCTATAGCGACTTTTCCCTCGATGATAGATTGCTCGCCAAATTATTTCCAAGAACTCTAAAAGATGCAGCCTTAGATTGGTTCTCTTCTCTACCCAATAACTCCATTAGTTCATTTAACGAGTTAGTGGATGATTTCATAAACCACTTTCAAGTGCACATGGCTCTGAAGAAAACTCTAGCTAACCTCATGAGGTGTAAATAGGCTAATACTAGGAAAATCATTGACTTTATCTCTCGCTACCAAGCCCTCTATTCCTTGATCGAAGTCCAGATCCCAGACACTCATTTATAGAAAATGTTTATCGAGAATCTCATGACATACCTCCAAAATAGACTCACCCTCATGAAGTTCCCCTCCTTCATGCACCTATGCCAAATATTTTGTGATTACCATAACTCTACTAGTAGTCGTGACTCACGGTCCACTGCTAGTCATGATGACAAATATGATAACTCTTCCCAATCCACTCCTCAACCTTTTCGTAAACCAAATAAAGGATTCCTTCAATTCAATCCTTCATCTTCCAACCCCCACCCATTAATAAGCAAGCGATCGCTGTTAAGTTAGCCATGCCCTTTAGTTACAGGGATCCCAAGCGTACTTTCACACCCCTGCCCGATACCCTCCATAACACCATGACCCAACTGCTCCAACAACATATGATCTCTTTACCACCCATACATACACCTGATCTTAACAAACCATTACCCTCTTCCTACAATACCACTTCTTATTTCTATTTTCATCGCCAACACAACCATGATACTGAACAATGTAAGCATTTGAAGCACATAGTGCAAGACCTCATTGATTCAGGATGTCTATCCGTTGCTAGCGTTAATGTTAAAAGCAATACTTTAGTGGCACCCCCTAATCAAAAATTTCAAATTTTTACCAACCCCATGCCTAATCATAATGTATCGCTTGTTAAGTCAAGTGAAACTTCCCTACCTGATGTAATGAATGTAGATTCACAAGATTTACATTCTACTTCTCTTCCACCGGTAACCCCTGTGTCACCTATTAAAGAAATGGTAGGTGTAATTGATGTTATCCATCGAAAGGGCCCAACCAAAGGGCCTCTTGATATATACTTCTCTACACAAGATATACTATGAAACCTTCCTGATGGCCCTCTCTACATTGCTGGCCACATCTATGATAATCCCACCAATGGGATACTCATAGATCCCACATGTGGCGAGAATGTCATCACCGAAGAGTTTCTTGTATTACATAATCTTGATCAAGATGTCTATAATCGCCCTACTATGTGGGTAAAAACACACCATGGTTTTGCATGCCTAATGATTGGATTGATTGCCCTCCCCTTGCAAATAGTTCCCAAGACATTGGATGTTTAATTTTCAATTATACCTCAGTCGGACCAATTTCGCTTACGACTTGGCCTACCATGGCTTCGTTCTACGAAAGAGGTCCCCTCTATCATTCACAAATGCGTGAAGTTACCTATCGACAATGACATCTTTATTGTTAATCATAGTGGTTTTCACTCGTTATCATCTAAGGGCAACTTTTCCCTGGATGTCTTTTGGCCTAAACCGATGGAGACCATTACCCCTAGATGAGACTTCTTCTTTATTGCTTACCAAATATTCAAAGCCAAAAAGATATCTGATCTTTCTCTATGCAACATACCTCCTTCTACCTTGAATTCACCTATCCTAGATGAAGCCACGTTTCCACCTGAATCCGATGTGCCTAGTCAACCTAATCTTGAAACCTCCTCCACATCATCCAAGAGACCTCGGGATCATGATAGTAACTCCATCCTCCCACCTCGCACCAAACAAGTTTATAAAGACAAAGATAAAGTGGATGAGCCACCCTTACTGCCTCCCATTCCTCCTCTTAGGAATGATAAGCAACCCATGGTGGACTAGTCCGCTCCTTCACCTATGCACCTTGATCACAAAGACAAAAAAAATAAAGAGGCTAGGGAATGTAGGCATCGCTCTCGTGCTCTAACTCGCCAATCTCATGAGGAAGAATAGGTTGCAGAGTTCTGTTGGGAATAGGTGCCTCAACTTCTGGTTTGGACATTTAAAAAGACTTGGCAAAATTAATCATCTTTCTCAGCCTTTACTGCTCTACTGCTGAGAGTTTTTCATAGAGGCGCGGTCTAGCGGTTTACTGCTTTACTGCGGGCCTTTATCGGTTTGTTTGCGGTTGGGTGGTGTCACTGCCATACCATGGGTCTCCTTCTTAGGCAGACTATAGCGTGGTTGATTGGCGATAGTTAATAAAAGGTTCACCACCATATCGCAAGTATGGTTCGGTGACGCGGTGAAGGGCATCGGTCAAGATGATGGTGACCACCTTACCATGGGTGTCGCTCAATGAAACCACGATGGTTGCAGTAAATGGCTGGAGGTCTGTGAAGAACGCTTATCACCCTACCATGATGGCCTTTTGGCCATGTCACGATGGTGCGGTAAGTCATGGCGGTCAATGCTAACAGTTACCTCCTTGCCGTGGAGGTCTTGCAGTCAGGGCTCGGTAGCACAATGGAGCTTGACGGTCGGCATAGGCGGTTACCACCAGACTGTGAGAGGCTTTGCTTAGCCTTGCGGTTGAGTAGTGGCACCACCATACCATGGGAGATCGTGCTGAGATTGACGGTGATGTGGTGCTAAGCGGTGGGCTGGCAGACAAGCCACTATCTTAGTACCATGACAGTGTTAGAAGGGACCTGCAATTGGGTGGTGGAACCGCCATACTGCGGGAGGTCTCACAGGGCTCGACGATGGCATGGTAAGAGAAGCTCAAAGCTCGGGTGGTAGTTTTGATTCATGGTCAAAGCGATGAGCGAATGGGAAGGTGATCCATGGCAAGAAATAAATACCTGATTGGTCTATGTCTAGAATGGTGAAGGCAGTAAATGCTAGATGTGTTTTGACTGGTGACAAGATCCAATTAAGGCAAGGGAAATTAATGCTTGGGCGGCCTGATGCAAAGAAGATCGATCAGAAGATCGGATTGCTTGATTGGGTGGATGATACATCATTAAGACTTGTGATGCAAGACTTGTACAATCGATTATATTGATATAATTCAATCAAAGGGTGATGGTGAAGTATGTGAGAGCGAGACAGAGAAGTTAGTAGTGATTCATTGTATACTTGTAGAAGTATTGTAACAATGAGTGTAATGAAAACTTAAGTCCGGTGCTGTGAGCTGACTATCAGAGATTGAGGACTATGATCTTTGTATGTAATTTATTTTACTGTAATACAAAGTGTCTTCTCTTGGTGTGGTGGGTTTTTTCTCGAAAGGGTTTTCCCACGTAAATCTGGTGTTATCTGTGATTGCTTATTTTTGGTATCCCTTTTACTCTATATGTGTTCATCTCAATTTTTTTAAGAATATTTAAAACTGGTCTTTTGCACTTCTCCTTTGTTGTATTAGCATTAGGAAAGTGATTCCTCACCTTTGTTTTCATTTCAAGTGGTATCAGAGCTTGGCCAGTTGTGTTATCCTTGTTAGTAAGGCTAGTTTTTGTGCTGATATTGTTCCAGTGGGAGTTTTGTAAAGTCATAACTTAGTTCTATTTGTGATGGCGAGTACATCAGGTAGAGTAGATATTGAAATATTTAATGGTGGCAACTTTGAGTTATGGAAACTCAAAATGGAAGACTTGCTTGTGGATAGAGACCTCTAGGTTGCTGTGTCTAGAACTATGCCACAAAGTATGAAACAAGAAGATTGGGACCTTGAAGATAGAAAAGTGAGAGGTCTGATAAGACTTGGTCTGGCTGATTTTTTTCTCCTGAACGTCCATGAGAAGTCTGCAACTTCATTTTGGAAGAAGCTTGGTGATATTTATCAAGGAAAGTCTCTAGTAACTAAGTTATTCCTGAGGAAGAAGTTGTACTCTTTGAAGATGGAAGAAGGTGCATCTGTTGTAGACCATCTAAACTCATTTAATATGAGTGTTGCTTAGTTGGTGTCTGTGGGTGTAAAGATTGAGGAGGATCGTTGCATGCTCCTATTATGTTCGTTACCTGACACTTGGGATCATCTTGTAATGGCTATTGGAAGTATGACCACTACTTTTAAGATGGAAGATGTTGTTGCCTCACTGTTGTCTGAAGAGATGCAAAGGAAGTCTTTAGAGATGGCCAAAGAGGCCCTTGCTGTTCATGGTAGATCGAAGGAGAAAGCAAAGAAGAAGGACAAGAAGTCCAAATCTAAATCTGTAGGGAGATCAAAGTCTCTTGGTAAAAAGTCCAAGGTGAAATGCTGGAACTATGGATAGTCTGGTCATATCCGAAAGGATTGTAAGGAGAAGAAGAAGAGTAATGCTTCAGACAATGACTCTTCTCAAAGTGATGCAAATGCCTTCATTGCAGCTTTGGCAATTCAGGCATCAGATGATGTTTGGTTGGTTGACTCGGGTGCATCCTTTCACATGACGTCTCATAGAGAATGGCTCATTAAGTATGAGAAGTATGATGGTGGAAAGGTGTACCTGGTGATTGATTCAACATTGGAGATTTTTGGCCATGGAAGATTCAAGATACAGTTCCCTAATGGTAGAATCAAAGGGATTGGTGGCATACTGTACATACCAGGTTTGGCTCGTAACTTACTTTCTATCAGTAAGCTAAATGATGCTGGTGTAGAAGTTTATTTCTCGAGTAAAGGATGTAAGATGGCTAGAGGTGCAATGGTGTTGGCTAAGGGTGTATGTACTAGCACTTTGTACAAGTTGGATGCACGTCTTGTCCAATGCAACAATGCCTCTGTAAAGTCAAGCAAAGTTATTCCTGTAGAGGAAGATGAAGATGCTTCTCTAGTTGCAAATGCTTTGGAGGTGAAACTCCTAGCAGAGAAGACCATGTTGTGGCATCATAGACTCAGTCACATAGGTGAGAAAGGTTTAGAAACCTTGAAAAATAAAAATCTTGTTGAAGGGCTTGGTGATTGTAACCTTGAGTTTGATTTTTATGAACACTATATTTATGGAAAGCAACACCATGTTTCATTTTATTGAAGTCCTCATAAATATTCTGGTGTATTGGATTATGTCCATTCTGATGTGTTTGGTCCATTTAATGTTCCTTCATTATGGAAGTCTAGATATTATGTTTCTTTTATTGATGACTATTCAAGAAGGGAATTTATATACTTTCTTAAGAGTAAATCAGAAGTGTTCAGTCAGTTTAAAGAATTTAAAACTTTGGTAGAGAATCAGACTGGAAAGAAAATTAAATGCTCGAGGACAGATAATGGTGGTGAGATTTTCTCTATAGAATTTGAAAGGTACTACATAGACCATGGAATTAAAAAGCATAAAACTACTTCTTATACTCCACAACAGAATGGAGTTGCTGAAAGGTTGAACAAAATGTTAATGGAGAGATCGAGAAGTATGTTGAGCAGTGCTGGTCTGGAGCAAATGTTCTAGGCTGAGGATGTGGCTATGACATGTTACTCAGTAAATCATTCACCTTGTTCTGCTCTTGTTGAGAAGACACTTTTGGAAGTGTGGTCTAGTAAGAAGCCCTCTCTTAGATAGATTCATGTCTTTGGCTATGAGCCATATGTATATATGCCCAATGAGAAAAGATCAAAGTTGGAGAATAAGGCTTTTAAATGTATCTTCATTGACTATGGCATTTTTGTGAAGGGATACAAGCTTTGGAATCCTGATACTAAGAAAGTTATGTACAACATAAGTGTAATATTTCATGAGCTGAAACCTTGAGTAGCTGATCCACAACTAGAGATAGATAAAAGAGAAAATAAGAATGATGTAGTTCAAATTCCTCAAACTCCAGAAAAAGAGGAACTACATGGTGTACCTAAAATTGAGGAGAGTTCAAGCAACTCTAAGAGTTATGAAGATGAAGAACCACAACCTTAGCCAGTAAGAAGGTCTACATGTGAAAAATGATAACCTGATAGGTATGGTTTCTCTATGTTAGATTCAAACTGTGCCTATGCTTTGATTACTAGCACTGATAAGCCTAGGGTTTTGAAAGAAGTAATTAGCATGTCTGATAAAAATTCCATGTTGGAAGCCATGAATGAAGAAATGCAATCATTGAAGAAAAATGAAACTTGGGATTTGGTACCTTTGCCTAAAGGGTGAAAGCCTGTTGGTTGTAAATGGGTATTTAAGAAATAGATCGGTCTAGATGGTAGTGTAGAAAAGTATAAGGCAAGGTTGGTTGCAAAAGGTTTTCCCAGATAGAGGGAATTGATTGTGGAGAAAGTTTTTCCCTTGTAGTAAAGCTGACATCTATCAGATTTCTGTTGTCATTGGCAACAACATATGACTTAGAGATTGAGCAGATGGATGTGAAGACAACATTTTTGTATGGAGAGCTGGAAGAAGAAATTTACATGTCCCAGCCTGAGCACTTCATTGAAAAAGGTAAACAAAGTCTGGTCTGTAAATTAAAGAAATCTTTATATGGTTTGAAGCTGTCTCCTAGAATGTGGTACCATAAATTTGACACTTTTGTGTTGTCTATGGGATTTGTGAGATCAAAATCTGATCATTGTGTTTATTATAAATCTGAATATGATCGTGTGCTTATTATTACCCTGTATGTGGATGATATGTTATTCATAGGAAATAGTAAGTCTATGATTTCTAATCTTAAATATCAGTTGTCTGCAAAGTTCGAAATGAAAGATCTGGGTGCAACAAGGTACATTCTGGGGATGGAGATAACCAGGTATAGAACGGGTAGAAAGCTCTGGGTAAGTCAAAGTAAATATGTCAATACAGTTATGAAAATATTTGGAATGGATGATTGCAAGAAACTAGTTGTTCCAGTTATGCAGGGAACAAAACTATCTGTTGAAGATTGTCCAAAGTTTGCTACTGAGATGGAGGACATGACCAGGGTGCCTTATGCAAATATTATTGGTAGTTTAATGTACGCAATGGTCTATACAAGATCAAACATTGCCCAAGCAGTGGGAGTTCTCAGCCGTTTTATGGAAAATCTAGGAAGATCACATTGGGATGCTATGAAGAGAGTGTTCAGATATTTGAAGGGGACTTCAAAATATGCTCTGTTTTATCATGGTAGTTTGGTTGCATCACAGATAACACTCAACATTCATGGATATGTAGATTCTGATTGGGTAGGGGATGTTGAAAATAGAAGATCCACCAGTGGATACACTTTTATGCTAAATGGAGGCGCATTCAGTTGGATGAGCAAGCGACAAGCAATAGTCACTTTAGCCACTATAGAGGCTAAATACATGGTAGCAACACATGCTTGCAAAGAAGTAGTTTCGCTGAGTTGATTGTGCTCTCATATTGGTTTTAATGTAGGGAAGATGACTATTTGTTGTGAAAGTCAAATTACCATTTGTTTGGCAAAGAACCCGACTTTCCATGCAAGGACAAAGCACATTGATGTGCAGTATCACTTCGTGAGGGATATGGTGGAAGATGGAAAGATCTGTTTGGAAAAGTTTGACAGCTTGAAGAATGTTGTAGATGGGTTAACAAAGCCAGTGAGCATGAAAAAGTTTAAATGGTGCACAAAATCGATGGTCCTTGGGGCCTATGATTGTCAGTAATTTTTTTGAAGTCTAGAGGAAGCAAGGAAGTCTTCGTCAAGTGGGAGATTGTTGGGAACAGGTGCCTCAACTTCTGGCTTGGACCTCTGAAAAGACTTGGTGAAATTAATCATCTTTCTCAGCCTTTATCGCTCTATCGTTGAGAGTTTTTCATAGAGGCGTGGTGTGGTGGTTTATCGCTTTACCTTGGGCCTTTGTCAGTTTGTCCACAGTTGGGCGGTGTCACCGCCATACTATAGGGTCTCCTTCTTAGGCTTGCGGTAACTTGATTGATGAGCGACAGTTAAGAAAAGGTTTACTGCCATACCACGGGTATGGTTTGGCGATGGTGCGGTGACGTAGTGAAGGGCGATGATCAGGATGATGGTTATCGCCTTACCATGGGTGTCGCTCAGTGAAACCATGGTGGCTACGGTAAATGGCTGGCGGTCTACGAAGAATGCTTACTGCCCTACCATGATGGCCTTTTGGCCATGTTGCGGTGGTACGGTAAGCCGTGGCGGTCAATGCTAACAGTTAGTTCCTTGCCGTGAAGGTCTTGCGGTTGGGGCCCAGTAGCATGGTGGAGCTTGACGGTTGGCACAGGAAGTTACCGCCAGACTGCGAGAGGCTTTTCTTAGCCTCGCAGTTGAGCGATGGAACCACCATACCATGGGAGATCATGTTGAGCTCGGTGGTGACGTGGTGCTAAGTGGTGAGCTAGCAGACAAGCCACTAACTCAGTATCGCGATGATGTTAGAAGGGACCTGCGGTTGGGTGGTGGAACCGTCATACCGTGGGAGGTCTCACAGGGCTCAACGGTGGCACGATAAGAGAAGCTCAGAGCTCGGGTGGTAGTTTTAACTCATGGTCAAAGCGATGAGCAAATGGGAAGGTGACGCATGGCAAGAAATTAATACCTGATTGGTTGATGTCTGGAGCGGTGAAGGCAGTAAATGCTAGATGGGTTTTGACTAGTGACAGGATCCGATTAAGGAAAGGGAAATTAATGCTTGGGCGGCCCAATGCAAAGAAAATCGGTCAGAAGATCAGATTGCTTGATTGGGTGGATGATACATCATTAAGAATTGCGATTGGTTGGAATGTTAAATACGATGTAAGACTTGTACAATCGATTATATTGATATAAGTCAATCGAAGGGTGAAGGTGAAGTATGTGAGAGCGAGATAGAGAAGTTTGTAGTGATTCATTGTATACTTGTAGAAGTATTGTAAAAATGAGTGTAATGAATACTTAAGTCTGCTACTGTGAGCTAACTATCAGAGAGTGAGGATTGTGATCTTTGTATGCAATTTATTTTACTTTAATACAAAGTGTCTTCTCTTGGTGTGGTGGGTTTTTTCTCGAAAGGGTTTTCCCACGTAAATCTGGTGTTATCTGTGATTGCTTATTTTTGTTATCCCTTTTACTCTATATGTGTTCATCTTAGTTGTTTTAAGAATCTTTAAAACTGGTCTTTTGCACTTCTCCTCTATTGTATTAGCGTTAGGAAAGCGATTCCACACCTCTGTTTTCCTTTCAATCCCAACTCTCCTGTGCTTGAGGCCACACCTATTACTCCTCCTCCTCCACCCTCACAGCTAGATCCAATACCTCCCGCATCACCTCTTTTACAAGCCACCACTGACATTATAATTTGTCCTACTATTGTCATCAACTTAGATGATGACGATGAGGAAAATGCTAAGATTGATGAAGAGGTACATCATACCTTGAATTCACTCTTTTCCTCTTCTATGAGCATTCATGAGACTTCTCCTCGAACAAGTGTTGATCTTGACACTAGTTTAGTAATCGCTGTTGTTCCTCTCGCTAGTCACCCTCCCGAGTTTTACACAGAGCAAGATTGGGAGGCCGATGAATTGCTTGACGAGTGACGTGCACTTGCCTAGCTAGTGGTGTTTCCTTTTCTTTTTCTTTTTTGTGTTTTGTTTTGTATGTCATGTATTCCCTATCTTGTTTGATGTGCCATGCCATTCTTCTATCTGTATCTCCTTTCTTCTCTATGTCATAATTTTTTTTTTGCTTCTGCCTTTCACCTTCTGTTTTTATCTTCCTTTTGGGGACGACGCAAGGCATCGAGACCGTCAGGTCTCCTTCATGTTGACCCAAAAAGGAAATCCTTTTTTCCTTTTTATTTCTCACTTTTTTTTTGGGGATGATGCAAGGCATTGAGACCGTAATGTCTCCTTCATTTTGACCCAAATGACTCTGTTTTATTTTCTCCCATTCTTTTTTTAATTTTATTTGGGGATGATGCAAGGAATTGAGACCACAATGTCTACTTCATGTGGACCTAAATGACCATCTTTTTATTTTTATTTTTCGTGCCCTTCTTGGCTTTCATTTGAGGATGATGCAAGGCATTGAGACCATAATGTCTCCTTCACGTTGACTCAAAACCTAAGGCTCCTTTGATTTTATCTTTTGTCTTTTGCTTTCTTTATTCCTTTTGGGGATGATGCAAAGCGTTGAGACATCCTATGTCTCCTCCATGTTGACCCAAAATGACTCTTCTTTTTCATTTTTTCTTCGCTCTCTATGTGTCCTTCTCATTCTATGTGTTGGGGAAGATGATGATAGTTCCGTGTTCTTTAAAAATATTGCAGCAACGAACATACTAACCTCAAATACATAGATCCCTTGTGTGTTTGGTGTTCTCCATTTTTTTTGGGGGCCTCTTTCCCCCTCTCTTTCACTTGCTTCTTTTTCACATGACGTAGCCTTTCTTGGACACTCTTTGCTTGATAGGCTCTCATGTTCCCTTTTCATTGTGCCTTTCTCTCCTTTAAAGAAATTTCTCACAATGCAGTGTGTAGCAATCCCTTTAAAGTGGGGGCATACATTGACACTATTCTTTTTTACTTTATTCTTTTTTTTTGCATTTGCAGTTGTTTTTCCCTTTGCGCATGCTTCCTAGTGTAGCCTAGTTACTTCACTTGATGCATTTTCTCACTTTGTGGATGAAATTGGGTTTAATGTCTTTCATAAGTGTGCCTTTTCTCAACATATTACATTCCTCTTAGTGGCCTGATGCGACGCACTACATCACCTAAGTTGTGAATCTTCTATACTTTGATCAGTCTTCTTTTGGAAACATTACACGTAATGTTCCCTAAGTCAAAAGACATCAAATGAACTAAACAAGACTCCTTCGAACACTCATTTTTCATTTCTTTTGCACCTTTTTACTTTTGCATTTTGCATGTAGCACTTTTGCATTTGTGCATTCATGTCCACCTTTCATAATACAAATTTCATGCTTGTAGTGCCAACTTGCACTTGTTCATGGGTTCTAAACATCAAAGGCTTTTCTTGTCTCATGAACCACACCCCTGTCCTTGTGGCACCTTATCGAAGTTGTGAGGGAGTACAACTTTGGTATGGTTGAGCAGGAAGCCCAACTAGCAGTATGATTTTCCCCATAGCTACCTTTGTGTGTGTGAGCACATACCAACTGAGTGTATGTGTCTCTCACCACCTTTTGGCATTCTCACTCGGTGAACAACCAAAATTTTTGTCGGTCCAGAGTGAGTACCCCCTTTCCCTCTTTTCAAACAAACAACCTAGATTTGATCAACAACTAGTTGGACAAACGGTTGAAGCTTGATCCAAATTTTCTCCACCCTTTCACATCACTCCTTGTGTGATATTTCACACTTGTGTTTAGTTTGCCATGGAATCTTGATCCTGCTCAATATGCATGGTTCAACTACTTTAGTGTGAGTCTGGAGAATGTTCATACTCTCACTAAAGTGGGGGCTAAATGAGTCACCAAAAAGTGTATACCCTGGCACTTTTTCACTCATTTTGGCCTTTTTCAGTGGATTTTGGTGTTGATCACCTTGAATCAGCCTTTTAAGCTTGCAATTCATCAATAATATATAACAATTTTTTACCAAGGTGTTGTGAAGTGTTGTAATACATTTCCTCACTTTTCTAAGACCCTTTTTGCATAATTCACCTAAATAATACATTCTTACACCTTCCTAAGCCTTAAGATAGAGTGTTGTAAAGTGTTGTGTTGCATTTTCACACTTATCTCGATTTATCATCCCTAAATCATCCCTTTTCATATGCTAACTTTCCCTTTTAATGCATTTTTAGTCCCGACATAAGTGTGTTTCGGGAGGCAAATATAATAAACTTTATTAAACATAAATCAATTCTCGACAATCATCAAAATTTTCCTAGGAGGACTAGGTCACCACTTTGGGTGACCTAGTCCCTCTAAGCATAAAATTTATATTTTAAATAAGATTCAACAAGAATCTTGCCTCCTAAACCCTAGGGTTGGCTTATTAGGTTGCATTTTGGGAAAATTAGGGTTTCACATGTACAAATAGGGGTTTCTATCCTCATTTTGCCTCTCTTAGACTCTCCAAGCTCATTTTTACTCTCAAGCTCTCAATCATCAAGTACTCAAGCAACCAAGCAAGTCTACAAGCATTAGGGTTTTCAGACCTCCTCTATTGAAGCTGCTCATGCATGTTGTAGACCATCAACAAATGTTTGGTAAGCTATTCTATTGTGTTATCATCCAATCTTGCTTTCGTTTGTGTTTATCTCATTTGGGTTTAATCACCTACAAAGGGGTTTGACTTAGGCAAACCCCTATATCCTAAACCTAACTATTTTTGGTCTTTGCATGTGTTTGTAGGTCTTTTGATGCAGGTTAGGTGAAATCCAAAGTGTTGCAAGAAGTACCAACATCCTCCTCAAGTCAACTCCAAGTCTCAAACCCTAGGAAGGACAAAAGACAAGTTGCAGGTCACTTTCAGGGGTCCTGTCACGAGATTGTTGTAGAAAAGGGAAGCCTAATTCCCCAGAAAGACACAAGAGGACTAGGTAGCCACTATTGGTGACCTTGTCCCTGTGCTAGGCCCAAAAAAGGGGTTTTGTGTTTTTGGACACCCATTTCCCCAAAACTTGTTTCGGGAAAGTTTTCCAGTTGGAGGACTAGGTCACCCCAGTTGGTGTAAGTGTCCTTTTGCTCAAAACAAGAATTTTCTAAAAGCTCCCGAAGGCATCCATCTGCAACAAAATTTCTCCAAGTGCACACTTTCTATCCCGCTCTGTCAATTTCTAGAAAACACACATTTAGGGCATATAGTTGGTTAACTTGCATTAGTTTAGTTTTATTTACTCACATTTGCATACATTTAGATTAGTTTCATTTTACTTTCAGTTTTAGCCACAATACACACACATAATAACAGCCATCATCAAATCCCTCTCCCCCTTTTGAATGAACTTAGCCTTAAACATATCAACCTGGAGGAAAGAGAGCCATTCCCAAACCGATCGCTCTTAGGGTGAGGGAATCATCTTTCCCTGGTTCAAATATATGTTTTTGACGGTTCATAAAGCTAAGAGAGCTTAACATTACCTTGGTGTTTTTTTGACTTGACATTGAAACATGCACAAACTTGATGGAGAGAACACTCCAAATTATGTCATTTTTTTTACAATTTGCAAAAGCACGCCTTTGGATGTTGGAAAGTCACTCCAAGCCTTTGGGATGGAATCCAAAAGAAAATCCAATTCAAAGGCTTGAAGATTTACAAAGAAAGATAAAATGCGAGCATGTTATAACGTGTTCATGTTATTTGAATGCTTTCACAAAATGCAAGTGTGTTATAGACATTTACTTTCTTATAATTTAGGTTATATTTCATGTATATAGTTTTAGGATGTTTGAGAGTGGTTTCAAATCTTTAGTAGTTATGATGCAAATTCTAGTTTTCTGGAAGACCTTATAATTTTTCAAACAGTCAAATTTTAGTAATTAGCATGTTGAATTTCAGTAATCAAGAGCTCAAATTTTATTAATTAGCAAGTTTTATCATCTTTCTCTCTCTCTCTCTCTCTCTCTCTATCTCACTCATTGTTATCCCTTACATTCTAGACATATCTCTAACTATCTCCATACCTTTGTCTTACTCTCTCCCTTGATCTCAAGAACTACCTCTCTACCTATCCATCTCTCTCTCTCACCACTCTTGTAATACCCTTCGTTTTGCCTCTTGCTTGTTTTGCTTATGTTGTGTTTGAGTTGCAGCTACTATGATACTGGACACACCTTGTTGTTTGTGTTTTGATCGCTACTATTGAGCGACAATGATTATTGTGTGATGTGGTTATCTGATTATTGTTTCACATGCATTATGGATTAATGATGTTAGTAGAGTTAGCATGAGATATTATTATTATGTGATTATTGATTATGATGTAATGTCAGTCTTTGATGAGTGGACTGGTGAAGAGGATGGTTTCGCATCACTCGCTTGCAAGCGCCTTGCAAATCCGTGATTTCTTCTTCACGGTGTGTATTATATGCTGGATATACTGTATTATGTTCTTTACTTGGTTTCAGGTTGTAGGTACATGACATCGACTCCACCTGGTCTCACAGGTTTGAGCGTGTCGATCCAACGGTTAAGTTGAAAGGGAGATAGTAGCTAGGTAACATGTGTTAGGTCTACGCCCTAGCCTTAGTGTGTCGTTAGTCCTAATTAGTGAGTCATGTTTACTTGATTTAATGTTATATGATTCTTTTAGATGCATTATTGTTAGATTAATGTTTAGAATAATTGCATTGGAAAAAGTAGTGTTTATTTTGATATTAAATTAAAATTATGCTTTGATGTTATGTTTAAAAGTTTATAATGAAATTTGATTTAATAAATTTTAATTAATTAAATTTTAATCTCAAAAGGGTTGAATTTAGTTATTAAATAATTAAAATTAATTAATTAATTAAGTTTGGATTAAATTAAATTAAATTAAATCATGAGAAATTGAAATTGTATTTTAAATTCAATTTGGGTTTTCGAAAATAGAAAAGAAAAGAAATATCTAATTCTCTACTTTGCATGCAAAAAAAGGGAATTAGGGTTGTATTAGATATTTTTGGTTTATGTGGAATGCATGTTTTCAATTTTTGGGAGAGAGAAGTTTTGGAAGGATTCATTTTTCAGAGGATTGAATTTTTTTGGAGAATTTGCACAAGAAGGGTTTGAATCAGTTTTGGAATTTTGGGATTGGATTCGTTGCACGTTTGAGGAAAATCTTGGAGGAGGCTTGTATCAAAGAAATTATTCTTTTGTAGCTTCAGATTCCAGGTTTTGTACTTGTTGTTCAATTCAATTTTCAATTTATTAGGTTGAGAAAATTGGTTAAATTTACTGTAGGAAATTATTCAGTAAACAAAATTCGTAGATCCATTGTTGAAATTCAATGTTGGTTGTGCTTCAAACATTTAGGATTTAATATGGAAATTTTACCTTTGAAATCATTCAAATCTGTGTTTCAAACTCAAACCCTCGTAGTAAACCTTCATTGAAAATTAAACAAAATTAAGATCTATTCAAGGTTCTTTTGTTTAAATTATTTATAAATTTGAAAGAATAGATTGAAGGAAATTAAATTTACATCTTTTGAATTTTGGAAAGACATTATGGTAAATTTAATTGATTTTGATATTACTAGTCTTTTTATATTTTTCTCAATTTTACCAGTTAATGAAATTATGGTACATATATATATATAATTATATATTATATGTGTTTACATATAATATATAAAAATGTATATACATATATGTTAAATCATTTATACTGTCAAAATTCTGTTGTCTAAATTCTATTATTCCCGAAATCCGTACTGGTATTAATGGCGGCTATCAATTTATTATGGGTTTCTGTGTTTTAAAAAAAAAATAAAAAAAATATAAATTTTTTTTTTAAACCACATAGTGGACGGTGGTCATGACCCCACCGCCCACATGCATTTATGGGAGGGGCGCTGCCATGGGACAACATGCCCACCTTTTAGGGGGACGTGCTGTCACATGACAGTGCCGCCCCCATGCCTGTCACAGTGGGTGCGACCGGCGGGTACAAGGTACCGCCGGCGCCCCACAGTACACTTTGACTTTGCCTTACTTACATGGGATTCCAACCCATGTGTTTGGAATTTATTAATTTTTATTTGTTTTTTGTTATATATTTTTTAGTAAATTTTGTACCTGAGTACGGGTGACTGTGCATCCGTCCGCCATCCGAGGTAGCTCGGGATTCGAAGTTTGATTTTTAGTTTTTAGTTTTTGATATCAAATATATAAATACTATATAAATGTATATATATATTATATGATTAATAAATGTATATATATATATTTATATGTATTTATATTTTAAGAATTAGATATGTTAGACGTTTCCAAAATTAATTAAATACTCAGACTGGTAATTATAATTAAACAAAAGTTTTTTTTTATTAGTATAGGATACCAGCATGTCTGTTAATATAGAGTGTATATTTAAATTACATGATTATATTTAAACATTTAAGGAATGTTACTTAATATATGTGTTTAAGTATATTTATATATATGTATTGATGTTCAGTTTTAGGCATATTAACACATGCAAGTATTTAGACAATAAATTAAACTAAAATTCTTATTGAGCATGATTGGATAACGTTGCGAAAAGTATTTATTTTAATGTTGAAATTTATTTGTTTATATGAAAATTTAGAATGATAGTATTCTATTTTCTACGAGAAGCATTGGATAAGAATATGGATTTAAGATATCCAAATATAGTTTATTTCATGGTTAGTGTTTAAACTATATTATTTTCCCTTTTATTGAATGCTTTGAGAATGGGTAATCGTGTTATGTATTGAGAAGTCTTGCAGTGAATGTGGGTCATTCCCTTGTTAAGTTATTGTTTTTTTTTCCCTTGGGTACTGCTTTATGAGTTTGTTTTCCTCCAAGTTTTGGAATGGAATTCCTTATTGTCGCCTCCTAGTTTAGGAGAGATTGTGTTGTTCAATTCTATAGCACTTGAATGACCCTTGGAGTCTAGATTTGAGTAGCATGTTATCCATTAGAGGAGTGGCTTTTGTTAGGGGCCGGAGCCCAAAGAGGTAAATCGGGTAACCTTCAGAAGTATTTTTAATAAGTGATAATTAAAGTAATGTACTTAGATGACTAGGATGCATTCACATTAACCAAGATAAATTAACCTCACTCATAGAAACAAGGGCTTGTTTAGACTTGGGGTGAGTGAGAAGGCCTGGAATGGCAAGGTCAACTATCTTGTCCATACGAAAGGTAGTTGATACTGCATGAGTGAGTATGAGGGCCAGGATTCGGTTGAGGTCACCAGGATCTCCGGAGCCTATGAAGAATGCCCAAAGGAGATCTCATGATGAACCTTGCGATGACACTCTATATAGGATAACATTGAGTTTATGTTGTGTGTATGGTTTCTTTAGCACACTTGACTATAATATGTCTGGAAGCAATGTAACCATGCTAGTGTTAGACTTATATTGTGCATATGTTTGGTTGAGTTAGTATGTGTCAGTATGAGTCTACTTTTGGTTAGAGGTAGTAGATTTCTTGTCCATGTTGCATTGTTACTATGTCCTTGCATGGGGGGTGGGCCTTCGGGTACCACTAGGTTGGGTGGAACATACGCCAAAACTGTTGGGTCCCCATTGTTCTTCAGTTCATGGAAGTGAGACATCTAGTTGGACAACTTGCGAATCTTGTTATTCTTTTCTAGCACTGTTGTAATTCTATTGTAATGAGTTGTATTTACCCCTCTTGTTATAATGAGGTGGATTATGTAATTGTAATACTTATGTATTTTGACTCTTTCTGGGAATGAGGGTTGTAATCTTGTAATGTGTTTATGTAATGGATATACGTTATGGATATTCTATTCCTATCTTGTATTTACTTATGTTGAATGAATGTTATTACTTGAGTTATTTAATGCAATGTAATTTAGATGATGTATGTTAATGGGGATTTAAGTAATCTCAGTTACGTAGCCTTAGGGGAGGTTGTCAATTATAGGTGAACTTGTATGTTTAATTCATTTTAATAAAAAAAATTTTAGTACGCTTTTATTATGAATTGAAACTTCCTCTAGGGTTGCATGGCGGGGCATTACACATGGTATCAGAGCCAAGGTTTAAACATTGGGTGATCTGGGATTATGATGTACCCATTAAGCTTAGTTGCGTAGCTTTTTTTAAGAGTACATTATCTAATACCCTTTTGTGTCTATGTAGGAGTATGCCTCCTAGACGCGGACGAGGGAGAGGATGTGGACGTGGACGTGACCGGGTAGGCGGTTGATGGGAGAGTCAGCACGACTCGCCACCTCATGTGCCACATATACCAGAGTAGGAGGAGCATCAGGCTTCACAGAATGGTCCAGGAGTTGGTGGTGGACAGTTAGATCCTCTGAGGGTCAAAGCTGCACGTAGAGCCTTTGAGGAGGCTATGGCATTATTGGGTCCGAGGTAGGAAGTACCTATGGATAACCCTATGGTTGGGATAGTTACAACTCAGTCTGATATGTTAGCGGTGAACTATATGAGGGATTTGATTCATTCACAACCACCTTGATTTGATGGAGTAGGTACTCGTCTAAAGGCCGAAACATGGATGATAGATCTTGACCAATGTTTTTCCATGCACCTGTTTGATAGTAACACTAAAGCACAGTGCACTGTTATTCACCTTCGGGGATTTGCAACCACTTGGTGGAAGGTAGAGGAGCAGAAGCTCCATATAGACATGAGTACAGTGTCTTGGGAGATCTTTCTTGAGCGGTTCAGAGCCCGCTTTCTCTCTGATCATTGGTGTCAGCGTAGAGGTGACGAGTTCCATGCCATACGACAGTTAGCCATGACGGTTGATCAGTATGAGAGGCGATTCTACGAACTTAAATAGTTCACAGGAATAGGGGACGATGAGGGAATGCTTGTGCAACATTTCATCAAGGGCTTAAAAGCCTGTATCAGTGGTGGTGTATGGGTCTTTGAACCCAAGTCTATGGAGATAGCTGTGGAGAAGGCACGGCTAGTGGAGGAGAACCTGACTATGGCACTAGGAGGTCATACAGGTGTTAGTATTGGCAGTGGTACAGGAGCTGGGACTAGTGCTCGAGGGGGATAGACACAGGGAACTGTGCCTCCTAAGACTCAACAGGTATTAGCATAGGGTAGTAGCAGCAGTCATTTTAGGGGAAACGAAAAGGTTTCCAGCAGGGACAGGGTAGTAGGAACTGGAGGCGCATGAAGCGTTTCAACGCTGAGCAACCCGTTCAGAGTGCCCAATCCACTTTTGGAGGCAGTATACAATAGTCTAGTGCACTAGCAGGAGGCAAAGGTTATGGTAGAGGCACAGGTTGCTTCTCTTGTGGTCAGTAGGGCCATATTGCTAGGATGTGTCCTAATAAGGGCACGTCGGGATTTACGCAGAGACCAGCGGTGTCAGAGCCGACAGTGGGAGATACTGGCAGAGGCCATCATGTGTTTGCAGTGGTTGATAACCACCAGGCAGAGCACCAGGGTACCATGGTAGAGACTTATGGTATGTTATTGGGTAACCCTGTTACTATTCTTTTCGATTTAGGAGCATCTGACTCCTTCATTTCTTCATTGATAGTGTCACGTTGCAGACTAGGAGCCATAAGGCAAGCTGATAGGTGGTAGATAGAGTTAGTGTCTGGTGCGAAGGTTGCATCACATTCTATAGTACCTGACTGTAGGTTGCAGATTGGACTACTTCTTACTACCTTAGATATTCGGGTTATACCATTGGGATCCTATGATGTTGTCATAGGTATGGATTGGTTAGAGGCTCATCAAGCAGTTATTGATTGTTGACGTAAGTCAAATCGGTGCATTAATGCATCTGGTGGAGAGGTGGATATTATAGGAGTTCAGAGACCGATATCTTTGAGGATCATCTCAACTATGCAGTTGAGGAGATGTGTTCATCGTGGATGTCAGTTGTTTGTAGTTATAGTTGAGGACTTGGGTTTAGGAGATGGAGAGGAGAAGGTATCTCTTGATAGTCATCCTATTCTTTAGGAGTTCACATATATCTTTCCTGATGACATTCCAGGGATTCCACCGAGGAGAGATATAAATATTATTATTGATTTAGTACCTGGATCGGAGCCTATTTCATGAGAACCTTACCGCATGACTACTCAGGAGCTGAAAGAGCTTCGCTTGCAGTTGGAGGAGTTATTAGAGAAGGGATTTATTCATCCTAGTGTTTCTCCTTGGGGAGCACCTATCATCTTCATGAAGAAAAAGGACGGTTCACTTCGGTTGTGCATTGATTACTGGTAGTTGAAAAAGGTAACGATCAAGAATCGTTATCCACTCCCTAGAATTGATGACTTGTTTGACCAAGTCAAAGGTGCTACCATCTTTTCAAAGATAGACCTTAAGTCGGGATACCATCAGCTCCATATTTTTGATGCAAATATACATAAGGCGGTGTTTCAGACGCGGTATGGTCACTACGAGTTCACTATGGTACCATTCAGGTTGACAAATGCGCCATTTGTGTTCATGAGTTTGATCAATGGAGTATTCTGCACATACCTTGATAGGTTTGTTCTTGTGTTTCTTGATGATATATTGATATATTCCAGGACAATAGAGGAACATAAGGAGCATTTGCAATAGGTTCTGCAGTGTTTGCGAGAAAACCAACTTTACGCCAACTTGTCGAAATGCGAATTCTTTAAGTCTGAGATCAAGTATCTTGGTCATGTGATCTCAGGAGAGGGAACATCTATGGATACTTCAAAGATTCAAGCTATTCTTGATTGGCCTGCACCCATGAATGTGGTAGAGATCCGTAGTTTTATGGGGCTAGGAGGATATTATAGGAGGTTTGTGCAGAGTTTTTCCAGGATAGGTCATCCTATCACTTCTCTTCAGAGGAAAGGGAAGAGGTTTGGGTGGTCAGAGAAGTGTGAGTCAACTTTTTAGATTCTTAAGGATAAGCTGACTAGTGCACCGATTTTAGCAATACCTGATCCCATAGGAGACTTTGTGGTTTGTACAGACGCATCCTTAGAGGGCTTAGGTGCAGTCCTGATGCAGGAAGGACGAGTGATAGCTTATGAGTTGCGTAAAATTAAGGATCATGAACTTAATTATCCCACTCATGACCTTGAGTTAGTGGCAGTAGTCCATGCATTGACTAGATGGAGACACTTTTTACTCGGGCACAAGTTTGAACTACATAGTGATCACAGGAGCTTACAGTACATCTTCACTCAACCGAGCCTTAACGCTAGGCAGAGGCGTTGGATGGAGTTTCTTTGTGAGTATGACTTTGAGGTGAAGTATATTCAAGGAAAAGAGAATGTTGTAGCTGATGCACTTAGCAGACGTAGGCATGAGAAATCCGAGATGACTCTTATGGTAGATTTACGGAGTCGGATTCTTGCTACTCTTCCAGTAGATAGTTGTTATCGGGATGTGAGAGCAGAGATTGAGGCAGGTAGACCTCTTGAGGGAAGATTTACAGGTTATTCATTTGAGTCAGATGGGTTACTTAGGCATTCAGAGCGTATTTACGTTCCTATAGTAGGTGACTTTCATTCTTTGGTTTTGATCAAGGCTCATCGTGCACCTTATTCAGCCCATCCTGGGGTGAAGAAGATGCACGCCAATCTACGCCAGTTGTATTTCTGGCCAGGGATGAAGCAGGATATTGCAGACTTTGTAGCGAGATGTTTGGAGTGTCAGCGGGTGAAGGCTGAACACCAACATCCAGCAGGGCTTCTACAGCCACACCTTGTACCTGAGTGGAAGTGGGATATTATCTCATTGGACTTCATTGTTGGTTTATCCAACTCCTCGCGATGACATGATGCTATTATGGTGTCAGTCGATAGGTTGACGAAGGTAGCACACTTCTCACCTATGCATGCTTCCTATAATGCATCATCAGTTGCTAGAGTGTTCATGGAGGATATTGTGAGGTTGAATGGTATTCCGCATCGGATTATTTCTGATAGGGATCCAGTGTTTAATTCAGCTTTCTAGACATCATTACAACATGCTATGGGGACACAGTTGAACTTTAGTTTAGCATATCACCCTGAGGCAGATGAATAGACTAAGAGGGTTAATCAAATCCTCGAAGACATGTTACGCATGTATTGCATGGATCAACAAACACGATGGGAGGATTATCTTTATCTAGTGGAGTTTTCTTATAATAATAGTTCCCAGAGTTCCATTGGCATGACACCTTTTCAGGCCTTGTATGGACGTCCTTGTCGTACTCCTCTTAGCTGGGATCGATTGGAGGACAGAGTGTTATTGGGACTAGAGTTGTTGCAGGATATGGAACACCAGGTGGATCGGATTAGAGAGCACCTGGTAGCAGCACAGGATAGGCAGAAGAAGTATGCAGATGCGCATAGAGTGGATCATCAGTTTTCTATCGGCGACAGAGTATTCTTGCGGGTGCATCCATGAAAGAGTCCTATCCGATATGGAAAGGGTTCTAAGTTGGCACCTCACTTTGTCGGACCTTTCAAAATACTCGAGAAGATTGGTCCAGTTGCTTATCGACTTGCTTTGCCACCTAGTCTTGCACGTATACATGACGTTTTCCATGTTTCAGTTCTTTGACCTTATCATCTAGATGTTACTCACGTCCTTGATTGGAATTCTTTACAGGTAGAGGATGGGCAGCTGGCTTTGGAGCCTGTGCCCGTAATGGAGCGCAGAACGCTCGCTCTTTGAGGGTGAGATATTGATCAAGTCAGAGTTCAGTGGGATTCCAGGGATGATACTTTATCCACCTAGGAGGATGCAGTTAGGATGAGGGAGTTATATTCCTACTTGTTTGCAGGCTTCCAGGAGTAAGCCTGGTCTTTGGGGGGGAGAATGTAATACCCTCCGTTTTGCTTCTTGCTTGTTTTGCTTATGCTATGTTTGAGTTGCAACTACTATGATACTGGACACACCTTGTTGTTTGTGTTTTGATCACTACTATTGAGCGACAATGATTATTGTGTGATGTGGTTATCTGATTATTGTTTCACATGCATTATGGATTAATGATGTTAGTAGAGTTAGCATGAGATATTATTATTATGTGATGATTGATTATGATGTAATGTCAGTCTTTGATGAGTGGATTGGTGAAGAGGACGGTTTCACATTACTCGCTTGCAAGCGCCCTGTGAATCCGTGATTTCTTCTTCACGGTGTGTATTATATGCTAGATATACTGTATTATGTTGTTTACTTGGTTTCAAGTTGTAGGTACATGACATTGACTCCACCTGGTCTCACAGGTTTGAGCGTGTCGATCCAATGGTTAAGTTGAAAGGGAGATAGTAGCTAGGTAACATGTGTCAGGTCTACGCCCTAGCCTTAGTGTGTCGTTAGTCCTGATTAGTGAGTCATGTTTACTTGATTTAATGTTATATGATTCTTTTAGATGCATTATTGTTAGATTAATGTTTAGAATAATTGCATTGGAAAAAGTAGTGATTATTTTAATATTAAATTAAAATTATGCTTTGATGTTATGTTTAAAAGTTTATAATGAAATTTGATTTAATAAATTTTAATTTATTTAATTAATTAAATTTTAATCTCAAAAGGGTTGAATTTAGTTATTAAATAATTAAAATTAATTAATTAATTAAGTTTGGATTAAATTAAATTAAATTAAATCATGAGAAATTGAAATTGTATTTTAAATTCAATTTGGGTTTTCGAAAATAGAAAAGAAAAGAAATATCTAATTCTCTACTTTGCATGCAAAAAAAGGGAATTAGGGTTGTATTAGATATTTTTGGTTTATGTGGAATGCATGTTTTCAATTTTTGGGAGAGAGAAGTTTTGGAAGGATTCATTTTTCAGAGGATTGAATTTTTTTGGAGAATTTGCACAAGAAGGGTTTGAATCAGTTTTGGAATTTTGGGATTGGATTCGTTGCACGTTTGAGGAAATTCTTGGAGGAGGCTTGTATCAAAGAAATTATTCTTCTGTAGCTTCAGATTCCAAGTTTTGTACTTGTTGTTCAATTCAATTTTCAATTTATTAGGTTGAGAAAATTGGTTAAATTTACTGTAGGAAATTATTCAGTAAACAAAATTCATAGATCCATTGTTGAATTTCAACGTTTGTTGTGCTTCAAACATTTAGGATTTACTATGGAAATTTTACCTTTGAAATCATTCAAATCTGTGTTTCAAACTCAAACCCTCGTAGTAAACCTTCATTGAAAATTAAACAAAATTAAGATCTATTCAAGGTTCTTTTGTTTAAATTATTTATAAATCTAAAAGAATAGATTGAAGGAAATTAAATTTACATCTTTTGAATTTTGGAAAGACATTCTGGAAAATTTAATTAATTTTGATATTACTAGTTTTTTTATATTTTTCTCAATTTTACCAGTTAATGAAATTCTAGTAAAAATATATATATATATATATATATATATATATATATAATTATATATTATATGTGTTTACATATAATATATAAAAATATATATACATATATGTTAAATCATTTATACTGTCAAAATTTTGTTGTTGAAATTCTATTATTCCCGAGATCTGAACTAGTATTAATGGCAGATATTGATTTATTTTGGGTTTCTGTGTTTTAAAAAAAAATAAAATAAAAAAATAATAAATATAATTTTTTTTTTTTTAAACCACATAGTGGATGGTGGTCATGACCCCACCACCCACATGCATTTGTGGGAGGGGCGCTGCCATGGGACAACACACCCACCTTTTAGGGGGACGCATTGTCACATGACAGTGTCGCCCCCACACCTGTCACAGTGGGTGCGACCAGCGGGTACAAGGTACCGTCGGCGCCCCATAGTACACTTTGACTTTGCCTTCCTTACATGGGATTCTGACCCCTGTGTTTGGAATTTATTAATTTTTATTTGTTTTTTGTTATATATTTTTTAATAAATTTTGTACCTGAGTACGGGTGACTGTGCATCCGTCCGCCATCCGAGGTAGCTCGGGATTTGAGGTCTGATTTTTAGTTTTTAGTTTTTAATATCAAATATATAAATACTATATAAATGTATATATATATTATATGATTAATATATGTATATATATATATATATTTATATTTTAAGAATTAGATATGTTAGACTTTTCTAGAATTAATTAAATACTCAGACTGGTAATTATAATTAAACATAAGTTTTTCTTTATTAGTATAGGATACCAAGATGTCTTTTAATATAGAGTGTATATTTAAATTACATGATTATATTTAAATGTTTAAGGAATGTTACTTGATATATATGTTTAAGTATATTTATATATATGTATTGATGTTCAGTTTTAGGCATATTAACACATGCAAGTATTTAGACAATAAATTAAACTGAAATTCTTATTGAGCATGATTGGATAACGTTGCGAAAAGTATTTATTTTAATGTTGAAATTTATTTGTTTATATGAAAATTTAGAATGATAGTATTCTATTTTCTACGAGAAGCATTGGATAAGCATATGGATTTAAGATATCCAAATATAGCTTATTTCATGGTTAGTGTTTAAATTATATTAATTTCCCTTTTATTGAATGCTTTGGGAATGGGTAATCGTGTTATGTATTGAGAAGTCTTCTAGTGAATGTGGGTCATTCCCTTGTTAAGTTAATGCTTGTTTTTCCCTTGGGTAGTGCTTTATGAGTTTGTTTTCCTCCAAGTGTTGGAATGGAATTCCTTATTGTCGCCTCCTAGTTTAGGAGAGATTGTGTTGTTCAATTCTATAGCACTTGAGTCACCCTTGGAGTCTAGATTTGAGTAGCATGTTATCCATTAGAGGAGTGGATTTTGTTAGGGGCCGGAGCCCAAAGAGGTAAACCGGGTAACCTTCATAAGTGTTTTTAATAAGTGATAATTAAAGTAATGTACTTAGATAACTAGGATGCATTCACATTAACCAAGATAAATTAACCTCACTCACAGACACACGGGCTTGTTTAGACTTGGGGTGAGTGAGAATGCCTGGAATGGAAATGTCAACTATCTTGTCCATACGAAAGGTATTTGATACTGCATGAGTGAGTATGAGGGCCAGGATTCGGTTGAGGTCACCAGGATCTCTGGAGCCTATGAAGAATGCCCAGAGAAGATCTCATGACGAACCTTGCGATGACACTCTATCTAGGATAACATTGAGTTTATGTTGTGTGTATGGTTTCTTTAGCACACTTGATTATAATATGTCTGGAAGCAATGTAACCATGTTAGTGTTAGACTTATATTGTGCATATGTTTGGTTGAGTCAGTATGTGTCAGTATGAGTCTGCCTTTTGTTAGAGGTAGTAGATTTCTTGTCCATGTTGCATTGTTACTATCTCCTAGCATGGGGGGTGGGCCTTCGGGTACCACTAGGTTGGGTGGAACATGCACCAAAACTATTGGGTCCCATTATTCTTCAGTTCGTGGAAGCGAGACATCCAGTTGGACAACTCGCGTATCTTGTTATTCTTTTCTAGCACTGTTGTAATTCTATTGTAATGAGTTGTATTTACCCCTCTTGTTATTATGAGGTGGATTATGTAATTGTAATACTTATGTATTTTGACTCATTCTGGGAATGAGGGTTGTGATCTTTTAATGGGTTTATGTAATAGATATATGTTATGGATATTCTATTCCTATATTGTATTTAATTATGTTGAATGAATGTTATTACTTGAGTTATTTAATGCAATGTAATTTAGATGATGTATGTTAATGGGGATTTAAGTAATCTCAGTTATGTAGCCTTAGCGGAGGTTGTCAATTATAGGTGAACTTGTATGTTTAATTCACTTTAATAAAAAAAAATTTAGTACGCTTTTATTGTGAATTGAAACTTACTCTAGGGTTGCGTGGCGGGGTATTACAACTCTCCCTCTCTCTACTTCTCTCTCTCTCACCACTCTCTTTCTCAATCTCTATATTCCTCTCTCCCCCTCTTTATATCTCTTCTCTCCCTTTATCTACCTCTCTATTTCTCTCTATCTCACCTCTCTCTCCCTCCCTCCCTACCTCTACCTCCCTCTCTCCTTCACTCTATACTTCTCTGTATCTCCCCTCTCCCTCCATCATTTCCTACCACTCTCTTTGTTTCTCTCTCTCACCTCTCTCCCTCTCTCATTCTCTATCTACCTACCTCTCCCTCTATGACTCCCTTATAGTCTCTCTACCTACCTCTCTCTACACCTCTTTACTTCTCTCCCTCCATACCTCTCCCTTGCTCCATCTCTACTTGTATCTATCATCTCCATATCTTTACCTCCCTCTGCCTCCCTCTCTGTCTCTCTCTCTTTATGTCTCTTTGTTTCTCTCTATCTCACCTGTCTCCCTCCCTACCTCTCCCTCTCTCTCTCCTTCCCTCTCCACTTATTTATCTCTTCTCTCTCCCTCTACCTACCTCTCTATCTCTCTAGTAGATAGGGAAGGGGAGATAGAGAGATATAGATAGATAGATATATAGATAGAGAGAGAAGTAGATAGGGAAGGAAAGAGAGAGGGGGAGGAGAGAGGCATAAGTAGAGAGGGAGAGAGAGAGGTGATATGGACTAAATTAGAGAGGAAAGGAGAGATGGGGGGAGGAGGGAGGGAGACATAGGGAGGGAGGGAGAAGTAGAGAGGGAGAGAGAGAGGTGATATGGACTAAAGTAGAGAGGGAAGGAGAGATGGGGGGAGGAGGGAGGGAGAAATAGGGAGGGAGGGAGAGAGGTGAGATGGAAAAAAGTAGAGAGGGAAGGAGAGATGGGGGGAGGAGGGAGATAGTAGGGAGGGAGAGAGAGAGGTGAGATATATATAAGTAGAGAGAAGGAGAGAAGGAGAGAGAGAGAGGTATGCTCTACATCAAAACAATAATTTTTTTTAAAGATTTGTCATAAGTATGACAATACAGTTGTATAGACATATGACTATCTGAAAGGATTTATCCAAAGACTAGCCTAGTATACAATGAATTAGACCTAGATGCAAAGCCTATTAGATAGACACAAAGGCCTATAAACCCCAAAATTGAGCCTTTGATGAGAAAGGAGTTGACCAAGATCATAGAATCTAGTATCATTTTTCCCATTAAGGACTCCTCTTGTGTGGCCAACCTTTTTTCTATGAGGAATAGAAATAGGGAAATAAGACTATGTGTAGACTTAAGAGACGTCAATAGAACCTCTCATAATGATCATTATCCCCTTCCTTTTATGGAACAAATCTTGTTGAAAGTAAGAGGTTCAAAAATATTTTCTTTCTTGGATGGGTATTCAGGGTACAATTAGAACTTGGTGCAAGAATTAGACCAGGATAAGATGACATTCACCACCAAATGGGGCACTTATTATTATCAAAAAATACCTTTTGGTTTGACCATTAGCAACATGTAATGTACATGGCTTTTAGAGGTGTGCTAGTAGAGTTTTTTCTCATTTACCTTGATGACATTACTATTTTTTCCAAACATGAAAATGATCATTTTGACCATCTTGAATACGTATTCATAAATATAGGGTGTATGGTATATCCGTTAATCCAAATAAATGTGTGTTTTCTACTAGAAAATGTAAGATATTGGGTTTATCCATTGACCCAAAGAGAGCAAAGTCCATTCTGTCTATTCCGCTTCTCAACCATAAGAAATGATTGTAGAACTTCCTCAAAAGAATAAATTTGTAAGGAGGTTCATTCCCAACCTCACTGCCATGTTAAAACCCCTCACTATTATGTTAAAGAAAAAAATGGCATTCAACTAGACCAAGGGAATGAAAGATAGTTTTGATGCTATTAAACAAGAAATCACCCAAGCCCCCACTCTTGTTAATTTAAATTATGATAAGGATTTCATCCTTTACACTTTTACAAGTGAAGAAAGTATATCAGTTATTCTAATATACTTGAATAATGACAATATTAAGAAACCTACTACCTTATTTAGTGAAGGGATTAAATATTATGAGCTCAAGAATAGCTATGTTGAAAATTAGGTGCTTATTTTTGTTAGAGAATTAAAAAAATACATATGATGTCTAACAAAAAAATTCAACTAATGGTACCTTACACTAGCATCAAAGAGTTTCTATTGAGTAGAGATATCAATGAAAAAAGAGTTGAATGGGTCATGAAAGTCATGGAGTATAATGTAGAAATCAATATCACCAAGCTCGTGAGAGGAAAAGAACTATGTGAAAACAAATAGTCTCCACATTTGAGACTACTACATAGGCTACCCTCGTATTGCATGAGGACCAAACAACTAATTTTGACATCCAAAACATTTGAGTGAATGATATGACTACCTTTTTGCAAGAAGACCTAGATACCCTCCACGTCTAGATAAAACTAAGATATCTCACTTTAGAATATAGCCCATTCCTTATGTCCTAGTGGATTGCATACTTTTTAGGAAAGAACTTAACGGAGTATTGTTAAGATGTATTGGATAAAAGCAGGTTAGTAGATTATTAGAATTATTCTATGATGGCTTCTTAGGTAGCCATTTTTTTATAAGGAGTATTGTTTTTTTTAAAAATAAAAGGCATAAAGCCAAATTTATATATATTTATTATAAAATAGATTACAAAAGAGTAATAGTATCCAACACAGTCAACATAGAGATCTATTGTGCTTCTATCATAAGATAAAAATATTTTACCACTAGCTAGAATTATCAAAACTATACTAATATGGCAGTGTTCAAAATATCAGATTGTTGTGCACAAAACATCTGCATATTTGAAATAACAAGCTATTTTCATCCATAGTTCATTATATATCTTTACATATATGAGTGAGCAACATAAATTCAAGCATTTCCAACTGACGAGCTTTCCTTCTTTCCTTCTTTAATCATGAGTTGTTGTGGTGGTGGAGTAGAATGAGAGTTTGCTGTGATGTTCATATTAGGTATATATGGAAGAGGCTGCTTGTTCTGGAACCTTTGAATGCTTCTTTCTTCTTCTTGAGACTCTACAGATTCAATTTATTTCTATTTGGTATGTTGTTTGTTAACCTTTTCAGCATGATGACAGTGATGAGTAAGGAGAAAAGACAGAGCATGATATCTGGATTTGAAGCTTCTCTCCATGTCATCCCCCACTTCATAATGATAGCGTCCAAGAGATCTATAAAGATGACTGGGAGTGTCATACTCCAAAGCTAATTTCAATGCAATATAAATATTCCTGTAGCATGCCTTATGATGTAAATAGTGCCTGGGAAATATCCCTCCCACATAAGCTTCACCTTTCCAAAAGTTGTATTTTTCAATGCTCTTGAGAAGAGCATTATCCTGCAAGAACACTTCCTGAATGACAAAATTTGTAATTTTTTCCATATCTTTATAATTTGGATTCAAATCCAACACATTTGAAACAAATATAGACACTATATCTAAAGTAAATATCAACCTTTGAGCTGATGGGTGTAAGATATCATCCCCAATCAATGTTTTTAAGGATCTAAACACAAGAGAGCAGTCAGTTTTGAAGATATTAGCCAACGTTTCCCTTTCCAAGGCTTTGGAAAAAGGAAGTTCCCATTCAAGAATTGGAAATGGAGCTTTGTGATTTCTCGACATGAACTCCATGATGATTTGCAGTGAAAAGAGCAACATGAGATATGCGGAAAACACTTATAGTGCCCACTGTAATTGATGCAGAAAATGGAAAACAAAGCTTGGCCTGAAACTACCTTATAACTTTTCTTTCAACAATAAATAACGATATATCACTGCCATGCAACCGAGAATTGAAAGCTTGAAGCAAAATTTTTTCACATACCATAACCAGCTTCACAATATATGATATCAGACCCTCGATCCTCTTGCTTCACTAGAAATCTTTGACACTGATTGCAAGGAATTCAAATCAACTTTTTGTAGGGATTATTTTATTTAATTGCATCCATTGCACTTTGTTTTAACTCATTTATCATGCCATTTAATAGCCCCAGACATTTAGAAGGTTTGCAATATTGAACAGTTGAAATGGAGTTCGCCACATGCGAAATCAAATCAATTTTGCTAGAAATCGGCATGTATCCACTTGATGATGTATTTTCCTTAAGTCCCAGCCACAAACGCCAACATAAACCTGCATAGAGCTGACACCTGTTAGCAAAATACATACCTTTGTTACAGTCGAGCATAATGAGAATTAATTTTTGTTGATAAAATCCCTTTCCAACACATTAATTCATGTGTGATTAGAACTTGAGGATTATGATCATGCCACTTGACCATCCGATATTTCCCTCATTCTGCAAAATTATGTGTAATGTATTGGATTAAGTATGCTAATTTTGATAAATTACCTTTCCATCACATTGATTCATGTGAGATAAGATCTTGAAGATTTTGATCAAGCCACCTAAACATCCGTTCTCTCACCCGTTCTGTAAAATTGTGTGAAATGTACTGGGGGAAATATACTAGATATGATTCAGAGAGTTTACACATGCTTTGATGCTGATAGTATACTATGAAACAGTGAACTGGAAAATGTTGTACACATGCACGCATTATTTTTAGAATTACAAAGTGCCGCTTAAAATCCTAGCTAGCTATTCAGAAGGCAATTTAGATTTCCTCCAACATGTTGCCCTTCATAACACTCCTTTAACTAGCAATACCAAATATAACCTTATCTTTTTGTTGAGATTAGATGAAGTACTTCAAAATAATAATTACAATTTTGGATTCCAAATTAACATTTCCTCCAAATCACATATTATTATAAAGGAACTTCATTTTCTATAATATTATGTAAATCTTGTGGAAAATTTTCCATATTAATGTCATGTCATCTCCTCTTGAGTTTGATCACAAGCAATATTTGCCAATTTATCTGCTACCAAATTTCCCTCTCTGTAGATATGCTTGATTTGCACTAAACTAAACTTTTCTAACAACATCCATACCTGCTCCAACACATATTTGATTTTCCAACATGATATTTTCCTCTCCTTACATGCATTCACAATAATCAACTACCAAATCTTCAATTTTCAACTTACAAGCTAACAGTAATCCATGAAGTAAAGCTTGTGTCTCTGCAATATTATTTGTACCTTTCGGTAATTTGATTGTCTTTGCTGAAATTAAAACATGTTTATGATCTCTTATCACAACTCCCGCCCTTGACAAACCTGGATTCCCTTGTGACACTCCATCAAAGTTTATTTTAAAATAACCTTCCATAGGTGAAGCCCAATGGATTTTCTTTCTATCCACCTTAGAAGATGGATTTTGTGAAGACTTCCTTTGAATGGAAAAATAATTTTGTTCCAATTCTTCATAGCCTTTGAATCCCAATTTGTGAACAATGAATCAACATGTTTTGTCCTCATAACATATGAATTTGTTATATCTACTATTGAAGATTCTAATTTTGCCAGAATTTGATCCAAATTTAATTTTTCAGTCCTAAAGATTCTTCTATTTCGTTCCCACCAAATGGTCCATAAAATAACATAAGGAATTACCCTCCAAATACATGCAAACAATGTGGATTTATATAGGACTGGCCAACTTGAGAAAAGGTCCCATAAGTTTTTTGGTAGTGGAGAAAACCAACTTAATTTTTCTTTGATAAATGCCCAACATTGAGAAACAAAAGAACAATGAAGAAAGAGGTGATTTATTTCCTCATTCTCATTCTCGCATAACACACTTAAATTGAGCTGCAATTCCAAGTTTGACCAACCTGTCACTTGTTAGAATCCTACTTTTGATGGGCAACCATGAAAAACACCCAGCCTTTTGAAGTATTGAAGGGTCCCAATAAAATGATAAGGATATTTGTGACTTATTTATCTCCCCTTGAATCATTACAACCTTATAACCCAACCTGACTGCATAATTTCCATTTTTAGAAGGAGCCCATAACAATTTATCTTTCCTTCATGACAAAAAGACTATCCTTTGATCCATACAACTCTTGAATTTATCATTCTGCTCTTGTGGAAAATTAAATGCATAAGAATATTTCCACTTAACCTTCCCAGTACAATCATCTATGCTTTCAAAATAGTCACTAACTTTAACCCCCCAACTTACTCTGAGATGTGATTTGATAATGCTCAAGATATTTGATGAATCCAGAGGTGCATGACCTCCCCATGAGTCTTTCAAGAATTTTGCATTTAATCCATCATGTATTTCCCATGTAAGATATGGTAAAATTACATTTCTACAGGAAACCAAGAAATTCCACATTGATGATCCTTGTGGAGGATTTAAAACTGTAAAAATTCTCTCTAGATCCATATTATCTAAATACTTGGCTTGCATGATTTTGGACCATTTCGAGTGCGATTTAGCATACATGTGCCACACTAGTTTTCCCCCCAATGCCTTTTTACGAGCTGATAAGTTATGTACTCTAGCTCCTCCTTTGGATTTTTCAGCACTTATATTCTGTAAAGATATAAGCAAAATTTTCTTTTCGTTATCAATGTTTCCCTTCCATAAAAAATCCCTTTTTATTTTTCAATTAGAAAAATCATAGATTTTGGAGCCTTTAATACAACCATAAAATAATTGGGAATGGTAGCAATAAAAGATTTTATCAATAATGTTCTACCTGATAAAGACAACCATCTCCCCTTCCAAGATGTTATTTTGTTTTGAATACTTTGAATAATAGTGGAACAATGAGAAGCTTTATTTAATCCTAAAAAGAAAGGAATCCCAAGATACTTACAAGATAGTTTAGCTACTTGGAATGAAAGAATATTAATGATTCTCTTTTGTAAACCTGATTTGATATGAAATGTGTATATCTTTGATTTTTCTACATTTATTTGCTACCCAGACACTTGTGAGTATTTATCTAATACACTCTTGATTTGAATGGCTTTTTGAATTTGAGTTGCACCAAATAATGATGTGCCATCAGCAAACAAGGAGTGAGTTACTGACAAATCAGTAAAAGGGATTGCAATACCTTTCCATTTCCCCCTAGAATGGAATTGTTTGATTGTTCTGCTAAGGGCTTTAGCTAGAATTATGAATTTAAAAGGAAATAAAGGATCACCTTGCCTTACTCCTTGAGTGGAACTAAAGAAGCCTAAAGATGTGCCATTAATTAAAACTAAAAACTTGGCACCCTTTAAACATGATAAAACCCATTTACACCATTTATCTGTAAAGCCAAATTTTCTTAGCACTTGCATCAAAAAATCCCAATCCACTTTATCATAAGCTTTCATCATGTCAAGCTTTATGATAAAAGATGGAATTTTGTGTGAGGAGATTGAATGTAAAATTTTATGAGCTACTATTGCACCTTCAGCTGTCTCCCTACCTGGGACAAAATATCCTTGTTCTTCTGATATTATCTTTGGAATGAGGGGAAACAAACGAAGATATATTGCTTTAGTAAAAATATTGTACATTGTGTTGCAAAGAGAGATAGGTCAAAATTCATAAAAAGATTTGGGGTCCTTTACCTTCGAAATTAATGCAATGTGTGTAACATTGAATTGTTTGAGCATAAAGCATGAAGTTATAGATTCTTCCAAAGCTTTCAACAAATCATTTTATATAAAATCCCAACTTTTTTGAAAGAACAATGCTGTAAAAATAATGAGAGCTAGATACTATTGTTAAAATAATAAGAGCTAGATACTATTGGCCAACCTTATTTAATGATGCTAAAAAATGGGTGAAGAATTGCAAGAAATGTGTTTTCTTTTTTGGGAAGCAAAGGTTGGCTACCCTCCCTCCTCATCCTATTTATGTTTACCAACCATTCATGTAATAGGGGTTGGATTTTATTGGTATGATAAATCTGTAACGCCCCATCGTGGAACCCGAAAAATGTTATGACATTCACATAAACAACATAACACCTTTTTTTTTTAAAGAGATAACATGTGACAACAACAACCATAATCGTTCCAGGGTTCCACAACTACGCTACTATGAATAACAAAAATACAATACAATACAATAGCCATTTAAATATTTTACTCAAGAGAATTCATGTCCAGATAAATACAACGATAAGAGTTATATACAAAAATCGAGACTATAATAAATCTCAAAATAATACAATATATACAAGGAATCTCATGTACATCGTGCAATAAAATGAAGAATGAGATGAGGAAAATAAGACTTCCACGCCACAACTCATCCCAAGAACTATGCTCTGCAACCATTGTGTAGTTTGGATCCAGCCAAGGAAACCTGCCACAAACCTAATACATGTAGGGGACCCAATGGAGTTGTGGCACGTTCCTCCCAACCGTGTGGAGCTCGAAATCCCACCTCCATGCTAGGAGACAGAACAAATCCTCAAGTCAAACTGATCTCACAAAGAATCAAATACAAATACAAGGTTGACTCACATGACAACTCAAGAACCAGTCAAAGACAACAATAAACTGTAAACTAAAAAATGCATAAAAAAACCTCCCAGAGGTGACTCACAACTGAGAGATCACAAGGTATACTAGGATAAGAGTGTCATCACATATATGGGATAGGTTACCCTGGGTAGCCTTCCTAGGTTACCGACCCTCTACCAGAGTTACCCTGGTAACCTCTTATGACTTTTGGCCCCTATACGTACTATGTGGCCTCAAATCACTTCTCAAGAAGACGGAGTGTTCAAGATGCCATTCCAGGCCTTCTCAACTTGTTTTAACCTTAACGAGTGTTAAAGGCCAAGGTGAGGTAAAAATTATCTTTTAAGCTTTATTAAACTACCCAAACCCCTACACACTTGTTTTAATTATCACTTGTTAACACACTTCCAAAAGGTTACCCCTGCAACCTCTTCTGGGTTCGGCCCCTAATGGAAACCACTCCTCCTAAAGTACAACTCCACAAAAGATTTAAACAAGAAGAGAATCATGCATGAGACATGTACTTCTTACACAAGGATTTATAATCAATCGATCCAATATACAACCTTACTGAAATAACGTGCATGGTGAAGGAAACACCATTACTAAAAGACTCCATGACCATAGAGCTGACATTAACATCAAATATAACAATGTGATTCACAACATGCATGGTCTATATTATCGCAATTGCAAACATAATCCATCACAATAACAAAACTCTCCAAGCCTCTAGGGAAACAATTTACTAACAACCACCTCAAAACAAATCAGGGATAACACCAAGCAAGAAGACCTCCATAAGCATAATCCACTATTCTTATTAAGGACTTTGTAATACATTACCCCTCCATACATTAAAACTAAATGGGTAAATAAGCCACAATTACCTACTTACAAATCCAACCTTTTTATCATACTATCTTATTAACCAGATACTATATCTAATCATTATAACCAAATGAGGACACACGAGGTTCTAACATTAAATTATTTGCAACCACTTCCTTATTTTAATACATTTATAATCTAACCAATAACTCGTTTCATTAAGCAAATAATAATAATAAATCCTGACAATTTATAATTGATATGAAGACACATACTCCTAATTGCTACTTATAAAATAATTTAACGTTTCAAATAAACATTACCGTTCTCTACTTGTTAATTAATACATTCTACCATTACACTATCCATTCAAAATTAACATACCTCTACATCACATTATATAACAGAGAAACTTACATGTATACGAAATTAATACTAAAGAATTACATTCTAATTAATTATATACATATTTTATATTCATAAATACTAATACGAGCAATTTCCAAAATATAACATATTGACATGTTCCTTGCTCTCTTTAATTCTAAGGGACTACATAATATAACTATTGGTATAATCTTCAAATATAGTGAATAAATAAAAACAATTTTATTAATATCTTTTGTACCATTTAATCAATATAATGATAAATTACTATATACAAATAAAAGACACTACACCTTATATTCACATAAGCTTCCACTTCGAATTCCACAATATTTATTATAGAATCTATATCTCAATCTATTAATGAAATAGTAATATGCATTAAACAAAATAAATGAATCTCCTAACAATGGCTTTTTTTTTTTAACTATTCATTCATTATTTATCTAAAAACGGTTCAAACAACTTTAACGACTATAATACATTTGTCATGCAAATGAAGCAACGAACACAAATCGGTTTACATTTCAAAAGTACACCGACTAAACATGCATTGGATGGAACGATCTTTTATATTACATGCAATTAGAAGCGACAGTTGAGGAGGTGAACATGGGTTTCACAGGAGTAAAGAAAGTCATGCAAGAGCGGCTGTACCGCGAGAGAGATGACACAAGATCAGAAAAGGGAATAGTCATTCCAGAATCAGCGACCGCTTCTCGAGACCGATCAACACGTTTACAAAGAGAAGACATGTCTATTTAGCGGAGGAAATACGATGGTCTTTACTTATATTCGTTGGTAATAATATTTAGATTAAAAGAAGATGCCAGCGGCAGGGATAACTGGTGCGCATACCAGTTGCATGCATCCGGGCAACCCTAAACCAAAAGGAGAATGGTAAAGAAACGACTCAGGTTATAATCACGTGCATGCAACCCAAGCCAGAGAAAAGATGGAATAAATGAAATCTGTAATACTATATGCAGCGACCACACAGGGAGTTTGTAAATAAAACAAAGCTAAAGAAGCTTCAGTCCGACAGATCAATAACAACCAGACCCGCGACTTCAACCCGGGAAGAAGAGCTCTGAAAAACAGTGAAAGGATGAGTTAATTATGGGTGGCCATTGCTACCGTAAGGAGATTGATGAGACATGGAGGAATTTAAGAGATACTCTCACGTCGATGGATTGAAGGCCAATATATATATATATGTGTCAACGTATGAGGCAGCGGTGAATAGCGAATTAACAATAATCTGTGATTACAGGAAGCTGCAATTAAATTTCATAGATGTAGCGATCATGGAGGGTAAGTTGCACGTGGCTGGGAGAGGAGAATCATTTATCTGCCATGATTTTGAAAAGTTAGCAATTGCATTCGGTTTGCTAATCCTGGGTGAGAATGTTCTGATCAACACGCTGCACCCAAATCTATCTCCAAGACTGTTGACAGAGAGATTGTTGTTGAATTGAATGACAGCAGAAATGAAAGATAAATTAATAACAGAAATGCAAACAGAGCAAAACTGAAGAACACACATACACATAAACACAACCAGATTTTTAATGTGGTTCTGGTTCGTCAAATGACTACATCCACTTTGAACAGGGGATAGCTCTTTCTATTAATCTAGAATCAATTCTCATACAAATATATTTGCAGCTCTCTATCTCCATCTACAGCAGCTCACAATAATAAAATCTCTCTGCTGTTCCTACAGCTCACTCCATATTCCAATGCAACACTAAATAAAAGACAATGCAATCCCCTCATCTCCAACCACCGTACCAAGAATACGAAGGAGACAACGGTAACACAAAAGAAGATGCTGCTGTTACAAAGAGGAGAGGCAGCAGTCAGTAACCTCCGAAGGGCACTATATTTATCCCCAACGTACAGGGAATATCAGGAGGCTAAAGAGTGGTGGTCAGAGATGGCAGAAACGTTATGCTCAAATGAGGATTGGGTTGCAATAAATAAACGAAGCGTTACATCAACAATCTCCCACTTGCAGTCCAATCCGAGCTGCAACATACAAAGATATCCCCCACTCATCCATTGTCATATCGTGACAGGGCCAAGAGAAACTCTGCACAACTTGAGCCCCTCCAAATCTTGTTCAAGAACACTACGAATACACCTTCTCCATTTTAGATCTGAATTAATAATTGTTTGACCATCTGCCCATTTGAATACAGGCCAAGACACACCAGCAATAGCACCCAATCCAGGATAAGCATTCTTGACATAACCCAACAATTTGAAAAATTCCACAAACTCTTCATACAAGCAAGCTACTTCTTCATCTGCTCTCTTCTTCATAACCGGTTGGGTGGTTGCCGCCATGACAACACTTTCTTCATCACCAATGCTCTTCTCGGAGCAAACCTTGGCACCATCATCGAATAATGGATTATCATAAACCATTTTTGCCTCGGGCTTGAACAATGGATTATGATAAACCATATCTACCTATGGATTTTTGGGCTCTTCCTCAGGTTCATCTTCATCTTCACTCTCCTGGTTCCAGACTGCATCCTCCTCTCTTTGGGAGGCATCCTCCTCATCTCGGAAAGAAAACTCCATAGTCTCTTCAGTTGAATCCTTTTCATCTGTCCAGCCATCCCACCAATGAACATGGTGCCTTGTTTTAGATTGCACTTGCACATTACTTTCTACCGAATCTAAACTATCAAGAAATTCTTCAATGATAGAATCGGCTTCATCAACTTCATTATCTGAAACTCCCACTTTAGCCTGTCTCTTTACTATATAAAAACACCCAGCTCCAGGATCTAAAACCCAATCATCTTCCATCTCTGCTCAAAACTTCTCCATGGCTCTAATACCAATTGTTGAATTTAATGACAACAGAAATGAAAGATAAATTAATAACAAAAATGCAAACAGAGCAAAACTGAAGAACACACATACACATAAACACAGCCAGATTTTTAACGTGGTTTGTCAAATGACTACATCCACTTTGAATAGGGGATAGCTCTTTCTATTAATCTAGAATCAATTCTCATACAAATATAATTGCAGCTCCCTATCTCCATCTACAGCAGCTCACAATAATAAAATCTCTCTGCTGTTCCTACATCTCACTCCATATTCCAATGTAACACTAAATAAAAGACAATGCAATCCCCTCATCTCCAACCACCATACCAAGAATACGAAGGAGACAA
The DNA here is from genome assembly GCA_007115665.2 of Sequoiadendron giganteum. Lineage (NCBI taxonomy): Eukaryota > Viridiplantae > Streptophyta > Pinopsida > Cupressales > Cupressaceae > Sequoiadendron > Sequoiadendron giganteum. The sequence continues at coordinate 474,046,903 of CM021109.1, forward strand.
CGGTAACACAAAAGAAGATGCTGCTGTTACAAAGAGGAGAGGCAACAGTTAGTAACCTCCGAAGGGCACTATATTTATCCCCAACGTACAGGGAATATCAGGAGGCTAAAGAGTGGTGGTCAGAGATGGTAGAAACGTTATGCCCAAATGAGGATTGGGCTGCAATAAATAAACGAAGCGTTACATCAACAATTGTTCTGAGAGATTCGTGCCATTTTCATCATGTTAAAACCTAAGCAATGTTCTAGTGGAGAATATTGATGATGCAAAATTAATAATAAACTAGAAAGATAGGCTTGCACTTTAACAGGCGCACAGGCAGACCAACATGCAATAGTTTACAAGTGTAGACAAGGCAGAGAGGGTTTGGAATAGATAAGCAAAGGCATTTTTGACACCTTATTCAATGGTAGAGACATGACTGCAAGTGTAGAGGCTCAAAGAAATAAATTGGAACATGATCCGCTGATTAGAATAAGCTATTGTTTGTTGATTCTAAAGTCTAACTATAACCATCTACCACAACATTCATTCCACAAAGAGAAAGCAGTCACATCTATTATAGTTGCATTTCCAAAAGTTCAGACTCTCATATTTCAGTTTTTTTTTCTATGGTGCATGCAGGGTTTAAAGACTGATTTATTTTATTTTATTTTTTTGACAAAAATAGAAATTCCTAGGCGAAATTTCACAGTAGGAAATTAACAAGATCATATCGAAATAAACTTGAAATTTGAAAAAAAAAGAACCCGAGAGTGCTTCCCCGGAAATAGAGAACGACAATTGCAAATCTCATCAATTTCAAACCTTAAACTTTCCACAATGTGAACGCTGTCTTTAACAACAATTTTCAGCTTCTCTAATTAACCCCAAATCAAAATTCCAGAAAATATCTTTCTGTGAGAAACAATTTTTTTCTTCCTACTTTTCGAAAATCAAAAGCCATGTCCAAAAATGATATTTTTTCAAAATTATATCCTTTTTCCATTTTCCAAAGTCACAAACTTTAACGCTCAGTTTAGCATGCAACACATGCATCAATTAAACTTAATAGACACTATAAGATTAACAAGATATTTACAACTTTAGATCTCACTATTAGTTCCATTTTCAAAAATGTCAAAATGAATAATCAACTCAATTTACAATTAAATAATCTTTTCGAAAAACAAAATATTTTAACATTTCAATTTAATCACTTAATAAACTAAAAATAGATTTTCTAATTTAATTATTTCACTAGATCTATAAGGCAACATTACTATTTTAATTAAAACATTAAAATAATCTAAATTAACATTATAAATGCATTATAAACTTGACATTAACAAATGACTACAAGCACACGACGAACAAATGACATGACATGAGGGTAACGACAGATACTCGTTCTTTTCAGAATGTTGGCTAAGGACAGAGGACAAGTCTATCTCCCATCGATAATTCCATTGGGTCATGGCATGCTCAGACCTGACAAGCAGGTGGAGTCGATGCTTGTACCTGAAAGCTACATAACATTGCACGATTAATCGAACAACATGTATAAATATGAAAACACATCGTGAAGAAGAATCACGATGTAGCAGGGCACTCACTAATGACTACTGCTAAATCGTCTCCTTCACCAACTAACGTAAACATATAACTAACATAATATCATCATGTATAAAAAAAAACAACATATATAATCATCATAAAATGTCATCTCAAGAAAGTAAACATCACATCATAAAATATAGTGTATCATCAACTGAGTTTCACAACTGGTCATGTAAACCATGACATAGTGCATCAAAGTAACATAGTCTCAAAAGCAATCTAGCGACTATCAACAACTTAAAACAACTAAAATGGAAACGTCATCAGGAGGGTCACTACAAAATCCATCATCTAGTGCTTGTCATAGATGGATTTTAGCAACTACAAACTACTTCACTAGGTGGATAAAGACAATCTCATTAAAGGATTCCATTGAGGCTTCAGTTTTGGAATTCCTTGATGGAATTATGACCAAGTTTGGTGCCCCTTCCACCATCATTTCTAATAATTACAGGGCATTTTTTGGTACCCAAATTAGTGATTGGAAAGTTAGGAATGGTATTTATTTAAAAACCTCATCAAATTACCCCGAGGTTAATGGCTTAGCTGGGTCTTCCAACAAAAACCTCATCAGGTATTTGATAGGACCTTTGAAGACAATCAAAGATCTTGGCATAAAAAAATTAAAAATATCCCTTTGGGATAATAGAATCACTCCCAAGAGAGGTCTAGAAAATTCCCTTCATGTTGGTTTATGAAAGGGAAGCAAGGATGCCACTATCATTGAAGTTTCCTTCTCTTGATTTAGCATGGTAGTTGGAATTAATAGAAAATGATACCATGATAGTAAGGTTGGATGAGCTAAATGAGTTAGAAGAAGCTAGGAACAATGCTATACATGTGCTTGATAATTACCAAACATAGGTTGAGGAGTTTTAATTAGAAATTTATTCACAGAGTGTTCCTAGAAGGGGACTTGGTGTTGAGATGGGATACAAACAAAACCAAAGTAGGAAGGTATACCAAATTTGAAGTCATCTAGAGTAGCCCATATTTCATCACCAGTTGTAAGGTGGCCAATGCATTCCATCTTTCCAAGTTGAATGGTGAGACTCTTCCAATCCTAGTTAATGGGATTCACCTCAAACCATTTCTAAGGTCATATTACAACCATGCATAGTTTAGCCTAATTTTTATTTATTTTTTGAGAAGTGTTGTACACTTTACATTCTACTCAAGGGAATGTGTGGTCTAGTTTTGTTGTTTCTCTCTAAGTGTTGTCAGATATGCTCAATTTTGGTTCTTTGAGACAACTTCATTTCAATTACTATTTTATGTCCCTATGACTGTTGCGAGTATTTTCAAGTTAACTATTTCAAAGTTAAAGTGAAGTTCAGATGCATGTTTCCCACCCACATGGGCCCGATGTAAATGACTTTTTTGATTTTGGTTCAATAAAGCCAAAATGTCTAATTATAGGTTTTGTGGATGGATGCCAACCAACTTCCCACAAGCTGAGAGTCTTGTAGGTATTTCATGTGTATTTAATTTTGTGAGTTTTTCCAACTGAATTGGATATCTTTTAATGGTGTAGATGTTGATGGATTTCTCGAATGAGCCAATAGGAACTATTGTTCCACATTTACAAGAGTTTCACTTCCATTTGGTTTTGTGGGGATTTCTAACTAAACTAGACATATTCAAATATGTACCTACCATCCAAATTTTCACATGATTTTGATAAAACTCAATATTTCATACCTACACTTCATTTATTTTCCTCTTACACATCATCATGATTCCGTCACACCTCTTTGTTTATGTCACCATTGAAGTTTTCTATCTTAATCGGATTTTGGAGGGAAACTTGTAGGTTTCGATGTCGAGAAAAAGCCCGTAAATTGAAAGTTAGAAGGGGATTCATATATATCCAATTTGTGGGAATTTTTTGAGCACCTCAACATGTCCTAATGTGGTTTATTTCCCTCCACATATGAATGAGGGTTGTTTTCCAATAATAGCATAAAATAAAGATCTAACAAATGGGAAGGAGCATTAGAGGGCTACAAATTCTAAGGGGAGAGAAGATGAGTGTTGAATATATGGAATAGCATCATTTTGTAAAGGACAATGTCCAAGAAGCACCATCAATGCTTAGTGACTTTTTCAACTACCCAATCCAATCCATGAAGGCTCTAGAATTGATTTTCAATTCTTCTCCACATATATTAAAGAGAAAAGTGACACATCATGCCACATTTATGATTTTCATACCTCCTTCTATTAGAGGTACAAATCTAGCCACATTTTTGTAATAGATTTCATGGAGGTTTTTGAAATTTATTGCTAGACTTGTCAATGCTAAAGTATGGCATGGACGTCAACAATATTCTTTCATGTCATGGATCAAGTTTTTTGTATAGATCCATCAGACCTTTTGTAGAGGGTCACTACTATGGATTCCTCTCTACCATGTCCCATGTCCTTTTAATGCCTTAGAAGAAATAAAAGGTTGTTAAGCCTCATTATAAAGGTTTCTTTGGGGTTCTTCCCTCAGTTCTTTACAAATAATTATTCATTTTTACATCTCTACTATTGTAACAGGCTTAAAGCCTCTAATTTGATGAATTTGTTTCATATTTCACTTCTATTCACTTCTTATTGAACTTGTGTAATATACCCTTACCTTCATTTATAAATGTATGTTATATGGTTTTGTATGTGATATGCTGTGTTAAATTTATTGGTAGAACTAATGTGCCAAATTAGATATAATGTTTTGTACAAGTCATGGAACATATAAAAATATTATTTATTTCCAAGATTGGTTAGTATTCCTCTATAAAATACTCTATGGTTATTTCTAACTCTAATAATTTAGTGTAAAACTATAAAAATGTTGCAAGAAGTACTAGTTTGGTACAAACTTAAGAAATCTAGTGAGTAATTTCATTAATGGTGTATCATGGTATGAAATTGATTGCACCAAAAAATCAAGATGGGTGGTTTAACACTATAGAGGACTCCTTTACCCACTCATACCTCTCAAAACCTCCTACATTGGCTTGAAAATTATTGTACTGACATATTGGAGTGGTTTGTTTAATACTAGAAGAGGCCTCATTGATCATCCACACCTACTAGAAGAGGTCTCATTCATCCAATCATGACTTCTATATCTCCTAGGATACATCAAATGGATGAAGTTTCTAAAAATACCTAGAATATAAAATGTGTCAAATGATACCATCCTTAACTTAATTATTACATGGATACTTAGTTTTAATAATCTTAACATGCATTAGATATATCTCATAATAATAATAACATGTAGACTTGATAACATCACATAACATGCATTGAATGCTTAGTAAATCTCATAAAATAATGATGTAGAAGTTATTAGATTTGATATAGAAACTACTATAATTGATATGATAATCATAAATAATTTCTTATTTTACATGTTAAACATGCAAGATTCATGTTAAAAATTTGATATGGGGTACATTGAATTGAAAGGGTCTCTTAAGGTACTTAAGAGATTTTTTTTTTCAAATTTTGACATAACAATTATTACAATTTATGGCACTCATGAAAGTATCTTTTGTATTTACAAGTGGATTTTGAGATAATCTGTAATATTAGCTTATCTTATTTTTTGTTAACTCTATACCAATTGGTCGTGCCAACAATGAATACATTCTTATAAAATGCCTGAATGGTATTAGTGCAATGGTGTGAATAGCCATATTTTTAATCCACACCTCATGGGACCAAATCAATAGTGCTAAAATGTCACTTGGTAGGCTACTAAATGCTAGTGGAGGCTTCATTTTGTTTTGTAGGTCTTCAGATCCTTCTAGGCTACATTGGACTTAGAGAACTTCTTTGAAGAGACTTAAGAGAAAAAAATATTAAAATTTGACACACTAATTCTCAAAATATGTGGTACCTACAATTTCTTGTGGGTTAAAGTACAAAGTTATGTCAAACTTTCAGACAACTTATTAGCACAAGTGAATTTTAGTATTTATAACTAAGAATCAATTTTGGCCAAACATATGATCTAGTAAGATTCATTCTAGATAAGTTAATTATGTCCACAACTTTTCCACCTCAAATTGTTGGCTAAATACACATGTAACACCACTTTGAGGTCAATTCACAAAAAAATAAATTATTTGAAAATTTTGATGTTTAAACAACTCCTACTCATGTAAATATTTTTAAAAAATATAAAAATACCATTTTGTCAATCCATGAGTGTAGTTTTCAAATATACATTTATTTTTATATTTTAATTTTATTTATATTCTATTTTATTTTTTTACTAAAATTTGATTATTAGCACAAAAATATTAGGTTGATTTCCATGTCCATAAAAATACTAAAACTTATTAAAAAATTAAAAAAATATGATGCACTAGATAAAAGAATCTAAATTAAAATAATGTCTTTTTCTATTTTAGATAAATATTTAATCTAAAAATTGACGTCGAATGGAAACAATTATCTTTTAATACATGCACATTTAAATATTTATTTAGAAATATATATTTATCAAAATTGGAAAAAAATATATCCGTGCACTTAAGTTTCAAGTTATAAATACACAAAAAAATTGAAAGAAAAAAAGAAAAACAAAATTTAATATATAAAGCTTGTCATGTCATGTAACTTCACTTTTTAGCATTTTATCGACAACTAAATTATAGTTTCAATTTATAAAAAATTATATTCAAATAGTTTTTCAAATTTTCCAAAAAAATATAAACATAAAATATACGAAAAAATACATATTTTATTAGTTTACATTATTCCAAAATTTAAAATATACATGCCACCTTTTAGTGATTCAAGTTTAAAATTTGGATTAGTGTTGAATTTTTCCTTTATAAAACTCTGACACATCTTTATACTTTTACCCTTGTTTATTCCTACTAGTGGGTGTCAAGCATATCTACAATAGCTTGTCTCGTTTTTTCTCAACCCCAGACCAATTGATCATGTCGACAATGAATACATTCTTGCCAAATGTGTTAATGAAATTTAGTGTAATGGTGCAAATAGCCATATTTTTTCTTCCACACCTCATGGAACACAATCAGCAATTCCAACTTGCCAATATTGGCATGGTGTGATGGTTTAATGGTGGCATTGTTGTTCTTGTCACCAAGGTTCAAACCCTGTTGGGGGTGGTATCGTTGAGTGGTTGTATTGGGGATGAGGTCCCTCGTTTGTGGCTTCATTGGTTCATAGCTTTGGGTCAAAAGCATTTACCCCTTGAATAAAAAAATCAACAATTCCAACATATTAGGGTATGCTAAAAAATTCTAGTAGAGGCCTTATTTTATTTCATATATCTCCCATTCCTTTGGGCTACATTAGATTGAGAGAGTCTTTTAAGAGACGCAAGAGAAAAAATATCAATCTTTGACACAATGATTGTGGAATATATGACACTTGAATATCTCTTTTGTGCTTATAGGTGGATGTTAGGCATGTATTCAATAACCTATCTAAGTTTTTGTCAATTCTCTAGACCATTTGATCATGTTACAATGAATGCATTGTTGCAAAATACCTCATTTAAGAGGAATACAAAATTTCCAATAACCATATTTTTAATTCAACATATCATGAGACCAAACTAAAAATTCAAATACATAAGATTAGTCTAGTGAATTCTATTGGAGGTCTCATTTCATTCCCTAGGTCTCTTGATCCTTCCATATTATATTGGACCAAGAGAGTCTCTTAAGAGACCTAAGAGAGAAAAAGTTGTCAATTGACACAATGATTCTGGAATTTATACATGTAGGAATGTATTGTTTGTGCCTATAGGTGGATTTTAGGCCATCTACAATATCCTATCTCAATATTTATCAACTCTAGACCATTTGACCTTGTCGATAAGTAATGCATTCTTGCAAAATACCTCATTTGAGAGAAGGGATAACTTTAAGAAACCCCCCCCCCCCTCGGCGCAGGTGTAAAATCCTGGCGAATCCGGTATACTTCCTGCTGAAAAATATTATTTCTATTGGCGATTTTTTTCGTTTTACGGGGAAAAAAATCCCAATTGGTGAATCTTTTATAATCTCTGGAAGTTCGTCGAAAATCTTGGCGAATTGCAATTTTTTTTAATAGAATAAAATATTTTTCATTGGCGAATAAAACCGGTTTTCAAACCAAAATTGTTTTTCCATTGGCGATTAAAACCTTTTTTCAAAGAAAAAAATATATTTTCATTGGCGAATTAAAAAGAATCTCAAAATAGTAAAAAAATCTATTGGCGAAATAAACAGATATGCCAACGAAAAATCATAGTGGCCATTCGTTGAATGTTCGATGGACGATTGTAGTTGCATTCTGGAAGTAAATCTCTGAAGCACTAGACTTGCGATTTGAAACCTCTGAAATAACACTATAACCATTAGATGCAGACATGTGGCGAGATCAAGGCTCATCGCTCATCACTCATTCTATCTTTTCAATGCCTCGAAATTGTACATTTCATTTAATTGAAATTCTCATTCTTTTTGAAGAAAGTGTGGTTGTCGTACTGCTAGTGTAGGCAGTGGCAGATTAAAGTGACAAATCTATACACCAACAAGAAAAAAGAGTTGCATTCCAGAAGTAAATCTCTAAAGCATTAGAATTGCAAATTGAAACCTCCCGAATAACACTATAACCATTAGATGCAGACATGTGGCGAGATAATGGTCCATCGCTCATCACTCATTCAGTCTTTTCAATGCCTCGATGTTGTACATTTAATTTAATTGAAATTCTCAATCTTTTTGAAGAAAGTGTGGTTGGCAGTGGCAGTGGCGGCGATTAATGCCATATGTGATATGAACATTCGAAGCAATTTCTTGGAAAACTCATAGCTTTAATGAAACAAGATTTGTAATGATTTCATATTGTTTGAACTTTGAGTGATTTTGATAGCTTGTCCTCTTGAGGTAGAGTTCAAGTTGGCACGTAGCAAGACATCAATCAAATTAGAAATTTTAATTATACAGGCTGGTAGCAGCACTAGTGGCCCATAAATAGGGATAGTGATTCAGTGATTAGTAGATAGTGCCATAAGGGTTTTTATTTTCTAGGGTTAATAAGGATTCACAAAGAAGATGATGCAGTATTGGGGATACTGTAAATTCTCCCACCTACAATTATGTAGTTATAGAGTAATCAGTAAAAGATGAATTTCCTTCAAGTTCAGAATGGGTGGAATTGGAAAGAAGTTGATTTGGTTAACCTGAATTTTTAAACGAGTTTTGAACCAGGATGAGGAGCTCTGATGGAGATAAGTGATATCCCAATGCATCAAGGCTACAAGTAAAAGATGGGAGTAGATTTGCTTCTCCTCCTGTATTCTAACAGCTCCCATTTCCCTAGCATGGTTGGCCAGGCAAGCCCCATACATTAATTTTCAAAGAGACATTTGTATTACATCTTCTGTATGACTCTAGTTCTCGAAGGGGATAAGTACATTTTGTATCTTCACGACTCCCATTTCCCCAGGATTGATTGGAACCCCCTTTCCCCAGCATGGTTGGAAAATCCACTAGTAGAAGCTTGGAATCATGAATTTATTTTCAAAGCCACATTTATTTTTAGAGCCAATAGATGTGTAGTAAGTTCTCAGCAGCAAAGCTTGGAAATTGGAATCAATTTGTAATCCATTGTAACGAGCAACAACTTAGAATAAATTATTAAATTTTGTCTATGTAAAGTACTAAAGTGACACATTGACATATGTTATTTATACAAAACAGGAGCTACATTCGTTTGTAAAAAGATATGTAATAATGTGACATTGAAATTCAGTTGTAATAAAATAAATGGTTGTGTTGTGTTATTCTTGATTCCTTGAATCTTCGTTATTCATTTACGTTTAAAAGTAAAGAGTTGTTTTTCTGAGTTCGAAACTCCAATGTCTATTAATAATTCAATATATTCAAATCAGTTTTTTTTCTTTTGAGAAATTAAGTAATATACTCTATGAAATTGTTAGGCCGATGCCTATGGTATGGACTTTAAAACACGTGTCATGTTAATTTTTTTAAGTTAATATCATAAATTAGTAAATTAATCAAGTTTCAAGTTCAACCATTGGATGAACATTTGATGTATGGTTGTAGTTACATTCCATAATGAAATGAACAGAGCGATGACCTTCCCAATTTAAACCTCTGTAATTACCTTATAACCATTATATTTAGAAAGATCAATGGTTAAGATTATGACAATAACAAACAATGAATATGAACATTTTATGACGGTTTGGTCATTTAAATGCCTATCAAAAAAATTGTTTAATTTATGAATTTTTATATAAAATCTTTTATAAATGGAATATCTTGAAAAATTAGAAAACAATGATAATTATTAGTGATAAATATAAAAATCTACTGTTATAATTAACAATTAACAAAAGTTTCTAAAATCGTATTAAAAATAAATCTTGTTAAATATGTTCTAAAAATTAAAATTAATTATGTTTTATTTTGAAAAGATTCTAAATTAATATATATTTTAATAATAATAATATAAATCATATATATTAATATAAAAAATGATAGCTATTAATATTATAAAAAGTCAAAAGTTTCTAAATTCATATTAAAAATATTCAAAAAAGTTATTTTCTATTTTCTTTTTATAATAAAAATTATAAAATGATATATATTATAAATTAAAATACTATATAATAATTTTTTATGGTTTAATAAAAATATAGCAAGTCAAACTATACGGTCTAATAAATTTTATAGCTACAATATATGGTCTAAAATTGAAAAAACGGTCAAATGTTTAATAGAGCATCAAATTCCAGGCCTGCTGTCAACTATAAAGTGATTAATGTTTATTTTGAAAGTTAATATCATAAATTACTCAAGTTTCAACCGTTGGATGAACATTTGATGTATGGTTGTAGTTGCATTCCGTAATGACATGCACAGAGCGATGGGCTTCCCAACTTAAACCTCCGGAATCACCCTATAGCCGTTAGATTTAGAAAGATCAGCGGTGAAGAATTTGCAACTTGTAGACGTAAGACGTGTCATTCACTTTAATGTTCCAATTTCGAGAAACAAAGCATTTAAAGCACTTTGTACTGCTAAGTGTCAACTATCAAGTGATTAATGTTTATTTTTAAACTTTACAGTTAATAACATAAAATACTCAAGTTTCAACCGTTGGATGAACATTTGATGTATGGTTGTAGTTGCATTCCGTAATGAAATGCACAGAGCGATGGGCTTCCCAACTTAAACGTCCAGAATCACCCTATAACCGTTAGATTTAGAAAGATCAACGGCTAAGAATTTTCACTTGTAGTCTTGTAGACCTAACTCCTAAGATGTGTCATTCACTTTAACGTTCCAATTACGAGACAAAAAGCTTTTAAAACACTTTGCACTTTGAAATTGTACAGTGATTTTTAAAGTCTTCAATCTTCAGATTGCTCATTGGCCATTGCAGTGCACCACCCTATTTTGAATTTGGATTCCACAGTTCCACTTCTAACAATGCCATTCCCGTTTTCAAGCGCCGGGACTCAAAATATGGGTAAGTGAAAGAATTCCTGCGGCTACGTTTCATCGTTTGACATTTCTTAAAATCTTATTTTGTCAAAGTTTGAAGTTTGGTTTTAGACTTTAGAGACTCAAGAATTCATTAAAATTAAGGAGGACTAATAGGTATTACTTATCAGGGAATTCAAATTTCACAACTTCACCATTGTACAAGCATGTCTACCACCAGTACCACTAGAGCAATGTCCGATAAAAAAATACATTATGCAAAATTGCTTAAAACCCCAGGTTTCACCGATGGGTACCATGATATTTATGATCCTGAAATCTATGGTAGGCGTACCTCAGAACTTAGATTTTCATCTCAGAATAAGGCTGCAAAGCATACAAAATTTGATAGTATGAGTGCACTATGGGTAACTGGATTAGGGCACATGATGTTACATGAATTTTTCCCTTGCCTAGAATTTATCATGGTCTGTGCCAAAAATTATGATGATAAGAAAAGAGAAATTGTTAATAAAGATAACCAAGAAGAATTTTCATCCATCAATGCAAAAGAACTTGGAAAAGTGTTGGGGTTTACAACTGAAGAATTTGGAAACCACCACATTGACCTAGAAAAGCTTGCTAGTGATTATGAAGCAATGGAAGAAAGGCTGAAAAATGATTTCTTAAATCAAATAGTTAAGGATAGAAATAAATTGAAAGGTGATCATAAGCCTCCTTATAATTTGGATTTTTTTAAACCATGGGTTCAGGATACTATTTCCATGCTAGCATTTTGCCTCAGTCTGGATAGCAATTTGGAAGTGGGTGCAAGCCTCCTTGAAATGGTATATAATATCCATTATGCTGATGAACATGTCAAATATAATTATACTTAGAACATTGTAGAATCCATGGATTAAATATTTTTAATGATTAAAGTAGGTTCCACGAAGACATTTAGGTTCACAACCTACTTGTGCTATCTTTTTCTAGTCAAATTTAGAGGAATGTTTCATACCAACAAGCTTCAGATTCAACCCTATAGTAATGCAGAGGAAAATAAAATGGCTCTAGTATATGAATGGACCACTGAGATAAGGATGCATGATTCTCGAAGGAACTACAGTCATTTTGTAGACTAATTTTTGGCTCCATTGCATCAATTAATTACAAATAATCCAATGCCTAGATTTCCTATGTCATGTAGAAACTGCATGCAACTAGGAAAAGAAATACAATTGGTTGATTGGTACTTAATGGAAGAATATATTGTGCTAAGATTTTATGGATCGGGAGTACAACCATACAAACTTCCAATACATGTGACAGAAAGGGTTTTTGCATTGGAATATGTAAGGCAGGTGTAGAGTGCTAATGAACTACACTTTCTCAGTCAGCAAAAGAAGACCTTATTTCCTTCTTTACCTTTTTCATGTGGAGGGTTCACATTCGAGAGAAAATCATTTAGTGTGGCACATAATCTTTTGATTTTTTTTGCATTTGATGCTATCTATCATTGGTAGTATGATCCATGTGACATCATTAAATCAATGATTGTGGCCAATAGGAATGCTGCAAATAGAATTCAACATCAAAGTAAACCCTTGCTTGAAAACTTGAGAAACAAGGATTCTTGGGATGAGGTCAAAATAGCAACGGAGAAAAGTGCTACTGAGAATGGTATTTATTTTGAACAATTTTCAGTAGAAATTATGGCATTGCACCGAAAGACAATCAGGACATACAATAATTTTTATGAAAAAAGTGATAAACCATCTAGTAGAGTAAAAATTCCAGGTTCTCTAGAGAAGGAACTTATAGATAAAAATTGGTCATGATAAAAAATTACTGCCTTTTGGTGTATGAGGAAGGACCTAGGTGATCCAAGAGCTCTTGTACAGTATGATGCTAACGAAGAAGATGGAGAGTTTAGAAAATTGTGGAATATAGAGCATCCTGGTGAATGTGATGAATCTGATGATGGTATTGATAAGGAAGAAGAAGAACACAGCCATGCCAATTACAAACTTGGTTTAAATGCGGCTGCAAAAGAAGAATATGCTTCAACATATACTTCAGGAGCAACCATAATTGAAAAAATTGGTTATAAAGGTGGTCCTTTGGGGTCCAAAGGACAAGGCCCTTGGACAATACCAAGTGTTGAGCATAGAAAAATAGTTGATAAATCTGGCCTTGGGCTTGGAGGTGAACAAGTAGACCAAGGGGATACAAGACAAACTCAATTTGTTAGAGCTTCTAGTCATCATCCTCATGGTTAGATACAATCACAACTAGGACACGCCCTTGGTGGAAAAATTTTTGCAACTGGGAGTGCCATTGGTGGCGATGGTATGGGTAGTAGTAGTAATGGTCAACATGTGCTACAATGAAAAATTACACACAATACTAAGAGGAAAACAAAAAAAGATACCACAGAAACACCAGGTGATCAAGGCAATCAAAAGAGGCAAAGGATTTTGATAGGTCCAAGTCACACTATCAGTGGATCCACCAGTACCACAAAGGAGTTATTTCCATGAACTCCCCCAATTCTAGTTAGTGTGGGTGCAACATCATTATCAACTGCAAGTACTCCTATTCCTTCGCCATTCAAGCATTTCATTGTTCTTGCCTCCCCAGGTTATGATTTCATTGAAGAGTTTAAAAAGAAATCAGACTTGAATAAAAAAGAAAATAAGTAACTGACAGAGAGTGCGTCTGTTGTAACTTCAAAGCATGCAACAACCATGGTATTACCCACATTTGACACAAATAAAGAAATCATGGAGTACACAATTGTTGTTCCCACAATTCAAAACAAACCAACAAATCAGATGGATCGATCTGAATACCAGGTAACCAATTTTCAATTGGATTTTTCTGGCCTGAAAAATACTGACAAAATTAATGTATCAAAGAAGAACAATGAATTGGTCTACACATCATTGCTAAAGCAATATAGAGAGAAGAAAAGGTTGCAGACCCAAATAGAAAAGTTACAGGCAGAGCTAGCAAGTGAGAAAGAAAAGAGGAAAGCAACAGACAACAAGAGCAATGAATTAGAAAAAAGAATAATAAAATCTGCCTCTACATCTACAAGCAAAGAGGATAAATAAAATGAGAGAGAAGTGAATGACCTGAAGCGAAGGCTAGATGAGAGCAACAAGAAATTTGATGAGGAAAAATCCACTTCAGAAAAATTAAGACTAAACATTGCAAATGGAAATGCACAGTGGGAACAAAAAATGGAGGAACAGAGAAAAACAAATGAAAGATTGGAGACAAAGCTGATGGAAGCAAAAGAAGAATTTGACTTCTCAAAATAAGCTTTCTGCATTTTGTAGAGATATAGTGAGGCATATGAAAAAAAAGATCTGGGATGAAATAATGCAGAGGTTTGATCATTTGTGTGACATGTTTCAACTGATTGATTCTATTAGACAACATTAGAAGAAGCTCAACAAATATTTAGTGGACAACAAAAAGGTGCTGGAATTAGAGAAATTTGCAAATCAAGTTCTACAAACAGTCTACAAAGCCAATGACAATGATTTGAAATCAAAAGGGATTACTAATCGAATTGAAACCTCAATGAAGTTGTCATCTATCATTGAAAAGTGCTCGAGAATGTGTGGAACAAAGGAATATTTGCATTTGGTTGTAGACAAGATGAAGGTGGTGGATGAAAAGGTAAGGAACTTCAGAGAGCTTGGTTTTCCAGAGGCTTTTGACACAAATGAGCGATTCATTGGAAAGGATGGTTTCAGAAAGAAGATGGAAGGTGCAAGGAAGATTGATTTGGACCAGTTTCCTCAGAACCCAGATGTGAACTATTTGGATTCAATCAAAACACTGATAACCTTGAATGCAAAATTGACTAAAGAATTCAAGACAGGTTCTACTTCTAATTACAATCATGAAACATTAACAAAAATTTAAGTCAAACAACATAAGTTAGAACAAATGGCAATTCCACCTCCTGAAGAGTGGAAGTTCCTAGAAAAGGTGATACAGTGACTTGATTTTTTATTTTCAATCTTTGATAATATGAGTTTCCAAGTTCCAACTCAGCTCTGTGCAGACTTGTCTTTGGGCATTGGCAAGATTTTGCATTGCCAATGCCAATATGTACTCCTTCATGTGAAATTCAATTAAAAAGCTCAAATTCAGACTTCAGTAATGTGATGATGTTCAATTATCTGTATTATTTATTTTATCATTTGAACTACTGATGAAATTGATGGAACTTCTAATCTTTCTCTTTGAATTCCTCTTTGTCTTGACCTTGTCCTGGTGTGTCAATGTGTCATATTGTTTGGGAAAGAACCTAAGGTTGGGGTTTTTATTTTGGTTTTCATGAAAATCCTAATGTCGTATGTAATACCTTGGGTGAAAATCTATTTGGATGTTACCTTTTTTGGGTGTGTTTTGTTGGTGTTTTTTAATGTAAACCAAGTTTGTATCCTAATCTACAATCATTAACAATTAACAGATAATCCCATCGAATAGATCAACAAAATAGGATAATACTGAAATGAGCCGGCCTTTCACCAATAATATCAACTACTTGGAGCATGGGATGATTACAAAATTATTTCATAACTTATGATAGTCATTTTATTTACAATTTGGCAACAAGCTCTAAGTACAAACTCGTACAATTTAAACCAGTGCCATATACCATTGGGGAGTCAAATTCATAAACATTTAAAATTTAACAATAGATTCAAATACATAGCATATAAGATCCCTGGCACTATTGCATTACAATAGTGTCATTCCATATCCTAACCCAATAATTCTTACTAAATCCCTTTACAAACATATCCATCCATAGACCATGATTCCATCCAAGCATTTTAATTAATTCCTTGAATTAAAGCCAAAATGGAAAACATACACACCAGAGCAGTGAGATGAATACCATAATCCTTGATTATACTATTCAAAATTATGATATGTTTATACAGAGGAGAGACATGAGCTCAAAATATAACATCATAAATCAAATGCTAGTACTGTTGCGAAACATCAAATCTTCATAGACCTAAAACCCCATTACCAAAGAACCCCAAACCTAAATTGTATTAATATTGAAATAACTGGTTCTTACAATCTGTTCTGCAACTATACCTAGACTCGACCTCAAAATATCTGACTTGCCAACCCCTATTTCTGGCCTTGAAATCCTTCTTATAGAAAACAAAGGAGCAAACAAGCATCAGGCTAGAAATTACACATGTCATTGGTCAATTGGACTGCTATGTGCCAATTCAAAAATACGATTAAAACCATTGAGTCCCAGCGCATCTTTCCATTGATTCTAGTCATTACATAATAGCCGTTGTATTAGCCATCATGGAAGAAAAACCATAATCAGTTATACTATAACCACTGAGCTGTTAGTTGCCGGTAATAGACACTATTTTACTCCTCTTCGGTTAAGTACTTGTCCACCCATTTCTGGTATTCCTCATCCGTTGGCTAGTTAAAATTCACCACCTCGATCGCCTTAGTATCATAAGGTGTGTACTTCACCGCAACCTGGTTAGCCTCTCTCTCAAAAGACTCTAAGAATATGCTGGTATTAATTATTTTATCCATACTGCTCACTAGCAAGTCATAGTTTGAGTCATCACAAATCAATTTGATTTGTGCATCAATAATCTCTTCTGCCCTATCTTGCCACTGTTTCAATGGCAAGATATTTCCCTTTGCATCTATTATATCTGGCATAAAAGTATCATTCCAGTCATCAAAACTCTTTACCAATTCTCTAATTTTTCTACTCAAATCATCAGGTAGGGCCTGGAATCCCTTCAATGATTTCCCAAAAGTTTGAGTAGGCTTCAATGACTGAGGCCTATTATCTACATCAAACCTATAAGCCTTAAACATAACATCTAAATTAGTGGCCCAAGGGATCCACTTCTCAACCAAAGGCAGAACTACTTCCTGATCTCTGTTAATGTTTTTAATTCCACCCGAAAACAAAGAATACAAAGAATGTACAGATGGAAACCTACAATCAACCTTATCATTTAGATGCCCCAAAATGGTGTCAACCACCTCACTGTGTTTAGTAATTGAATCATCCTCACTTGCCTTTAGGGCAGCCTGCAATTCTATGATTTTATTCAACATTTTCTTCTTGGTAGGATCCATAGAATACTCAACTTCCTCTTCAACTAGCTCTGGTGCAGGGCTGGGAGCAGGTGTCTGAATGGGGGACCCAGGAGTAGAAATGATTGGGATATTAAGGGGAACTGACCCTGAAGTAGTGGGTAGAGATCTAATACCAGGGGCACTGGAGGATTCTCCTACCTGCCCATATTTTAGTTTATCAACTTCAGACTGCAACTCAACTTTCCTCTGCTGTTTTCTACTATATTCCCCAATTATTACGTTGTATTTCTCAATCAGACTCTTTTTTTCAGCTTCCTCCCTTTCAGTTGTCTTTTGGGCCAATTTGGCCACATTCAATGTCAAGCTTGTGGCTTCTGTTGTTGAGGTTTCAGAAGCTCTCTTGATGATGAGCCCTCCCCTTAGACTTGGGCCAATATCAACCACATTTGGTTTTCTACCCTGGGGTGCCAATACCCATATGACTAGAGATTCATATTCCTCACTAAAAGCAAAGTCTTGCAGAGCTGCCTTAACCTATTCCTCACTATTTTGCACAGGATGCTTGGACTGCAAGATAGCATTGAATGCTACAACATCAGCTATGTCCCATTCAGGTAGAAGTAAGACACCAGCCTGAGTCACAAGTCTCCTTCCTTCCTAAGGAATAATGCTCTTGAATTCCTCCATTAGTTTGGCCTTAACTTCGTCATCATTCTCCTATTCAGAGCTATTAGGTCTTGAGTCTCTCCTTCTCTTGCATTTATCCTGATATTCCTCTAATTTCATTCTCCAAATTAACTGCAAGAATACATGAGTCTTCACGAAGTCATCATCATCTAGGAATGCCTTGCAGGCCTCCATCCTGGCATCCTGTACACACTGCCCCTTTATATCCATATCAGTTAACACCAATTGTGTTGATCTAGGAGGAGAAGGGATACCAACCTGCATGTCTTGATTAGTTATAATTATTTCATCCATCAGAGCCTCTTGTGTTTCGTCAACCCTTTGCCTCTTTAGGCTTGGCACTGATAGTAACTCTATAGGATAATTTCTCGGTGGTGAATCTAGGTCCACAATCCTTATCCCTCCAGGTTTCCTGATCCCTTGACCCGGTTGTGATGATGCTTGCATTATTTATTTTCCCCTTTTATCTCCTGCCTCCTCATCACTTCTATAATCTCTCTTCCTCTTGTATAGAGGCCTGTCCTCTGGTGGCTGATAAGTTGGCCTTGTTTCTTCAAGCCTCACCTCTGGTCTCTGAATTCCCAAGTCCACTTCCAAATTGACTTTCTTGGTTTTCAAGGTGCTCATGATATCTTTGAAGTTATTCATTAAGAAATCTATTCTTTTGTGAAATAGAGTGAACTCCATCAGTGGATCATATTTTGGATCCATTTTATGCACCATAGCCAGCAGTTTCTCATAAGCAATCCATTTATCTTTATTCAATTCCCGCATACTCAAATCAAACTCATTTCTGATTAGATCCTCAGGAAAATTGAAAACATGTGCAAAATTTCCACCTTTAATTCGTTGCCTGAATAGGGCAAAGAATCCCTTGGGGTCATGCTGCCTCTTAGATCCACTCTTCAAATGATAATCATAAAAAAATCTTCCAAATTGGACCCACCCTCCCTTGGAAAAGACAAAATCTGAAACAACAGTATAATCAGGGAAAAAAGTCCCTTTTCCTTTCCCTGTCAAATTATCCTCATGAATACAACCTAGTTGCCACATGACCTCGACAAATCCGATCCTTGATGGTACATTATATGGGAGAATGTGAGGAGCTCCCTGGAAACCATAAACCCTTAGGACAGTGCTTACAGGGTATAAGATGATGTCACCCCAATTGTGGCACACCTTCAAATCAGGCTTCCTCACTTTGGGTCAGAGGAAATCACGCAAATCCTCAAGGACCCTTGGCACATTTACCACCAATCTAGCTCTAAGTCTGGAAGCAAAACAATTATCAAACTGCACAAAGCTAGCACCTCCCCTGTTGCAAGACAAATCTGCACTCCAAACCTGTACTGGTAATCTTTCTCCATTCACTTCTTGCCTCAACTTCATTTTCTCTAAGAAGAAGTCGACATTCTTATATAGGAACATATGCATTAATAAGGAGTACCAAAAGAAAGGAGTACTAGTGTCCCCCATATGCAACTTCAACAAACCCTCATGTATCTTTTCAGCAAGAAAAGATGCATAGTCGTACACTATAGAAAAATTGGGATGCTGAATATGAGCCCCCATAAACATATAAGCAATGGGCATCACGATATTAGGGCTGAAACCTAAAATCTGGCAAAGTGAATAAAATGTTGCCAAGAAGTGATCAACAAAACAACTCAGCTTGAAAGGCTCCTGATCAGTTGGGCTGATGTGAATCATTGAACTACCTGCCTTGGCTAAATGAGGAGGAAGAAATTTTGATCTGAAAAGAGGCTGTGACCTCGCATATTCTTGCTTCATTTCCTCAAAATCTACCGGGACTAAGAATGGGCTATATTCACTCAAATTGAAAACCTACCAAATCTCATTTGAATTTATATTGAGTAGAACCCCACCATCATTATCCCTGATAATCCTTGTAACAGGATCATATGGTGCTGCCACTACTCCGAGTAGGTCAATATTAGGAAATACATTTGGTACAACTAGTTTCCCCATATTGTACCTCCAACCATTACATAAAGGATGAGGCACATTTCTAGGCTTGTCATTTGGACCCTAGCATCTGCAATATTATAGGTTTTACACCTTAGTCCCTCGCTTAAGGCTTTCGCATTCATTAAAACCAAACCCCTCTTCTTGTCGTTCGTTGATAGTAGGAATTGATCTAGGAAATCGTCGTATAAATTCCTTTGTAAATAATCAATATGGGAAGAATGTTGCTTTGATGGCGCCATTTCAAACAACCAAGGCTTCTCCTAAAATCAAATTCTTGAACAAACTAGGGCTACCCAAAACGAAATTACACCAGAACTTTGCAATTTCCCACAATTCAAAAGAACCAGTAACCTTACAGTCTTAATCAACAAGACCCCTGACCAACACAATACAACCTTCCATAAAAAACACATTCAAATAGAAACCGTGGCATAGAAGGTAACTCACGGGATTTCGTGCCTTGCAGAAAACCAAACCTCGCTGTAATTGCTTGAAAAAATCAATCTCTGGCTCTAGAGTCCTAGACCACTTCGAAAACATTTGAATGCCTTTGTGGTGAAGATAGAATGGAATTAACTACTTAAAGCTGATGAAAAATGGCCAGTAGACGTCTCATCCACCATTAAAGCTCACTTTCATGCCGCGCCAACAACTTCAATCGTATTTGATATAAATTTAAATCCTCGTCGTCGATCTCTTGTTCCTATTAGATCATCAATGATCAGATGACCATCTTCAAAAGTCTGACAACATCTCCATGTCATTATTGAGGGCCCATCATAATACACAGCGCCAAAGGAATACACGTGGCATCCGCTCGTGATATCGCAATCACTAAACACCCTTCACTTTAGGATCACGTGATGTCAGGAAACCATTGATTCTCTCCATCGGCAATCATGATCATTCACAATAGTGAGCAACACCAAAACCTATCCGTTGAGAAAATTTTCATCAAGGTTAAAATATCATCGTCGATCTCGAGCACGTGCATCTCACATCTAGTTTAGTAACCCACTCTATAACATACTAAAGTCTGTTACAAATATTAAGCACTTTATTTACTCCTTTCCAGCATCGACAACCTGGGACACGTGGAGCCCGCCCGTGATATCGCAATCACGAAGCAACCAATAGTGATGTCATAGCAAGATCGTAGGGAATGGTCAAGATCAACCGTAGGGAGATCGACGGTCAATAAAAATAACCCTTGCAAAATAATACAATTACTTAAAATAAAAGAGGGGAAGGGGACACTGCCTAGGACAACGACAAACGATGGCTCAAAGTTGTTCTAAAATATAGGGCACGGTCTGACCCAAACTTGAGAAATAAAAGATCATGCAAAATATTTAGCATTTTTATTAAAAGGGACCCGGCCTAGACGATTCAATGGGACATAAGTTGTTTTGAAACCACCCTCAAAAAGGTAACGTCAGAAAAGACCCAACCCAAAGATATACATTATATGATAGGTTACTAAAGTGGCTGCGAGATGCATGTGCTCAAAATCAATGGAGGTGTTATAATCTTGATGAAAAAGTTGCTTCATGGTTATGTTCAACAACAGTGACTGTTATGAATGAACACGATTGCCGATGACGGAGATCTACGGTTGCTCGCCATTGTGTGATCGAAAGATGTTAGGTGTTTATTGATTGCGATATCATGGGCAAGCGCCATGTGTATTCCTTTGGCGATGCATAGTGTGGTGGGCCCTTCGTGCTGAGATGGAGATTACATCAGCCTTTTTGAAGGCAGCCGTTTGATGCTCTGACGAAAGTGAAGGATCAACGGTTGGGATTTGAATTTGCATCAAATGCGATTGGAAACTTGGAGCCTTTGGCGCGGCATGCAAGTGAGCTTTAATGGTGGATGAGACGTTTTCTGGCTCAATTCGATCGACATTAAGTAATTTTCCTTTGTTCTATTTTACCAAAAAATTATAATAGATTTTGGTTGTGTCTTGATGATAGTTTTGGGCCACTTTTGGTGCAAGTTTCTTGACGTTTGGCGGCTGGCCAGTGCATCGACCATTTTTCAGCAGATGGGAAAAACAAGAATATTCTTATGGGACTCAGTTGTTGTAACAAATTTTTAAAATATCATAGGGGGGTCCAAGTGACCGGTGACATGTGTATTTCTGGCCCAATGCTTGTTTGCTCCTTCATTCTCTATAAGAAGGATTTCAAGGCCAAAAATATGAGTTAGCAAGTTGAATAACTTTAGGTCGAGTCTAAGTAAAGTTGCAGAGAGAATTGTAAAGGGCCTGTTGTTTTAGTGAAAATGTTGTTTTAGATTTTATGTCATTCTGTAGTAGGTTTTAAACTCATTAGAGTTTGATGTTTTATTACAGTACTAGCATCTGAATGGAAATTACTCATTTCGAACTCATGTCTCTCCATTGCATAAACATATCATTATTTTTAATAAAATGATCAAGGGTTATTTTGTTCATTTCTAAGTTATGGATGTTGAACTATTAGTTTGTTAGCTTCTGTTATGTTTTGACTAAAAATCCTGATATGATTCATGAAGTGCAATATAATATAAAATATCATGGAGACTTGGAGTGCAATATAAAATATCTTGAACTTGAAGTGCAATGATTCATAATTTATTTGAATACAATATAAAAAATCACCAACTACTGTTTGGAATATGATTCATGTAGTGCTTGAGTGCAATATAAAATAAGATTATAAGATATCATGAACTTGAAGTGCAATGATTCACAATTTTCATTTAATAGAATATAAAATATCATCAACTACAGTTTGGACTTTGGAACAATGGAAACTGATTCAAGAAGTGCAGTAAAAATACCTAAAACCTACTAATTCTCTTCCATTTCCCAAACGGAGTCAGGGTCCTCAAACTAATGCTCATCTTCAGATAAAGTAAAAGAGCCATCTTGATTCGGAGACTGCTCTGCACTTTGTTCGACTTGTGTCTCAAAATCAACATTCATTGTTTGATTTGTGTCAATTTCAATATCACTGTCATCTTGATCTATACCAGGCCCACTACCACTGCCACTAGTACCACCACCAGTACTGATGGCTCCTGGAATTGGAGAGCCTATGTTGCACAACCCGACCCCTCTTCTTTCACACGTGGACCTCCAGATTGTGAGTGCCCTTTCAAAAGGAATTTTTTTGACATTATACATAGTTCCTTTCATCCTCAAGCAATTTTCCAAATTCTTGTCCAGTTTGTTTCTTAACTTTGATTTCAAAAACCCCAATGTACTGAAAACTCTCTCATCCTCCACCGACCCCAATATCATTGTTTGACATAAATCAACAAGTTTGAAATATTTTGACATTGAACCACACAATATTTCACTCTAACCTAAACTTGTCCAAACCTTTTTTATTGATCCCAGTTCAAAGGCCTTTTCCTTGCCCATGGAATTAGACTGGTCCCTCATAGCTATTGCAAAACTCTGACATTACTTTCTAATCTTATTTTCATTTAAAATTCCTTCTATTGCCTGCTCATTGTATGTTACCTTTTTCGAAAACTGTTCGATCACGATTTTTACTTGATCATGAAAATATTTTGGGTTATCTCGGTTTACCCAAAATTGAGGGTACATGATACCCATGGCTTCAAGTATTTCATGTCGAGGGAATCTTTCATGAATCTCTGAGGAAAGAGATTTTGCAATTTCCTTCAAATTATCACTAACATATTTAACAATGTCATTAAAATCTTCCTCGTTAACATGTACTTCTTTTCTAGAGTGCTTGGCTGTCTTACAATGGTACATTGGTATCTCATATCCACGTACACAAATAGATAAGTGCCTGCTTGCATTAAACTATAAATAATTATTAGGATTATTCAAATCAGTAATTTTCTGCCACATCAAATAATTTGTGCCTTCTTGTGTTAGATCTAGATATAGATGATCGAGGACCTAGATTGGCATATTCATAAATATACATAGTTCTATCTTGGGCTTTCTTCACAAGATTGTTCATATCATCCAACATGGGGAGAAGACTAGCTAAGTTCAAGAGTGTCTCTATATCGCTTAACCTATGTAAGAGTTCAGGAGCTTTGTCTACTGTGTTGCGATGCTCGTACATCAACCCAATCAAGGATTGATATTATGAAAGAACTCGTTGTGCTGGTCCATGCAGGGAGATCCATCTGGTATCAACATCCTTAAGAAGCTTGTTTCTAGGTGTTATTCCCTCAACAAAATTTTGAAATTCAAGGAAATGTTTGGGACTTCGGCAGAAGTATGCGTGGATCTCACGAACTAGATTTTCAACTTTTGATACTGTTGGAAACTTGCTGACAATTTTAAATGCTAAATTCATTATGTGGGCCATGTAGTGAATGCCAAGCATGTATGGTGCACAAGTAGTTTTTAATTTTATGCAAAGAACGCTCCTTTGACCTTGCATCACTGCAGCTCCATCAACTCCTACACACACCAAATTTTTGGCAATTGTCAACTCATCCAAACCTGCAATTTCATTCAAAGATTTCTTGACTAGTTCAAATAGATTTTGCGATGTTGAACTGTCCTTCATTTTACGAACACAAAGAAGATGAGCTTGGTGAACATGTTGTTCTATAGTATACAAATGCATACAAAGCCAAGAAGTATTGTCTACCGTAGTAACTTCATCTAAAGATAATGCAATGAAATTTGACTCTTTTAATTTCTCCTTTAAATCTTGCTTTTCCACTGCAGCAAGATAGTCCACCCATTCCCATCCAACGTTTATTGACCAATGTGAGAAGGGAAAGTGGGGGACACTCAAATAAGATAATAAATCAAAATATTCTGAGTACTCTGTCATAGGACGCCCCCTGGACAAAATATGAAAAACAACACTCATCTGAACAGTTTTTGACAGATTTCCTGCTGCCATGGCTTTTCTAAAATGAGTCTCAAGTGTACCTTCACATTTTTTAATCTTCGACATTCTATGGTTATGATCTCCATAATCTGCAACATACTTAACATGAAGAAATCCTTCCTTTGATTACCATCGTACGACTGATTGTTCCTTTCCGTCTATGATTTGTTTTTCGTAAACTTTGCCGACATGCTTTTCTATAGTGTCAAGCTTTAGCTGCATCATCTTGTCTCTTCCACATTTCCAACTACAAATATTACATCTGACCTCTGTTGCCATTTCAATATCGTTTTCATTTGATACCCCCACTGGTTCAAGGAATGGGTACTTCGAAAACCAACCAATTTGAAAATTCCTTGTCATTTCCCACTCGCACCCCAATTTTGCTTTGCCTTTTCTTTTCTTGCTACCAACATCATCCTCATCCAAGTCAATTATCTCATTCTGGCTATCTAGGGTATCCCTTGGAACATCTTCTACGGTATTGCCATCCTCATTTGATACATTTTGATTTCACACAATGACAATCTCACCTTGACCTTCCTATGGTGGAAGAGTTGATGATGTATCTCCATCTTCAATAATATTTGGTTGAAGAGTTGATGGTGTAGCTCGACCTTGATCTGATGGATTATAAGCTTTGCCAATTCCAAAGTAAGACTTTATGGTACCTCCCCATTTTGGGCATTTTGATGGCCTCCCAGTCTCTTCATTACCCACCTACTTAGGAGTCTTACCCTTGCTGCTCGACATATTGGTCTCACTTCAAATAAAAGCTAGAAAAAAATGTCTTCTTGTTTAAGAAGGACAGACCGACAAAGAATAAAGATCCCATTCCCTACTTAAAATTATGTTTAAGACTAAAGCAAGAACGGAAAATAGATAAAGAAATCTTATTATTATAACTAATAGTCTAATAACTAATAACAGTATGAAGAAATGATCACTCACCATTGAGTCTACATTTTCGGGTTTCGCTGACTTCTGAATCGAGAAGTAGAACCTCAGAACCGAACAAAATGTGTAAGAAAAAATAATAGTTTCAATTGTATTTATATCAATCCATATTTGGTGAATTCCGTGGGATTTTGAAATGGTATGTTAAAAATTTGGTGAATCCTGCATGCTTATACAACGATACCTTGAAATTTTCAAGGCAAAATAGGTCCTCATAAGCAACTATTTGTAAATTTTAATTGGCAAATGGGTCTTGATAAGCAACTATTTGTAAATTTTAATTGGCAAAATGGGTCAGCATATAATGTTGTCTTAATAGTATAGGCAAATATGTTGGTGTTTTATGACATGCTCCTTGGGGTTACAGGCAAAAATATTGATCGGTCCATTGGAAATGCGTAGTCTGTTATGGCGAATTTATTGCCTAAACATGCCTCGTAAAAAAAAATTGTTGGCGAATGGACATGCATTGGACTGATAGTACATGAAACCTGGGTGATTTGAACACCTTGCTGGATACCTAGAATTCACCAAATTTGATTTGCCCGATTCCTGGAATTCACCAATTGGCAAAGATTCGCCTCTAAAGTTATCCTTGTTTGAGAGCAATGTAAAGTTACTAATAGTCATATTTTTCTTCCACACCTTTCGAGATATAATGGTAGTTCCAACACATCAATATAGGCTAGTGAATTCTAATAGAGGCATCACTTTTTTCCCTAGGTCTCCCAATCCATTCAAACTACATTGGATTGAGAGAGTCTCTTAAGAGACATAAGAGAAAAAAGTTATCAAAGTTTGACACAATTATTTTCAAATTTTTTGGCACATTGGAAGGTCATGTTTGTGCCTATAGGTGGATATCATGTTGGGAAAACGTGTCTCAACCTTGCAATTACATAAGTTTCTATTGATACATAAGGTACCATTCAACCAACGATGGGGGTTCAGGGGGGTCTCCCCTTGCAAGGGGTCTGAGGGGATCATCCCTCCGGTTGGGGGTCTAAGGGCAATGTGCCCCAATGAGGGCTCGGGGCAACGCCCCTGAAACCTAAATTTTATTTATATTTTATTATTGTAAATCTGGACCATTTATCATTATGTCTCATATCTGATGGTCAATATTTTATTATCTTGACTTTCCCTAGAAGGTAACCCTATTTTATGAGGGCATTTTATTGAGGTTGTATATTGTGATGTATTCTGAGAATCTGATAGTGGTCATGTTGTCTCTAGATCTTTGGTTGGTGATACTCCTATGAGAATCTTGCTTTGCAAGTATATTGTAATCTTTTTCATTTTTGAATAATGTATTGTGCGAATTTTGGATTGTGCGATTTTTCTCCTGAAAGGGTTTTACCCACATAAATCACTGTGTTGTGGTATACATGATATTTGTGTTTATTTATGTTTAAGTTTTTGTAACTATTAAAGATCTATAAAAGTTTTGCATTATTCTCCTCTCAAGATTAGTGTAGGAAGTTGTTTTTCTACCTTAGCTTCTTTACATATCAGGCCAATCTATATTATTCTTTCTTAGTTTTTTCAACTCTAAACCACTTGATCGTGTTGACAATAAATGTATTCTTACAAAATACCTAATTTGAGAGCAATATAAAGTTTTCAATAGCCATATTTTGTTTCACACATTTTAGGACCAAAATAATAGTCTCAACATGTTAGGGTGGGGCCATGAATGCTATTTGAGGTCTCATTTTGTTTTGTAGGTCTGTTGATCCTTCCAAGTCAAATTAGATCAAGAGAGAGTCTCTTAAGAGACCTAAGAGATTTTTTTTTTCAAAATTTGACACAATAATTATCATGATCTATGACACTTAGGAATGTCTATTTTGTGCCTACAGGTAGATGTTAGGCCCTTATAGAATATACTATATTAGTTTTTTTTCAACTCTAGACCATTTGACCATGTCAACAATGAAATCATTAGATTACAAAATACTTCATTTAAGATCAATGTAAAGTTCCCAATATCCATATTTTTTCTTTCAAAACTCTTGGGACCAAACCAACAATGCCAAAATGTCAAGATGGGCTAGTTGATGCAAACAAGATTAGGGGATCTTATTAAACAACCCAATCTTGCAACCTTAATATCTCATCCAACCCACATTCTTGCACACATATCAAAGACAACATACATTTTACAAAAAAATATGAAATATATCTGATTATTACTTTCATATATACATCCATACAACAAAATTCCTCAATAAAAATTACATATAGTGAGGATTTCAACAAGAAATAAAATTCAAAAAAAATCCAAGGGTTTCTAGGCACTTCATGCCTTCAAATATTCAAAGTATTTTTCCTTCAAATTTCTTTCCTTAACTCTTTGTAAATTTGATTTTCCCCTTTATCCTATAGATCACATGGATTTATTAAACACATAAAACAAACTTGCAACTTTCTTCTTCTCTTCTTCTATTCATCTCCTCTTGGAAAACTAATTTTCTACACTTTCCTTAATGGAATCCTCTAGAGAAACCTACAAATTATTTCCCCAAACTTTATGTTGTTGATTTATACCTCTTCAAACCATTAAAGGTTGTATTTATAGATGGTTTCAACTAAGAAAAACACCAAAAAGTGATTTCCAAATCTGCTGTTTTATTGAACCTTAAAAATAAAATAAAACATAGTTTTTTGCTTCCAAAAGTGCCATTAAAAGTTCTTATACCATATCCAATATATTTCTTTTGTATATGTCTTTTAAAATTTAATAAAATCACTATTTTTTTCTCCATTCTAGGAACCAAAATTAAAAGAATAAGACAAGAATGGAATTCCAAGAGTCACTTGTATTATGCACACTTCCCTAGGTGCCCAAATTGAAAATTCATTAATTTTACTTCAAAATACTCTTCCGCCATGGTAAATGGACTCTTTCAACCACTAGAACTTTAAAATTGTGCAATATAATAATTTTGTACATCAGACTAAACACCCTGCTTTCCCTTGATGTGTGAAATAGAAATAAATTCCTAAAAAATAAATATTTATATCCTTATAACACTTCACAATATTCTCTTGAAGCTCAAACCTACACCAAAAATGAAAAAAAATTGAACATGAAAAGTTTTTTTTATGAAAGATTGTCTATGAGCTTGGATGCTCTTGCATCACTAGTGAATGCTATTTGATTCCTCCTTTCATTCCCCGGGTCTCTGTTGGAAGTTTTTAGAGTTTGTGTTGTCATTGATGTCAATAGATCTATGTTGTTGCATTGATGTCAACCTTAGAGATTCTTTGATTTGTTGCATTATATTGTCACTAGTAGTTTCACTGGTGCCAACCTCTAGCATTGCCTTGGTAAGCATGTGTGTGGTTGAGTTGTGGTAATGTAGCTGGTTTGGTTGTGATAAGGAAGTTTTGAAGATGATGACAATGTGTTTGGGATGCTTGGTTTCCAAGTCCTTTTGAGAAAATTTGAATAGAAGAGGAAACATTGTGGTAAAAAGTGTTTAGTGTAGTAGACTAGTGTTCTAGTTTTTCTTTACATTTTTTTGTATTGAATATCTTCTTGTGCAAATCAAATATGTTGATTAGAGGTGTTCAGATGTGTTATATCTAAATTTTCTTCTCTTGGATTGTTGTGTAGAGAAAGTTGGGTTCACCAGTGTGTGAACTGTGAAAGCAGTGTTGTCTAGGAGAAATGGTTTTTCTTTGCATTTCTCTGCAATGTGGTTTTTGGTCTTGTGAATACGAGGGTGTGCTTACATTTCTTATATATATATATATCTAGTTTGAGTTTATCAAAGATTGGTGCTCTACAAGATTAGATTCATCTATTACAGTATGTGGAAAGTTAAATAGGCATACAAGATGAGTATGTTCTTCAGGTGAAAGTTGTTCCAAAGGAATTTGTTGGATTTTCAGGGTGTTGATGGAATATTCTAGATTGTGTTTGAGTGTTGTGTGCAATTTATGAGTTATATTTGAATAAAAGGAAGTGTGTGCTTAAATGTTCAATGGTGTTTAAACAGGTTTGGTTGACCTTGGGTGTTTACACTAATTTTGAAAATGCTTTAGTATTTTTGGAAGAATAGCATGGTGTATATGTATGGATTTAAGTTTGAGTTAAGGTGTGAGGTGGTCCACTTTCATTCCTCTCCATCATAGGAATCCTTAGAGACAACCTAATTTGAATTTGCACAGTTGAGGTGCATGGCCGACCTTGTGAATTATTTTCAAGGTTGCAATGGGTATATGCATGTTGAGTTGATGGAGGATGTATGTATGAACTATGTGTGATGCGTAGTGTGATGTGAAGTGTGAAACTGTGAAGTGCAGTGTGATATTTAATGACTAAAACTACTAAAAGCAATGAGTAGAAGGTGTCTAAATTCTTTAGAGACTGTGTATGTACTAGCGGTGTACTAGTGGAACCTTTCTATTGCTCTGAGATGGATTTCTCATTGTAACAATATTTCTTCTTTTTTATAATCTGGAAGTGAGCCATTGGTAGTGAGCCCTTCTTTATTTTGGTCAGTGAGCCCTTCGATAATGAGCCTATTGTATTTAGTGTCATAATTACTTTATATTATGATCTAATCCTCATCATGGTTTTTCCCTTGGGTTTTCCACATAAATCTAGAGTTCTCATGTGTATGGATGTGTTTGCATTACTGTTTCTCATGTTTATATTCTACTAATGCATGACAAGGGTTTAATGATTGATAAAGGTTTAAGGACTAATGCAGAATTGAATGTTACTGAGGGTTTTGATGTTTTAATGTATAACTAATTCATCCCCCTCCCAGTTGTCTTGTACATTCAACAATTGGTATAAGAGAAAGGTTCCTTGGAAGAAAGATTAACCACTTGATGTAGATTTGGGATGGCACACAAGAAGTCTCCTTTATTTGATGAATTAGATTATGCATTCTAGAAGACTAGGATGGAAGGTTTCCTTATTTTGCTAGAGTTTGGAGTTTGGAAGTATATTGAATCTAGATATACTATTCCTACAAATGGTCTGAGCACTGATGATGAGATCAGGGCCTATGAGAACAATGGAAAAGAAAGGTATGCTCTTTTGAGTGGTCTTTCTAATACTGAACTTATGAAATTTATGAATCTCAAATGTGCTAGTTAGATTAGGAAGAAGTTGGAAAGTATCTATGAAGGAGATGAAAAAGTCAAGTAAGCTAAGATGTAAAACCTAAAGATCAAATTTGAAACCTTGCAAATGTCAAAAGATGAAGATATTAAAAGCTATATGCATAAAGTGGACAAAGTTGTTAATTCCATCAGGGGACTTAGTGGAAAACTTAAAGAAGATGAGGTGGCAAAGAAGGTACTGAGAACTTTGCCTAAATCTTATAATCATAAAGTTTCAATTATTGAAAAAGCTCATAATTTCAATAAGTATTCTAGAGATCACTTCTTTGGTGCTTTAACTACTTTTGAATTGAGAGAGTTTTGTCCAAGTGATTCAAATACTGATGCAATACCCCTCCGTTTTGCATTTTGGTTGAATAGTGTTCTGTTCTCTTTTGTTGTACTTTTTGTTAGTACCTTGACTATGGTACTCGACTTCTATTTGGTCGCTATCTATAAAGCGACGTTAATGTTATCTTTTGGATGTGATGGTATTTTAATATGATGTTATCTTATGGAATGTTTTGGATTAACATAAATGGATATTCAAATTAATGATGTTTATGCTTTGGATTATTTTAGTATGTTAGGTTTGTCAGTAGTACTACTGTATTGGTGAAGAGGAAGGTACCGCATCACTCGCTTGTGAGCACCTTGTGATTCCGAGATTTCCTCTTCATGATGTGTATTTTATGTTGTTCATATTATATATTGTTGTTTACTTGATTTACAGGTTGACAGGTACATGACACCGACTCCACCTGGTTTCACAGGTTGGAGCATGCTCAATACCCAACGACATTTGATTGGGAGATAGTAGCTAGGATTTTGTGCCAAGTCGTCACCCTAGTCTTAGTGTGTCGTTTGGTGTTGTCGGGTTATGACTGTTTTAACTTTGTTCAATTTGGCTTTGATTTTATTTAATTGCAAGTTAAATGGGGTGATTTGTATGGCTTAATGTATTTAAGTTGTGGATTAATGTGTTCTAGAATTATGTTGAAATATAATTTATTTTATTATTAATTTAATTTAATTAATAAATAATTTAATCGTTGATTAAATTTATTTATTTATTAATTAAATTTATGGGGTTGAAAGAAGTTAATTTATTTATGTTGAAGTTATTGTTGAATTTGTTGAAATTGAAAATAAAGAAAATGCATAAAAGTCAATTTGAGAAATTTGGAATTGAAAAATTGAAAAATGATTAAAAAAGTCAATTTGGAATTTGAAAATTCAAAAATTGAAAGAAATTAGATATTTTCTATTTTTCTATTTTGAAGAATTTATGGGGGTGGTTGAAGGATTTTTAGGGTTTTTTCCTTATGAATGAATTTGGTTTCACAATTGGGGGTTCATGGAGTTTTAGAAAAGATTGAATTAGATTGAGAAATAATTCTTCAATTTGGTGGGTTTTTGGAAAAAGCTTGGAGAACCTTTGGATCTGAAGAGGGAATCAAGTCACCATCAGGATCTGCAATCATTTAAAAAAAAAAACCAAGTGCAAGTCTTTTAAATGCTTGTTTTTGAATTTTTGAAATTCAAATAGTAATGGTTAAGATCTTGTGGAAGGAGTTTTGAATTTTGTTGTTTGAATTCAAATAAAGCAAAGGTTGGAATTTTGTTCTTCAAATTAGCAAGAAGATCCTCTTCAAAATTAATTTACTTCAAAATAAATGATGCTTTGAACATAAATGATTGTTCTTGTATTCTTATTATTCTGGTTTTCTCAATTTATTCTATCGTATAAACAAAAATGCATATATATATATACATTGAGAAGTATATATATCTACACACACACACACACACACACACACACACATATGCATATAATTATGCTGGTTAAAGAAATAAATATTGTCATTGGTGAAGCTGGATTTAAAAATCCGCAGTCAAAATGTGGATTCGCATTTTTTTTCTGTTTAGGGATTTTAAAAAAAAAATAAAATAAATTTTTGTTTGGGGAGGCCGCTGGGGGCCCAACCCCCACCGCGCCCCATGGGAGGCGGGTGGATGGAGTCGCGCCCAATGCGCCCCTCCCCACTCCCCACTTCCCTTCCACCGGCCACCGCCCACTACGGGGATGATTGTGTTTACACACAGTCACCACCCCCATTAATGGGGGTCTACTATGTGTAAACACAACTGGCCGACCCTGTGGGGTGCACGGCCTCAAGCAAAGCGCAACTCACGAACCAAGGTGGCCTCCCATTGAGATCAGCATGCGTGCAAAAAAAAAGAACTTCATTTTTTTTTAAATAAAAAAAAAAATATATTAATATATATTTTAATATTATGATATATATAATTTTTATATTATTATATTATAATATTAATATATATATATTAATATTCATATATTTTTTAAATATTTTATTACATGATATATAATATTATTATTATATTATGATATTAATAATTAATATGTATTATTTTAAGAATAATATGTATTAATTATTGATATTATATTGTATAATATTATAATATTATATAGATGATTTGTTTCTCTAATTAAATGGATATATGTATAGTTGTGATGAAAATTTAATATGCATAAGAAATTATTGTTTTTCTAATGGCATGACTTAAGTTTAATTGGGGGAATGGAAAATATATTGACTTTAGTTAAAACATTGTTTTGTTTGTAAACAATACTTTAATGGGAGTAGTGTTGATTTAAAATAATATGTCTTCAAGTCAAGTTAATTATTTTCATATGGTTATTTTGAAATGAGGAAATGATAATTACTTCAAATTATGGTATTTTGATTAGTAGAATCAATTGGTCATTTTATTATTATTTAAATGAAAGCAGGGGATTAAGTATTATGTATTACATTTCTCCCATGTCTGGAAAAGACGTATTTTGTATCGATTTATTTAATGCAGTAAATTTCTGAATGTTAGGTCTGAAATGGATTTAGAATATCCAAAGGTAGTTTATTTCATGGGGCTTCAATGAATTCCTTTCCCTTCGTATTCTTGTTTGAGAAATGGGTTAAGCGCCGTTTATTTGTAAGTCTTCCAGATGGGGGTCCTTCAATGTATGGGTTGTCGTGTCATGTAGTCAACTTGGTTTGTATCCCTTGGGTAGTGCATGGGAAGTTATTAGTTAGTTACTCGGTTTCTTCGAATGGGGATGTTTTTTACCTCCTTGGTTTAGGAGTGGATTACGTGAGTTGTGCCTCCTTGTCAAGAGCGACTTTGTTACCTTGTTACCTCCAGTGTTTGGAGAGGGTTTTGAACTTAGGTTGCCTCCTGAGAAAGGAGTGGTTGTAATACCTTGTTTGTTGCACTTTGTACCCTTGATGTTTGGATGTTATATGTGTGTTGTGAAGTAGAAGAGTGGCTTCCGTAGGGGCCAGAGCCCGGAAGAGGTAAGATTGGGTAACCTTTGGAAGTGGTGTAATTAAGTGATAACCAAATCAATATACTTAGAAGTTTGGGTAGTACTTCACACTAAAAAGATAATTTTGCCTCACTCATAGACCCAAGTGCTCAGTTAGGCTTGAGATGGGTGGGAAGGCCGGTAATGGCAAGGTCATCTATCTTGTCTGTACGAAAGGTATTTGATTTCGCATTAGTAAGTATGAGGGTCGGGGATCGGTTTGTGGCCACCATCCTTACAATCCGTAGTGGGTAACTCATGACGAGCTGTGCGATGACACTCTGTCTAGGACAACAGTTGGTTTTGATTTTGCATTAGAAGGTGTGAGGGCCAAGGATCGGTTTGGGGCCACCATCCTGACGATCCGCAGTGGGTAACTCATGATGTGTTGTGTGATGACACTTTGTGTAACCATAGTTGGTACTTGTTTATTGTGGGTATGGTTTCTATAACATACCTAATGTGACCATCGTTGGTATTTGATTATTATGTGTATGGTTCTCATAACATACCTGTTCTGCTTTATTTCTGGAAGCAATGTGACCATGTTGAGTTGTACTTGCATGGTGCTTGAGTTGTACCTTGGGATGTACTTGTGAGGTTCATGTGATTGGTTGTTTCAGTTTGGTTCAGTTATGTTAGCCTGTGTCTAGAGGTAGATTGTCTTGACTAGGATTCTTGGTTACTATCTCCTAGCACGTGGGGTGGGCCTTTGGGTTCCACTTGGTTGGGTGGCGTGCACCTAAATCGATTGCGTTCTTTCTTCCTGTTCATGTGGACGAGACTTCCAGTTGGAGAGCTTGTTGGTTGTAGTTTCTATTCTTGCTCAATTTCATTTCAGTTGATCTTGTATTATTTTACCCCTCAGTTGTTATCCAGGTGGAAGTTGTATTTATAAACTTATTTCTTGGACTTGCCTCATTCGGGGAATGAGTGTTGTAACCTTATTGTAATGAATGGATTAATGCAATGGAAAATTATCTTTATGCTTGATGTAAATTATCTTTATTGGAATGTATGTGTTTAAATTATTGAGTAAATAAATGTCATGGATTAAATTCATGTTTTTTGTTGAGGTTCTATATAACCTCTATCTTGTAACCTTAGAGGTTGTTGGCATTAGTTAGCGAACTTGCTTATTAATTATACTTTAAAAAAAATATATATTCTGTTTAATTAGTTAAATGCAACTTCCTCTAGGGTTTCGTGGCGGTGCGTTACAACTGAGACTACTTTTAAAGTTGGAAAATCTGAAAAGAATGAAGAATCATATCCGAATGATGTTGATGATGTAGAAGAAAACTCTGTGAGGAGATTGAAAAAAGACATTGGAAAATATAGAGGTAAGTTACCTTTCAAATGTTTCAATTGTGGAAAGAGTGGTCATTATGCTTCAATATGTCTTGTCAAAGCTTCAAAAGATAAATATAATGAGAACAAAGGTAAATCAATTAAGAAAAGTTATTATGTTAAAGAAGATGCGAGTATATTTTATGATGAATCTAATTACCTCGATGATGAGGATAATGAATGCTTGTTCATGGATCTAAATGATGGAACTAATTTTGCTAACTCTAAGAGATGTATGAATGAAAGTGATCTAGAAATAGGTCATATTATTGAAGGAGCAATGGTGACTACTTTTCATGCTAGAGAAGAGAAGAATAAATGGATCATTGATAGTGGATGCTCAAATAACATGATTGGTGATAAGAGTAAGTTTTTTAAGCTTGAAAAGTTTGAAGGTGGTTTAGTCAAGTTTGGTGATGATACTTCTACTAAGATAGGTGGGAAAAGGTTCAATAATTTTCAATGGAAAGTATATACAAATAATGTTCTTTATGTTAAGGATCTTTGGCATGACCTTTTGAGTATAGGAAAAATGTGTAGCAAAGGATATGACCTTGTATTTGAGGAGGATGGTTGTGAGATCAAAAAATGATCTGGAACTCTAGTTGCAGAAGGAAGAAGGATAGTTGGAAATGTTTATAAGCTCAAGGGTGCTAATGGTATGTGCTTTATGAATCATATTAATGAAAGTTGGCTATGCCATAAAAGAATGTGTCACATTGATTTTAATAGCCTAGTGAGGATTAGTTCAATTCAAGTTGTGAGAGATCTACCAAAGATTACAAAGCCTATCAATGTTGTCTACAAGGAATTCCAGATTGGAAATCAAGCTAAATTTTTTTCAAAGTCAAAGAACAATCTACTACTGGACCTAATAGAATAATTTTTTTTCAAGGTTACATGTATTTCATGCTATTAATTGATGATTACTCTAGAATGACTTGGGTTACTTTTCTCAAATAAAAAATAAAATCTCTAGAAAAGTTTAAGTCATTTAAAGCTATGGTTGAGAATGAAATGGATATCAAAATCAAATGTTTATGATTTGGCGGAGGTGGAGATTTCACCTCCAATAAGTTCAAAAGTTTCTGTGAAGTTGAAGGAATAAAGAGGCATATGCCAACCCCTAGACCTCTTTAGTAGAATGGAGTGGTTGAAAGGAAGAATAGGACTATTTAGGAAGCAATAAAAATAATGATAAAAGAGGAAAACCTATCGGAATTCTAATGGGGAGAACAAGTTCATACTACAACCTACAGACTTAACAGAGCACAAGCAAGAACAAACAACTCAAAGAATCCCTATGAGTTATGGTATGGAAGAACCCCTACTATCAAATATTTCAAAGTGTTTGGAAGAAAATTTTATATCAAGAGAGATGAAGAAAACTTAGGAAAGTTTGATGCAAGATATGATGAAGGTATCCTCCTTGGATATTCTAAAAAAAGAAAAGATTATTGGTGCTACAACAAGAGGCTAAAAAATATTGTTTAAAGTGCAAGTGTCAAGGTGGATGAAGATCTACACAAAATTTTAGTGATGATAGATGGATATGAATAAGATGATTCCTCTTACAGAGAAGATAAAAAACATAAAGGTAAGGAAAATGAAGTATAGGTTAAAGAGGAAGAAGCTCCAAAAAGGATCCCTAAGACTCCTAAGTATGTGCAGAAGAATAATTTTGAAGATCAGATCATTGGTGACAAAAGAAGAGGTGTATTGACAAGAAGAAAGGCTGCTATGAAAGAAGAACAAGTAAACTTATGTTTACTTTCCAAAGTTGAATCCAAAACAATGATTGAAGCATGCAAAGATGAGTATTGGATCAAGGTTATAGAAGAAGAACTAATGAAAATTGAGAAGAATCAAACTTGGTAACTTGTCCCAAGACCAACAAACAAGAATGTGATTGGAACATATGGGTGTTCTAGAATAAACTAAATGAGAATGGAGAATTTTTTAGGAATAAGGAAAAACTTGTGTGCAAAGGCTACTCACAAGTGGAAGGAATAGAATTTTAGGAAAATTTTTCTCCAGTAGAAAGAATGGAAGCTATTGGGATGTTTTTAATTTTGGTAGCACATAAGGATTTCAAAGTATATCAGATGGATGTGAAGTCTACATTTTTGAATGGTGAGTTGAAAGAAGAAGTTTATATTGAACAACCAGATGGATTTTAGTTATTAGATAAACCTAATATGGTTTGTAGATTGAAGAATGCATTGTATGGACTTAGGAAAGCTCATAGAGCTTGGTATGCAAGATTGGATAGATACTTATTGTACCAAGGATTCAATAAAGGTGCCACATATAGCAATCTTTATTTTCAGGTTGAAAAAGATCAAATCTTGATTGTGGTTATGTATGTTGATGACACAATATTTGGAGTTAATGAAGTTATGTGCAAGAGATTTGAAAAATAGATGCATAATGAGTTTGAAATGTCAATGTTTAGGGAGATGAATTTATTCATTGGAATACAAATCAATCAAACATAAAAAGGTATGTTCATTTCACAATCAAAATATGTCAAGGAAATGTTGAAGAAGTTTGGAATGGAAGACTCTAAATCAGTATACACTTGTATGGTTATTGGTTGCAAGTTGAGCAAGAATGATGAATCTCCTAAGACTGATAAAAGAAAATATAGATTAATGATTGGAGGAATGTTGTATCTAACTGCTACTAGGATGGATATCGTGCATGCAGCTTGTCTTGTGGCTAGATGTCAAAAAGATCCTAGAGATCCACATGTTGCAACAATGAAGAGAGTATTCAGATACTTGAAGGGAACTTTGAAACATGGCTTGTGGTATCTAAAGGATACTAATTTCTCTCTAAGTGTTTATACTGATGTAGATTGGGCAATTTTTTTGGATGACAAAAAAAGTATAAGTGCTGGTGCAATATTTCTTGGAAGTAGGTTGGTGTCTTGGCTAAGAAAAAATCAAGATTTAATGCCATTGTTTACTTTAGAAGAATACTATATTGCAACAACATCTTGTTGTACACAAGTGTTGCAGATGAAGCAAACTTTAAAGGATATCAGAGTGGTATATGATGAACCTATTTCTATCTTTTGTGATAATACAAGTGCTATCAACATTTCAAAGAATCTATTAATGCATTCAAGGACAAAGAATATCTCAATCTAATATATTTTTGAGAGAGAAGGTTACGAAGAATGAGGTAAAGTTGGAGTATGTGCCTACAAAGGATCAAGTTGTAGGTATCTTCAAAAAGGCTCTTCCTAAGGATACTTTTGAGTATCTCCGGGAGAAGTTAGGGGTGATTTCCCCTCCTTTCAACTAGATGCATAATGATATGCATCAGTCCAATGAATTTTATGATTCATTTCTTATTTTGGACTGATGTTGGTGGCTACCTCTCAAGGGGATTAGGTAGTGGCATTATTGTGCTAGTTATAGTGGTTTCTAGTTGATGTAGTATGCTGTGTACTCCTAAGGGGGAGTGTGTAGAGAAGTGGAATGTCCAAGTGTGTTGATAAGGTATGAAGAAAAAGAGTGTAGTAAAAGAAAAGGAAGTTGTAAGGGAATGCTTCACTTTTCCACTGATATCAAAGTGGGAGATATTTAACTAAAAAACCTTATGAAATAAGGCCTGGATAAAAATAAAGTGTTGGAAATGATAGTTTCTTATGTAAGGGGAAGTAGTGTGCATTGTTGTGTAGTATGTGTTGGTGATCATAGCTATTTCTTTTTTGTTGGTGATTTTTCATATCATGTGCTACCATCAATGACAAAGGGGGAGATTGTTGGAAGTCTATATAGTTTGTGTTTCCATTGATTTCAACATATCTATGTTGTTGCATTGATGTCAAACTTAGAGATGCTTTGATTTTCTCATTATGTTGTCATTAGTAGTCTCACTAGTTTCAACCTCTAGTGTTTCCTTGATAAGCATGTGTGTGGTTGAGTTGGGGTACTGCAATTGGTTTGGTTGTGATAAGGAAGTGTTGTAGATGATGAGAATGTGTTTGTGATGCTTGGTTTCCAAGTGCTTTTGAGAATTTGAATAGAAGAGCAAACATTGTGGTAAAAAGTGTTTAGTGTAGTAGAGTAGTATTTTTCATTTAAGATTTGCATTTATTCTATATTGAAGATCTACTTGTGTGGTTTAGATATTTTGATTAAAGGTATTCAAAGGTGTTATATCTAGAGTTTCTTTCCCTGGATCATTGTGCAAAGAAATTTGTGTTCATTAGTGTGTGAACTATGAAAGTTGTGTTGTTTGGAAGAAATGGTTTTGCTCCACGTTTCTCTGCAATGTGGTTTCTATTCTTGCATATCTGAGGGTGTGATTACATTTCTTATATCTATCTTCAATCTGAGTTGTTCAAAGATTGGTGCTTTGCAAGGTTGGATTCATCAGTTATAGTTTGTGGAAAGTTAATTAGGTCTACAAGATGAGTATTTTCTTTAGGTGAAAGTTGTTGCAAAGGAATTTGTTGGATTTCAAGGAGTGATGAAATATTCCAAATTGTGTTTGAGTTTTGTGTGTCGTTTGTGAGTTGTCTTTAGATAAAAGGAAGTGTGTACTTAAATGTTTAATGGTGTTTATACAAGTTCATCCAACCTTGAGTGTTTACACTAATTGCAGAAATGATTCGGTGTTTATGGAAGTGTGGTGTGGTGTATATGTATGGAGTTAGGTTTGAGTTAATGTGTGAGGTGGTCCACTTTCATTTATCTCCACCATGTGAATGCTTAGTGCTGACCTAATTTAAATTTTCATAGTTAAGGTGCATAGCCAAACTTGAGAATTATTTTCAAGGTTGTGATGGGTATATATGCATGTTGAGTTGATGGAGGATGTATGCAGGAAGTGTGTGTGATGTGAAATGTGAAAGTACAAAGTGCAGTGCATGCTTTAATGACTAAGACTATTGGAAGCAGTGAGAAAAAGGTGTCTACATTCTTCAAAGAGAGTGTGTATGTACTGGTGGAACCTTTTTTTTTTCTTTGAGATGGATTTCTCATTGTAACAATCTTCTTTCTTCTTTTCTATAATCTAGTAGTGAGTATTTAGCATTGAGCCCTTCTTTCTTCTGGGTAGTGAGCCCTATAGCTATGAGCCTATTGTTTTCGGTGTTGTAATTACTTTATATTGTGAACTAACCCTCACTGTGTTTTTTCCCTTCTTGTGTTTTTCGCGTAAATCTGATGTTCTCATGTGTATGGATGTGTTTGCATTACTATTTCTCATGTGTATTAAGAAAAATAAGCAACATTAACTACAACTAGCTTAATATTTGTTATAATAATTTGATGGAAGATTAAGAATCACTACTTGGAATTATATTTTATATGCCACCTTAGGAATTATATCGAATGTATCCACAATGGAATTATAAATGATTTAACTATTGATCTTAATCCCTTATATATAGTAGATTTATTCTCTAAAACACCTACATTTATATACAAGTGAAATGTCAAGAAAAAAATAACTTTCTTTTAACTCAATAATCATGGATATGTGTGCAGTGAAAATCCCCTAGTCTAAAATACAAGACAAAATGAATTCAAGACAAAGGAAGCACAACAAAACCTCAAGATTGGCCTAGTTGAACTTGAACACAATAAAAGACAAAAGAGAGATATACCTTGTCCAAGTTGATCAGTTGGTTGGCCTTTGTTGATTGTTTGATATGTGTGATCCTAGATCGATTTCGATGACATAAAGACTTGTTGTAGCTTGATTTGGATGCAAAGATGGCTATGGATGCAAGATGGTAGTGTGTGAGAGAAGAAGGCTTGAGATATTGAGATTGAATATGATAGATTGTGATTGATTGTGGTTGAATGTGATTGAGAATTCTTGAAGGTCAGTGAATGCAAAAATGGCTAAGTGTTAGTCATTTAGCAAAGGAGAGTGAAATGGATGGTGGAGACTGATTCTTGAGAAAGGATCAATGATTGAGATCATAATTTGACCAAAGGAATTAAAAATTCATTTTTAGTGGTGCATGGAAAGGATAAAAGGAATTAAATATTCCTTGGGAAGGAGAAAATGAATTTAATATTCCTTGGGGAATGAGAGAGGAATTGAAAATTCCTCAAAAGAACCTTGAAAAGACAAAAAGGAATTAAAAATTCCTTGGGGAATGGGGAGAGTTGACTAAAGGGGGTTGATTGGACTAGTTGATGAAGGATTAGAAGAGGGTTAGGTGGCTAATGATGATTAGGAGCCAACTTGCAAAATTTGGAGGATGTGACACATCCTAATCATGGATTAGGGATGTGCACATCCCTAATGATGGGATTAGGATATGGGTTAGGATTAAGAAAAAGTGATCGAGGATGTGACATTTGAGGGAGTAGATTAAATAGATAGAAATTATTTATTTAATTTGTGGGATAGAAGAGATAGATGATAATGTATTAAATTAAATTAAATACCTTAGGGATTTAGAGGACTTTAGAGGGTATTAATTAAATAATAGTAACATTATCTAACTAATGTGGGTAAAAGGATATTTAGACGAAAAGGGATAAATTTGACTAGATATAAGTGGTCAAATTTAGATGTCTATAGGATGTTTTAAACTCTTATATTTTTTGTAATGGTTTTGGTTCCTATTTTTTGCTCTATTCTATTTTTTACTTGTCTATAGTTGTGTTGGTGTAGCAACTTGTTATTTTTGTTGAGCTTCTTTGTTAATGTTATTTTATACTCTTGGATGTGGGACCCTCTTCCCACCTTGTCTAATAAAAATTAGGTATTTATTTCCATCATAACTATTCTATACTCATAACACAATCATGATCTAGGTAGATTGCATATAAAATAGTATTTCCAACCTCATACATAAATTTAAGTACTCTAACCTTGTGTAAAATAAACTTGCATTTAAATTATATTACAAAATTGTTAAGAAAAATAAATAACATCAACACAACTAACTTAACATTTGTTATAATAAATTTGATGGAAGATTAAGAATCGATACTTATAATTTTATCTTAGATGTCACCTTACGAATTATATTGAATATGTACATAATAAAATCTAAATGCTTTAACCATTGATCTCAATCCTTGAATACAATAGCTTTATTCTCCAAAACACATACATCTATATAAAAGTAAATTGTTAAGAAAAATAATCTTAAACCTAATTTTAACTCAAAAATGGTGGATGCATTTCCATCATAATCTCATCATAGAAATAACACAATCATGTTCTAGGTACAAAATACACAAAATATTATTTCTAACCTCATACATAAATCTAAGTATTCCAACCTTGTATAAAATAAACTTGCATTTAAATATTAAAAAAATGTTAAGAAAAATAAACAACATCAACTACAACTAACTTAATATTTGTTATAACAAATTTGATGGAAGATTAAGAATCAATACTTAAAATTCTATCTTAGATGTCACCTTAATAATATATCAAATATATCCACAATGATAGAAAAACTCTTTAACCATTGATCTCAATTCCTTGAATACAATAGCTTTATTCTCCAAAATACCTACATTTATAAACAAGTGAATTGTTGAGAAAAATAAAATTTAACCCACTTTTAACTCAACAATGGTAGATGTATTATCATCAAAACCTTTTCATAAGCATAATACAATCATGGTCTAGGTAGAATACACAAAATATTATTTTTAACCTCATATGTAAATCAGAGTACTTCAACCTTGTGCGAAAGATATCCACATTTAAATATTAAAAAAATATAAAGAAAAATCAACATTAACGACAACTAACTTAACATTTTTTATAATAAATTTGATGGAAGATTAAGAATCATTAATTAAAATTATA
The DNA here is from genome assembly GCA_007115665.2 of Sequoiadendron giganteum. Taxonomy (NCBI): domain Eukaryota; kingdom Viridiplantae; phylum Streptophyta; class Pinopsida; order Cupressales; family Cupressaceae; genus Sequoiadendron; species Sequoiadendron giganteum. The sequence continues at coordinate 474,090,300 of CM021109.1, forward strand.
TCTTAGATGTCACCTTAGAAATTTTATTGAATGTCTCCACAATAAAAGCTAAATCATTTAAATGTTGATCTCAATCCTTTGAATACAATATATATTTAAATTCTCCAAAACACTTGCATTTATATACTTAAATATTGTTAAAGAAATAATAATTAACTAACTCAACAAAGGAAAAGTATAGTAGACCTAGATAGTCAAAATAATGCATTATAATTAAAGAAATAAGATTTTATTTTTGAAGTGTGCACTGTGGTTTTTCAAATCTTCGTCTTTTCTGTGCACTTCGGTCCATGGGACTATCTGGCGGGGTCTTAGTGACCTCCCCCATTGAACATTGTTTTTTATAGTGCTTGAATTCTAGGGTAATCTTCCTCTTTCAAGTTTTCTTTTGGTTGAGGACTACAATCGTCTCCCTCTTCCCCAACCTATGACCTTGATTCATTCTTCATGGAGGACCTAACCCCCTATGTGGACAAGCTGGTGGGTGGTTGCTCTCCTCACATGGCAAAGCCAAAGATTTTAGATTCTTTGTATGTGCCATGTTTGATGGAAGGAATTTATTTTTTTGTGCTAGGCAATCTTCTAGAGGATTCCATTGCCAACCTTCAACTTTCTCTTATGGGTAATTTTCTTACTTTCTGACCTAACATTAACTAAGTTAGGAAGTGGGCTGATTCAAAATGGAAGTTAGAGAGTAGTGTGAGTATAAGTGTTATGGTAGGTGGGATTTTTATTTAGTTTTGTGGTGTAGGAATATATGATAAAGGTATTAATAGGGGGACCTTGGTCATTTGATAGTGGATTTAATTTTTTTTTTCCTTGTGTAAATGGAAGTTGGGGTTTGACCCATCTACAGATCTAGGATTTGTTGCTTCATCCTAGATTCACCTTCCCTGCCTTCCTCTAGAGTTTTGGAATTATGGGGTATTTTAGGGAATTGCTAATTTTTTTGGGACCTTGTTGGTGGTGGATGAAGTAACCCAACAAAAATCTCAATTAGTTTCTTCTAGGATATGTGTGAATGTGGCGTTAACTCAATTTTACCTACAAATATTGCTCTAAAATCATAATATGGTAGATGGGTTCAGCCTATAAAATATGAGAATGTCAATACCTTTTGTCAAAATTGTAGACGTTTTGTACACATGTGTGATGCATGTAAAAATTATTCTTCATGAAATAATGGGGCTGCTTTGGATAAGAAAAAGAAGTCTTTACCTATTAAAGCTAGTTTAGAGGTTATTTTCTCTAATGATTTGGGTGATGAATCTTAGGTGGATCCACAAATGAAAAAGGAACCAAATAAAGAACCCCCAAGTGAGGGAAATAAGATAGAAACTGATGCCCCTGAAGTTGGTTTTGGGGATTTATCAAAAAATGCTAACATTGAGTAGAAGGAAAATGTTATGGTATCAAATGGGATAGTTTTTCCACCTAAGGAGAATCAAATTAGTGATAAATATTTTGCTAAAGTGGATTTGGCTCAAGAGGAAGAGGATAAGGTCAAATGGGTGGCTCATCTTGTCAAAAATAACATGGGTTCAATGTCAAAGGGGGAACATCTTGAACAATTTGGAATGCCTAAGGAGTCACCAAAGAAAAGGAAGAAGGTGAACTTACTCTTAAAGAGATAGTGGAAGAGATCAAGACTCCTATTCAAAAAAATTAAGGTACTATTTAGGGAATGAAAGGAAGGATTGGATGGAATCAATGAAACTCTTGGGTTTTGGTAATTTTGTTTCTCAACCTAACCCTAAGCTGTCAAAGGAGGAATCATCAAAAGAAGAATGGACACAAGTTAATGGAAAATATAAAAGAAAGAAAAAGGTGGATGTGGGAATGAAAATTAAATAGGGAAGACCCTCACTTAGAGATACAAGGGCTCGAGATATAGCAAGGGATTTTGCAATTGGAAAGCATAAGACTTTGGATGGAATTTCAAGGGGAAAAAATAAGAAGAAATCATTTGGATGTTCTAGTTCTCCTAATTGGAAGTAGACATCTTATTTCTAATGAAGATTTTATCTTGGAATATTCAAATGTTGAATAGCCTCCTTAAATAGCATTTGCTAAACTCTTGTCTATTAGATACTAGAGTGGATATTTTGTTAATTCAAGAAACTAAGATGAAAGAAGTGACCTTTGATAAGACTGTAAAATATGTCTGGCCTATTTTGGATTACTTTGTTAGTGATGTTGATGGAGCTTCTAGTGGCATTGATACCTTATGGAATCCTGCTAGGTTTAAGGAGACTACATGCTTTTCTTCTAAGAACAACCTCATAGTTTCTATATAAGATCTTATTACCTCTGAAAGATGGAACTTAATAAATATATATGCTCCTAATTCTCATTGTGCTAGAGCTAGGTTGTGGGAATCTTTGGCTTCATGGATTCTATTGGGGTACAATGATTTTTGGATGCTTGGAGGGAATTTTAATTCCTAGCTATTTCCTTCTAAAAAACTTGGGGGGATGGATGATTTTAATGACAATATGTCCAATAGAAGGCAGTGAGATCATTTAATTCAAGTCAATTCAGATAGTCTTTTATCTCTAGTAATTGGGATATTATAGCTAAGATTTCTTTATCGGCTCTTTCGAGGTCGGGTTCATATCATAATTCCCTTTTGCTTTCTTGGGAAGACTCTATTATTAAAGGTCATTTCACTTTTAGATATGAAATCATGCGGTCTTTTCACCCTAAGTTTTGAGGCTTAATTAATAATTGGTGGAACTCCCCTTGTAATGGTACTCCAATGTACTATTTAACTTAAAAGTTAAAAATGATAAAAGAAAATGTTAAGGGATGGAATAAAATCTATTTTGGCAATATATTCCATAGAAATAAAATCATCTATGCTAGAATCAAAGAAGTTCAGGACGTAATGGAAGGTGGTGGTAAGGATTTTCAAAATTTCCAAGAGGAAAGGGATCTACATCTGAAATGGGTAAAAATAAATAAAGAAGAGGAATTTTTTTGGAAACATAAATATAGAGTGTTGTGGTTAACGAAAGGAGATAAAAACACTAAGTTTTCTCATTAGTCCACTATGAAGCACATAGGTAGAAATAAAATAAGAAGCTTAATGAAAGAATATGGAAATGTTTTAATGAAGGATAAAGAGATTGTTGACATTTTTTCCTTCTTCACCAATTATCAAAACAATAGTTTCCCACAACCTCTTGGGTGGGAGGAGTTGCTTGATGTGATCCCAAAGGTTATCACTAATCAAGATCTCAAATAATTGTTGAAAATTGTTTCTCTCCAAGAAGTAAAAAATGTTGATTTTTCCTTTGGATTTTTTTCAGTATTTTTTCCCAAGATCTTGTGTTTATCAATCTCCTCAATATTGCTGAATATTTCTTTTGTTCTAGGTGGTCGTTAAAAAATATCAACTCGACTTTTATAGCTTTTATCCATAAAAAGGAAAATGTTCCCACTATGTAGGACTTCTACCCCATAGCTTATGCAATAGAGTGTACAAGATCTTCTATAAGACTATAGGCTAAAATATTTTCTTAATCAAATGATAACCAAAAACTAAAAAATATTTGTTAAAGGGAGACACATTTTGGATGTTTTTCTAACTACCCATGAAATTATTCACTCTATGGAGTCAAGTAAAAGACATGGGATGGTTCTAAAGTTGGATATATTGAAATATTATGATAGGTGTATGCACATAAAACTGGTCTGAGCACAACTTAGTTAAATACTTGTTATTTAATTAATAAAATCTTAAATCCTCTACAATTTATTTATATAGTTCATTTCTAAATATTCTTCTTATCCAAAATCATTTCCCTCTTAAATTAATTAAATTCTCAAATTAACTAATTTGTCATTTAGTTAATTTTCCCTCTTTCATTTAAATTTGAATTTTTAATTCAAATTGGCCTCCAAAATCATTTTCCTCTTAAATTAGTTAAATGCACAAATTAACTAATTTGTCATTTAGCTAATTTCCCCTCTTCATTTAAATTTGAATTTTTAATTCAAATTGGCACATTTCTACATATTCTTCTAACTTCCTTCCACCTCACCATATGTCACATGAAATTGAATTTTCTAATTTCTAAAATGAGATTTTCCTCAACAAACTTGTAACAAATTTAAAACCACCTTGGACACATGGCTTCTTCTTTCCTCTTATTCCCTTCAACACTTGGCAAAGTGTTCTCTTGTAGGGAACCACCTCCATGATTCTCTCCAACCTCTTCGTGCTCAATCGCTGATGCCTTAGGATAACAATCTTAATCGTTCATCACTACCACATCATTCCCAACTTAAAAAAATCTATAAATAGGGAGCATTTCTACAACTTTTCAAAAGGAGAATTTGACAAGTTTATGCTGCAAAAAACTTGTTGCAATTGAAGAGCATTTTGAGAGCATTGTAGTTTGCATTTTAGTGTTTTAGTTCATTTAGCATTATCATGGAATTTCCATTTTAGCATTTTAGTTTCATGCATATTTTATACAACATTACTATCACATTTGCATTATTAATTTTACCATAAATTCAATCACAACAACAATCCATCATAGATCATTCAACATTTATTTTCAAAAACACAAAAATATAATGATGTAGGCATTTTAGTTTGCATTTCATAATAGCTTCTCATTTCTTAGGTTTCCATTTCATAGATTCATGTGCGACGAATAATTCTGAGAGCATGAATTAAGAAATCACCAAGAATAGAGGACAATGGAATGATTTTGAATTCAGTTATAGTAGTTTTCTTTATTATTTCTCTTTCATTAGATGTAATACATTTCATTGATGTGTATTTAGTTATGATTAATTACTCTCATGGACACATTTTAAAACCACACATAAATTGGCGCCCACTGTGGGGCATCGCCCCATCATTAATCTATTTTTCTATTAAGTTTCTCTTCGTAGGTTCCATGAAAAGTGACGAATCAATGCATTTGGAAAATTTCTTGCGCATTGAGTTTCTGTTTTGGCACATCTGGTGGTTCTTCTAGTGCATTCAGATTATGTTTCGATGCATGGGGTTTCTTTTTTGATGCATACAATTATTCTTTCAGTGCATCAGGGGGTTTTAAATTTTATTCCGTGCTTTTCTAGTTTAGCGCATTCAGTCTATAGTTTAGCGCATTTTGTCTCTCTTTTAGCACATTCGGTAGTTTAGTGCATTCGGTTTGATTTCTGGTGCATTGAGTTACTGTAATGGTGCATCTGGTTTTTATTGTAAACTTTCAAGATTCCAAAAACTGATTTGTGCTTTTTTGTTTTGCAGGAACCTTGTACGCAATCAAAGACTTTGCTGAAACTAGAAAATAATGTTGTCAAAGAACTTAAAGCTGAAACTACTAATATTTGGTTGTAGGGATTTAATTGTTCATTTATTTTGGTTAATTTAGGAACATAGCTTAATTAGAAGGATAAATAAACCCCATGTCTATTGTGTTTGGAGTGGTAGGAATGTATGCTCTCCCCTTAACTAGGTGATCAGAAAGCTAGACCCATTCGTTTTTTTATTTTTATCCTTAGAGGGCTTTCCGTGGTGGGAAAATAGGTAATCACCCCAAGGGAATGACCTAGACCGGTAATAGGCTAAGGCCAAACCCTTCCAGATGGTATATTAAATGAGGACTTGAGGAAAGTTCAAGGACCATGAATGGTTATGCTGACAAGTGATTCCCTTAGTACCCATGTGGTACGTGAAAACCTGTAGAGCATAACTTCTACAAGCTAGGAGTCCTCCTTAAGGGAGCTAATATTTCCGTATGTATAGCCCACCCATAACAGAATGCCCTTACTAAAACCCTTTGTTGTAGTAAGCCAAAAAATTACCTTTCTATTCTTTGGTGTAGTAGCGGTCATTGCCAAGACATCCACATTCTCCCAGTTCTTAGTAGAGGTGAAAAAATTGGCATGGGAGATTCATGGGAGTTTGAAGCTTGGTTGACCTGAGAAGTGAGTGCACCGTAAGGGGAGCCTGTGTGGCCAAGCTTCTAAATCACTCACTAAGAATATGTGTGGTTGGAGTAAAATCCACGTGGAATCCAAAATAATATTATCTTACACAACCTAGGATTGTACTTTTTTGATGTATCTTCACCTATGTTTTTTTAAACCAAAATCCAAACAAACACTATACTCTGAAATATCTAACCATTGATTCAAGAGATAATTCAACCAAACAGTTCAAATTCACCGCCAAAAACCAATTTATTTTATCAAACTGTTGAAAACAAGAATTTTTTTTCTAGTTCAGCACATCCAATGACTTCCCCAGTGCATCCCTATCATATTTCAACACATCCATTGACTGCCTCAGTGCATACCTTTCATATTTCATCCCATACATTTACTATTCTAGTGCATCTCGGTCATATCCGAACATATACTATCTCAGCACATCTGTTGAATCCTACAACGCATCGAGACCTTTCCATAACACATCCATAGCCTATTCTGGTGCATCCAACCCTTTTCATAGCACATATGTACCATTCCATAGCTCATATGAGTTTCAGTGCATCTAGGCACTGTTTTAGTGCAACTGGTAAATTTTTAAACATAGAGTTGAATTTGACCTTCTACCTGTCAATTAACATCTAGTTTAGATATTCTCTCTCAAACAACATATTTTCCTTGTTGAATCAAGGTGTGACATTTAGGCCAATCATTTTTATGTTAAGGGATTGGAAATGAACATCATTTGTCAAGAAATCCCTTACTAAAAGAATTAGGAAACCAAAAAATCAACTTGGCTATAAGAAACTTTTGAAAAGGAGATGCTTCTTGTACCAAAGTAGGAAGGTCTTGCTTGACTATCAAAATTTCATCCATAGATATCACGACTTTGATAGAGGATATATTGCTGATTTTTCTTTAGAGCCTTTATCTTCACAAGCTTATTATCAACAAATAGCTCTTTCAAAAAGGCATAATCATAGTCAACCCATCTGTCATTCTTACATTCCGCAATCAGAAATACAATATTCCAATTTTCCAAATCAATTGATACAATAGAGCTCAATCTTGTTGAAACCAACATTTTCAAGTGAAAATCCCTCATCTAAACTTTGATCAAACATCCAAAAGTGCCTTTTTCATCACATTCATTTCTGATTTAGAAGCTGCATTTCACCATCAGGATTTATTATCCTCCATTAGGATTCATCATCTTTTATCTCAAAATAAAGCTTGCTTAATCATATTTTTAACCAATCCTTTTGGCACTCCCAAAACTTTGGTCAAACATTTAGAAAATCCTCATCACTTGTATGCCTGTCCAAACAAGATCCCAAAGGCTAAAACTCCAAGAAAAAGAAATTGAAACCCAAGATACCATGGTTGAACAAGAAGAAAAAGTCTTTCATAACATCCATCAAACCAAAACTGAGGAGGTAAATGAAGAATATGTTCAACAAGCCCAACAAGACCCGAATTTCCACAAATTCCTAGAAAAGGTTTTCGAAAAGGATGGGGAAAGATACCTCTTGATGTTAGCAAAAAAAGGATTCAAGCTACTCGATGATTTTGATGTCACAAAATTGAAATGAACTCCTAATAAAATAGAAATAGAAACACAAAATGAAACAAAAAATGAAGCAAAAACCAATGACCCCATGGACACTTTGAAACGAAAAATCCATACCCTTCAACAAAAAGTGCAAAACATGCAAACAGGGACTACTAAGAGATACTCCATACAAGATATATGTCCCTACCCATTCGATCAAAGTGTCAACATGATACCATTTCCCAAACATTGTGAATTTCCTAAATATGACAAGTACAATGGGAAACCGATCTAATAGATCACATAAGTGAATTTTGAACAATGCAACTTGAATTTTCCCATGAGGAAACATATTTGATGAGATTATTCCCACTTAGTTTGGGAGGGAAATGCATGCAATAGTTCTCACAATTACCTCCAGGGATCAACTCTTTTGAGGAATTGACAAACAAGTTTATTGCCCAATATTCATATAATATCCAACATGAGATCACGATGAAAGATCTTTGCAATGTGAAACAAAAGAAAGGGGAATCATTCCTCATATTATTACAAAGATGGAGAATATTATTCGCAAGGTATCCCCAACCCATACCAGAAAAAGAAAAGATAGAGGTATTCATTGATAACCTGAATGATGACATGAGCTATAGACTTGAATTACAATGTCCTCCAACTTTTGAGAAATTGATTGAAAATGGGATCAATATTGAAGAGGATTTGGTCAAATGAGGAATATTGAAAATCTATAACAAAATTAATTCATCCAATTCCTCCAACAATGATAAACCAAATTTTTGGCAAAAGTACAAAAATAATGGCAATGATACCTCAGCTGAAATGCATAATGCTAAACCAGTCTTTAATTTTTCAGGGAGCACCTCAAATACCAATAAAAATACCAACTAGAATACTAACCAAAGCAACAACCAAAATACCAACCAGTGAAATAATCAAAACAATCAAAGTAACACATCATCCAAGACCCTACCCTATCAAACATCGAACAACTGTCTGAAGTTTACACCTTTGGGTCAATCATACGAATCTGCATTGAAAGAGATTATTGTGTAAAATCTTATCACTCTACCTGAAACCCGAGGTTTTGAACCCAAAGTAAAATCATCATGGTGGAATGAAGCCAATTTTTGTGAATTTCATCGATGTAAAGGTCACCTAACCAATAGTTGCATGCAATTAAAGCACAAGATACAAGATTTGATTGACAATAAGATCATATAGATATAAGAGCCTCAAATAAACACTAATCATGAGGTATTCAAAAACCCTTTTCCAAATTATGACAAAGGAGAATCTTCTAACATAAATGGAAAATGAAAGAGTGTCAACTATGTCCATGACATTACCATTTATCATATTTTAGTCGTTGAAGATCACACAAACGACATTGAAATCAATAATACACCATATCATGTTGCAACCAACCATCTGATCAATGACACCAACATCCTCTCTAATCAAGCCCTCAATATTCCACTAGCCACGGTTGCAATGGAAAACAAGACACTGTGCCCATAAATGTGACCACAAGGGCTCAAACCAAATATGTTTTAAAAGGTAGCACCTCCAAAACACCCGTTGCTACATCTCATCAATATAACATTGTTGATCAGCTCCAAAAGATCCCTGCACAAATCTCAATATTGGAGCTTGTTAAAATCTCTCCCACTCACTAGGAGATCTTGGAAAATTCCCTAGTCGATACAACAATACCAAATAATTTGGAAGTCTGCGCTTTCCAAGCCATGGCGAGATATCTACTTGCACCCCATTTCTTATCCTTTTTAGAAAATGATGGCGTATCTCTCACCCATCCTCATAATGCAACCCTTCATATCGAGGTTCTAATCCATAAAATTCATGTCAAGCACGTCCATATAGACGGAGGAGTCAATCTCAATATATGCACTTTAAAGCTTGTTTGTGCACTAGGGTTCTTTGAAAATGCAATAGATGCAAGGAAGGAGATCACCATCAAAGCATATGATGATGAAGAAAGATCTTCAAAAGGATTGATTTTATTACCAATTCAGGTAGGGCAATTCAAAAAGATGTGATTTGTCAAGTTTTGGATAAAGATTTGACATATAATATACTCTTGGGTCGTCCTTGGATCCATGAAATGTAGGCTATACCTTCAACATACCATCAGTACCTAAAATTTCCTTGCAATGGACAAGAAATTACCATTCCTTCTAATTCAAATAGTCCTCAACATTGCAATACCCTTAAGGCCGTCTAGGATGTATTTGTGCCTCATAACCATGAAGCTCTTTATTCCATCCCTGATATCCTCAACAATTCAAGTCAATCCAATCCATTGTCTAGGTTGTTAGCATTATCCTCTAATGAAGTAAGCCGATCAATTTCATCATCCAAATAGCTCAAGAAAAAGGAACCTAACCCCTCTATATCTACCAATTTTGAAGCCCAACTTAGTACTTTGGCCAAAAAATTTGAGAAGAGAGTCCAAGTCAAATAAAAAGGTGTAGGTGAATATTCCATTGAACGATCCCTCTGCCTCTCTCAATTAATGTCACCAAAATCTTATGGTCAACCATCAACCTCATCCCAATCAGCCTCACAACTAGTCACACTTTTTGATGGTCAATTCATAAAGGTAAGCACTCAAGCAGAGGAATATGATGACAAAGATATTTTGAACTGGCTCTACAAAGATGAAACTGATTCTCATGCAACAATGGAAAATGTCCAAACCAATTAGTATGGTAATGGATTTTTAATCCTAGAAAAGATGGGATATGAGGGACAAGGACCTATTGGAAAAAGGAAAGAAGGTATCATAGAACCTATCCAACCCATTATAAAAAATCCAAAAGACAAGATAGGGTTGGGATATAAAGAGCATCAAAAGGTAAAAGAAACAAAGGAGGACCTAAAGTAGAAGGTTGTTGAATGGATCCTACATCTCCAACCAAGTGATCACTATGAAATTGATTCCAATGAATATGACTAGAATTCCCTATCAAAAGAATCCTGTCATGATAAGGAAATTGATGTGATACACAAGTACACTCCCACACTCGAGGAGGGACAAAGCTCAGGGTTAAGACCACTTGAATTAAGACCACAAAATATCGATGGTCTGAGTGAAGACGATCAAAATCCTAGCGAGACAGATCACTCAGAAGAGAGAAACATCATAGACCTTGACCTTGCCATAGTATTATTCGATGACAACATTGCCATTAGGAACCTTATGGCATCTGATCTGAACCCATGTGACGACCCCCTACTATTGCTACATCCTAAACTCATAGATTGGGACCAAGCCAAACCTATCAATATCCTCACCTTTTCGAATGATGAGGCCATCGTCAATTTCCTCTGCGCTGGTAATCCTGAAATAGTTTCCACCATTGAACATCACAATGAAGCTTCCAGACAGGGGAGTACCAAATTTACCAGCTGCAAAATAAATGAAACAAAAGAAGGATCTGATGGTGAAAACCATTCCATGGCAGTATCAGATCAAGAAAGAGTAAAAATAAAGAGTGCATTCGACGGAAAAAACCTCTCTGAGGCGTTGAAGGATGGGAAATTTGACACTCTCCCAGAGCACTTCCAGGAAATATCCAAAGTCCTAATTGAACCAATGCAGTCCATCAATGTCGGCAATGCAAAATAGTGAAAACTCTCCATTTGGCAGAATATTTGACATAACAAGAAAAGCCTAACTTTGTCAGTTTCTTCGAAGAGAGACAAGTCAAATTTTCCTAGTCATATGCAAACATGCTAGGGATAGATCAAGACCTCATCATGCACCATTTATCCCTTCCTTCAAGAGTCAAACCAATCAAGAAAAAGTTGAGAAAAATGCATCCTCAAATTGCCTTGTTGATGAAGGCGAAACTAAAGAAGTTATTGGATGTTGGATTCATCAGACCCATTGACTATGTAGAGTGGATATCCAAAATTTTACCTATTTCAAAGCCTGATGGCAACATATGGATTTGTACAGACTTCAAGGACCTCAACAAGGCTTTCCCGAAAGATGATTTCCCCTTGCCAAACATTGATATCATTGTGGACTTAACAACATGTCATGACATGTTGTCACTAATGGACGAATTTTATGGCTATAATCAAATTAAGATAGCACCTGGAGACCAGGACAAGACAAATTTCACTTGCCCATGGGGAACCTTCTATTGGAACATCATGACCTTCGGGTTGAATAACACAAGGGCCAATTAACAGAGACCCATGACAACCATCTTCTACGACATGATGCATACTTTCATGGAAGACTATGTGGATGACTTGTTGGAAAAATATTACACTAGAGAAGGACATTTGGAGATATTAGACAAACTATTCACATGATTAGAGAAGTTCAACGTTTGCCTACATCTAAAGAAATATGTATTTGGGGTAACGTCAACAAAGCTACTAGGATATATAGTGTCAGAAAAGGGTATCGAGGTAGACCTTGCAAAAGTGAAAGCTATAATGGAGATGCCACCTCCAAAAATTATCAGTCGGTTAAAGTCCCTTCAAGGTAGATTTCAGTCAATTAGAAGATTCATATCATAACTAGCTGATAAGACCCATCCTTTTACTCATCTGTTGCACAAGAATTCTTCCTTTCGATGGGATGAAAAATGTGAGGAAAATTTCAATTAGCTGAAGTAATACCTAATGAGTCCACCTATTCTAACACCTCCAACAAAAGGAAAGTGTCTCCTATTGTACATTGCCACAATTGATCGATCATTGGGAGCCTTGTTGGCACAAGAAGATTCAACAAGAAAGGAGAGAGCGATCTATTACATCAGTAGAACTCTAAATGGTTATGAAATTAACTATACATACATTGAGAAATATTGTCTAGTTGTACATAGTGTTTGCTAGCCAACAATTGCGACACTATATGCTGACTCATATAGTCAAGCTCATAGCCAAGATAGATCCGCTGAAATATCTCCTTAGCAAAGAAAATATGACAGGAAGATTGGCCAAGTGGGTAATGGTACTCAGTGAATTTGACATCCAATATGTCAACAAGAAAACAATCAAAGGGCAAGCCATCACCGATCAACTAGTTGAGGCACCGATTCATGATGATCATCCCCTACATGTTGAATTTCCAAAAGCAAATGTCCTAACTGTAACAACAAAGTAGTGGGTGTTGTATTTTGATGGTTCATATACTTAACATGGATCAGGAGCAGGAATTTTATTTATCACTCCTCACAGGAATACCATTCCAAAATCATACAAACTAATGTTCCCATGCACCAACAACATGACGGAGTATGAAGCACTCATCATTGGCATAAAGATAGTTGTAGGATGGAAAATCACAGAGTTGCAAGTCTATGGAGATTCTCAACTGGTCATAAATCAAGTAAATGATGACTATCAAACAAATGATGAAAAACTGACGCCCTATAAGAGGATGATTGATGACTTCAAGAAGTATTTTGTTGACATTAAATTTGTTCAAATTCCAAGGAGTGACAATTTTTTTTTTGATGCTATGGCTACCATTGCTTCTTTGCTATAGATTCCAGAAAAATGCGACCATCATGAGTTCATGGTGGAGCAACTTTTTACCCTTGCTTAGGATGACCTTGAATCCCAAATCATATGCCACCTAGACGATGTCGATACCTTCGTATACGAGAATATCTACACTTACCTAAAAGATAATACCCTACCTCCCGATCTCTCCCGAAACCAAAAATGAAACTTCATCCGCCAAGCCGCTCACCATACCCTTATAGCGGATGTACTTTACCGACGGGGTCTTGATGGAACTCTCTTACAATGTCTAGAAAGTGACGAGTTTGAAACAGATTTATGAGAAGTACATGAGGGTATTTCAACACTCATTCAAGTGGTCTAACCCTTGCTAATAAACTCCTTCATTTGGGATAGTACTGGCTGACTATGGAGAGAGAGGCCTTCCTGTTTGTCAAGACATGTCGAAAATTCTAGATCCACGGTAATCTTATTCATGCACCCATGCAAGAGTTGCAACCCTTTGCATCAACATGGTAATTTTATCAGTGGGGGTTGGATCTTGTAGGAAAAATTCACCCATCTTTGTCTAATGGACACAAGTTCATCATCACAACCACAAATTACTTCGTGAAGTGGGTCAAAGTCATGCCTCTAATCACCATCATAAGGAAGAATATCTCATCATTCATTCACTAAATCATTTGTAGATATGGTATCCCTCAATCCATTGTCACTGAAAATGGAAGTCCTTTCAAGAATTAGGACGTATAAGAACTCTATGAAAAGTTTCATATCTAGCATTGGTTTTCTACACCCTATTACCCTCAAGGGGATGACCAAGCAAAGGCCTCAAACAAAACCATCCTGAAGATCTTAAAGAAAACTGTCAATGATGTTGGGCATGACTGACATGTTCAGCTGAACCTTGCTTTGTGGGCCTATCGTACAAGCATCCGAACACCCATGGGATCCACACCATACAAACTTGTCTATGGATCTGAAGCAGTATTTCCCATTGAGCTTGAGATACCATCACTGTGGGTTTCCTTGAAAGGTCTCATTTTAGATGAAGATTACTGTGTGTCTAGATTGCAAGAGCTGGAATTGTTAGATGAATGTTGTCAGCTCGCAGTGGATCATTTGAAATAATACCAGCAAAGAATGTCAAGAAGCTACAATCACAAAGTCAAGCCTAAGACATTTCAAGTAGGTGATCTAGTATTGAAAGAAAATCCCCGAAATCAGCAGTATCGAGAAAAGAAAGGAAATTTTGAGCCTAATTGGTTAGGTCCTTTTTTTTATTGTTTTAGTCTTTGGATCAGCTGTCTACACCAGAAGGGCATCTATTTGAAGAACCAATGAACAACCTTCATTTGAAAAAGTTCTATACATAATGCATCCAGTGCATGTTTAAAAGTCCTAAAAAAATCCTTAAAAAGTAGGAAAAGTCCTGAAAAAATCCTAAAAAGCAGAAAAAGTCTTGAAAAAATCCAAAAAAAGCAATAAAAGTCTTGAAAAAAATGGTTGCCCTGATGAAAACTTGGAAAATAGGTGTCTTGGTGGCAACCTAAAAATAAAAAGATAAAAAAAATTAAAAAATAAAAAAAAGAGAAAATACAAAAAAAAAGTGAAAAATCAAAAAAATAGTTGCCTTGATGAAAACCTGGCAAACAGGTGTCTTGGTAACAACAAAAAAATCATAAAATCTGAAAAGTGCAATAGAAAAAATGGTGAAAACCTGGTAAATAGGCACTATTTGTGATAAGTCGGCTTCTCCATCTATTTGAGCGTGTGTTGACTATCCACTTTCGCCATCACTGTGCATTCCCACATATCATACAACGAGCTTCATGTCCATATCTGGATGCTGCGGTCGTGTCCCACATTGGCTTGGTTATCATTGTACATATCCATAATAAAATTTGGTTTGTTCTTACTAGGGGTAAAATCCCGATCTCACTGGGGGCAAATCACCGTTGAGCTTAAAATAACATGGTAGACAAACAATAAAGCAAGCTTGGAAAAAACAACAATCACGATAACCATCAAAAAATGAACATCAAACATTAACCAATCAACCAATCAATCATGCAAATCAAATCAAAAATCAAGCCAAATCAAATCAACCCTCACTAAAGGATCATCTTCTAAATCATGGTAGGATCAATTTAGCACAAATGTTCAATTGTTTTATCTTGATTGTTGTTATCATTTCTTGAGAGTACCTCGATGATGTCCCAACTAGAGGGGATATGATCAAGAATTATATTTTTCTTTATCTGTTGTCTGTGAGTCAATCATTACTACTATGAAAATTATTGCAGGACATGCTCTACAAAGTATCATTGATGACATTCTGAATTTGCATGAGAATAGGATTAAATCTTGTCTATTTATACAAGTGATAATCAGGTCATCTTGGTCCCATTATACCTAGATGCTTGTGCTATCTTGCATTATCAAATCTCAACGAAAGTTGTATGGAAGTTGTACTTAGGTCATCATGGTCTAATTATACCATTGATGTTTGTACCAACTTTCAACATAATAAAACACTCAATGATGATAATAAGCATAATGAATTATATGGAAACATTACATGGATAATATTGCATTCATTTTAGTTCTTCATTTGCATTATAGATTTTTCCAAAGTTGGTAACTCTCAACATGATGTTATCTCTCACTATAAAGTTGAGTACACTTGACATAACAAAAAAATCATTTTCCTGCATTAGCATTTTCATATCATATCATTAGAAATCATTATCATACATCTATCCATACATCTATCATTATCATATTATGCACCATTCATCCATTCATTCATCATAATATTTGCATAAAAAATACCTCACAAAAATAAAGCATTTTCCATAATAGGTCCATCCATATATGCATTCATCATAACAGTCATTCAGAATAACATCGCATCATCATCATAATTCATTTTCATTCATACATTTAGGTCATCTATGTGCATTAGAAAAGTACCAAAAACATACAAAAAAGTGTATGACATTCCATCAACATAAATTTTTCTGCATAATTCATAACCATACATTGGGGCATAACGTAAAATAATACATACATTTTAATTCATCATCCATCCATGCATAAATCCATACATCCACACATAATCAAAATCCATTCATCCATTTATCATACATTTGGAATTCATAAACCATATACCAATACATTGAATCATCCATATCCATGCATAAAATCATACATTTGCATTCCATAATAAACCATTTTCGCATCCATTCATCCATACATTGATATATATATGTGAAAAATTACAAAAATACAAGGCATATCATCTCATTTACATAAATCATATCCATCTCATTCATCATCATAAATGCATCATTCATAAGCACATAAATCCCATCAATCTCATTTATCATTTATAATCACATAAAAGCATAACATCATCATCTCATTAATGCATACATACATGGAACATAACATAATAATAAAAAACATGATATAATCACATAGAACATAAATTAAATGCATCCATCATAAACATCCATAATAAAAGAATCAACACATATAGATCATCAATCACCGCTGCATATCATATATAAACTCAAAATGAAATGTCAAGTGTACAATGATATAAAATAGAAAGAGATAGAATATAAAAAATGTGGAAAAAGCCAAGTATCTGAATTAGGATGCTATATATTAGGTGTGACCATGAGATCCTGCGGTACTACCCCCAGAGGTTGCAGGCTTCTCCCCAACACTGCCTGCCCTTGATGGTCCTGCTCTTGGTGGAGCTCTGCCTAGTGGGCCCCACAGAAGTGGTTGTGTCACACCTTTTCCGGTAGTTTGAGATTGAGAGCGATCAGATTTGAATTGAACATAGCTCACCCTCTGCTCTACTGGAACTACCTCATGGTACCTGCCCCTGTAATACTCCACCTCCTTGGTGGACTCTCTTAGCTCTCGAACTAGGTCCCCTGTCTCGACACCCTTAATGACTGTCTAAATCCTGTTTTCCACTGCCATTGCCTGCTCTCCCTGTCTTTGGGTGGCATCTCTCTCAGTTGTAAGGGTGACTACCTACACCTGTAGCTGTACCATCTAACCCTGCATCTGTAGTTGTGTCGGTGCCTGGGCTAACTGCACCTGCAATGCTTGTATCTTCCCTTGTAGAGTTTGCACTTGAACCTTCAACTCAACTATATGTATATGTTGCCTCTGGGAGGGCATCCTCAAAATCACTGGCCACTGCCCGACAGGAGTTGATCTCCTCCTCTTTGGTACAAGCCAAAAATCAGGCACATCTCTCTATCCACCTCCACCATCCCTCATCTATCTCCTCCATTATCTCCACCATCATCTCCCACCTCCTCCTTTGCCTCCTCCTCCTCACCACCATCCCCTCTCCTTTGCACCACTTTTCCTACCCTCCTCCCAACCTCCAAAATGGGTGCAGGCTCATCGGGACTCGAGATCCATAAAAATAGATGTGTATGGCAATACTCTGCGTAGTCTACTGTCATCTAAGCATCAATGATCTCCTTGTGATATTGCCACAAAATCGGTTGTAAACCGTAATAATCTGCACATGCCACATCATAATCTAGAGCATACCCCCACTTTGGAATGCCTTGCCTCCAGCGAGCATAATGTGCCACCCCTTGTGGCATACCCTGAATCCTACCATACTGCCTGTACACTCAACCAAAAAGGAATCTCTCAATGATGTATGGTGTCTTGTCGATAAGATATCTGCTACAAAATACATATGGCATCTCGGTATCATCCTTTGGCCATACCTCGCAATCAAGACATGGCCACCATATAACTGTGTCCAAGTCATCAATGACTCTCCTCCAATACTCTAACTTACCTAGCTTATGTTGGACAAGTGGCCCTGTGTAACCAAAAACATATGGTCACCCTGCTGGTCGAGCCCTACCTCCCATTGGCCGTGTAATCACTATATGCTCCCAGGCCTAGAGCTGTAATAATGTATATACTACCGCTAGACTGCTAGCCCAAAGATATACAACCTGGTGCAAGTCATGATACAGGTGTGCTAGCATGCACGAACCCCAAGCATATCTAGTGCCGTGGGAAATCATGCCCTCCAAAACCTGACCCCAACCAACTGAAAGTCCCTTCGACCTACAGTTGGGGTAGAGAAATCCTCTAATGAATCCTACTAACACACATGGCAAGGGCCGAAGAGTGGAAATCAACTCCCGCCAAGATATCTCGTATCCGATAAATTGGTCATCATGGAAAATCTGCTGAATGGCATCAGTCCCCTTGCTCCTCGTGATCATACACCACCAAATCCCCCATGACTGGTATCCTCAAAATATGATATACATCCTTAGGGGTAACTGTAATCTCTCCAATTGCCAAATGGAAGGTGTTGTGGTCACTATGCCACCGCTTTGTAAGTGTCATCAACAACCCCCAGTTAATCCATTACTAGGGAATATCAATCAATGAAGTCAGTCCTCAGTGGTCAATAATGGCTAGGTTTGTTGGAGTTAGTTGTGGGATCATGTCCCATGTTTGTGAAAATCATTCTCAAACCTATAAATTACCTAAACCACCCTCCTATGATCAAATTAAAGCATCAAGTCAACACATCAATCAAATCAGCTCATGCGAGATTTTGATCAAATCTCGAGGAGCACCTATCCTATCAATCGACTCTCATTTATCATGAGATCAATCAACATCAATCAACAGATCTCCGAATCTCATTTGTCATGAGGTCAAATCAATCAATCAATCAATTTTATCTATCTTATCATCATTCCTCGCCTATCATGAGGACGATCATCAACCTGTCAATCAATATCATCCTATCATTGGCTGACGTGATCATCAACCATGAAAATCTAGGAGGAATCTCTCAAAATCATCAATTTTGGCTCAATGTGCTAAAAACGAGTTTCAATGCGCTAATCTACTAGATGCACTAGAAAATTTACTGGATGCATTAGAACAGGCCTTCTATGCACCAATTCTTGGATGCGCTAGAAAATAGACCAAATGCACCAGAACAGGGTCTCGATGCATCATTTCCCAAATGTGCTAATCCCACTACCTAATGCGCTACATTGTCCTATCTATGCACTAGAATCCCTATGCACCACTTTAGTAACCTAATGCGCTAAGCCATTTTTGGACCTATACCTAACCCTATGCGCTATTATAATGACTCTATGTGTTGTATCAGGTTCAATATGCGCTAAAAACCTAGCCCTATGCGCTAAAACATGTTCAAAACCAAGTTTTTAAAAGGCAAAAAGTGGGAAAATTTTGAATTTAAATTTGAAAAATGGTGGTTCTAGGGTTACATATCAGAGGTTTGTATGCAGCTGGACATTGTGGTGGCAAACTCACTCGAATCTGAGAGTGTGGCGCAAAATCCTATCCATCTTGGCTCTTCAAGCTCTCAATTTTCACAATGCACAAGTTACAAATGAGCTTTCTTTTACCCTTTTTGACCTTTTAAGAGCTAATTAAGGGGTAATTATGGTGCCATTAATTTAAATTTTGAAATGGGCTTTAATCAACTAATCACCAATGTGGCTAGACTATTATTATTTTTGGGGAGATAAACTAGGTCACCATCCTCAAATTCGAGGATCATCAACATATCATCAGAAAATCATTTAATCAACAAAATTTTCAAAAAACATCAAAACTTCAAAAATCCCTATTTTATCTCCTGAGGGGCATCCATTCATCATCACTAAAAAATCAGTGTTTGGGGCATGTCAAATTTTTTATCATCATGGTTGGAAAAATTATTCTTTGAAGCAATGTGTCTACGCACATCACTTCAAAGATGGGCAAAATATATGCACATAAAAATGTTCTAAGCACAAATTAATTAAATAATTGTTATTTAATTAATAAAATCTTAAATCCTCTACTTATAAATAAATTGCAAAATTTATTTATATAGTTCATTTCTAAATATTCTTCTTATCCAAAATCATTTCCCTCTTAAATTAATTAAATTCTCAAATTAACTAATTTTTCATTTAGTTAATTTTCCCTCTTTCATTCAAATTGGCCTCCAAAATCATTTTCCTCTTAAATTAGTTAAATGCATAAATTAAACAATTTGTCATTTAGATAATTTCCCCTCTTCATCTAAATTTGAATTTTTAATTCAAATTGGCACATTTCTACATATTCTTCTAACTGTCTTCCACCTCACCTACCACCTCACCATGTGTCACATGAAATTGAATTTTCTAATTTTTAAAATGAAATTTTCCTCAACAAACCTATAACAAATTTGAAACCACCTTGGACACATGGCTTCTTCTTTCCTCTGGTTCCCTTCAACACTTGGAAAAGTGTTCTCTTGCAGGGAACCAACTCCATGATTCTCTCCAACCTCTTCGTGCTCAACCGTTGATGCCTCATGATCACAATCTCGACCGTTCATCACTGCCACATCATTCACAACTTTGAAAAATCTATAAATAGGGACCATTTCTACAAGAAGGAGAATTTGACAAGTTTATGCTGCAAAAATCTTGTTGCAATTGAAGAGCATTGTAGTTTGCATTTTAGTGTTTTAGTTCATTTAGCATTTTAGTTTCATGCATCTTTTATACAACATTACTATCAGATTTGCATTATTAGAACTTTTATCATAACTTCAATCACAACAACACTCCATCATAGATCATTCAAAATTTATCTTCAAAAACACACAAATATAATGATGTAGGCATTTTAGTTTGCATTTCATAATAGCTTCTCATTTCTTAGGTTGCCATTTGACAAATTCATGTGCAATGAATAATTCTGAGAGCATGAATTAAGAAATCACCAAGAATAGAGGACAATGGAATGATTTCGAATGTAGAGTTATAGTAGTTTATTTTATTATGTCTGTTTCATTAGATGTAATACATTTCATTGATGTGTGTATTTAGTTATGATTAATTACTCTCATTGACACATTTTAAAACCACACACTAGGGTTTCCTGGCCTTTTCTTTTGGTTGTTCTACATAAATTTGGGTTTAAAGGGAAGTTTATCGAGTTGATTACAGCTTGTGTTACTACCCCCAACTATTTTTTCTTGGTTAATGGAGTGCCTAGGGGCTTCTTTTCTTGTGGAAAAGGTTTAAGATAGGGTGATCTTATTTCCCCTTATCTCTTTATCATTGTGATTGAATTCCTTGGGAGGAACATTAAAATTTTTCTAAATTAGAGGGGTATTAAGTGGATTAAAGTTGCTTCTTTGCTTCCTCCTAGAAGTCTCACCAACAATTTGTGGATGATACTATCCTATTTGGTATTGCATCTATTATAGAAGCTCAAAATTGGAAGTCTATTCTAGAAAATTATGCTAAGGCATTTGGTCAATTTATAAATCTAATAAATGCAATATTTACTTCTTTAATAATGATCAACAGATTAAAGAAAGAGTTATGAGGATATGGGGAATCAATTTTCTAGTCTTTTAGCTACTTATCTTTGTCTCCATCTAATTTTTAAGAACCCAAGAATTGCCTATTGGAATCAAATGATTGAGAGGTTTCAAAAGAAGTTTGTAGGGTGGAAAGGAAAAATTCTAAGTCAAGATGGTAAGTTTCATTTATTAAAGGCTTCTTTTCAAAATATTCTTGTTTACTACCTTTCCTTACTTAAAAACCCTACTTTGACAGCTGATAAAATTGAGCAAGTCCAAGGAAAGTTTCTCTAGATAAGAACTGACTTGAGAGTTCTTAGATTTCTCTTATTGGTTGAGATAAAGTGTGTGTTCCTAAACAATTTGGGGGTCTTGGGTTAAGAAAGTTAAAGCTTTTTAATAAGGCTCTCTTTTCTAAGATAGGCTAGCAATTCCTTCAAGGTGACAAAGATTGGGTTAAAATTTTGAAAGCTAAGTATCTCAATAATCAGGATTAGGGGTGCTTTCTTTATGCTAATGACCTTCTGAATGGTTTAGTTATTTGGAATAATATCCTAAGAATTTAAAATATCTTAAGGTAGGGGACTATAAGAAGAGTGAGAAATGGTTGGAAAATAGCTTTCAGTGATGATGTTTGGACCAATGGCCTACCTTTATCTAGTATTAATGGCCTTAATCATATAAAACAAAGAATCCTAAGGTCCTATGGTAGCCAAATTCATGACTACATCATGTGGGATGGGGACAGTCCTAATGGGAAATACTTTAATGAACAACTCTATGGTGGAAGGCAACTAAGAAGTGAAACACAAGAAAATTGTGAGATGGACATTCAAAACTTGTATTAGATTATTGGAGACTTTCTATTTTTTCCAAGAATAAGGAGGATGAATGGTTGTGGTCTTTTCACTCTCAGGGTAATCTTTCAATTAAGTCTACTTATTCTTTATTAGAAATGCCTCTCATTGCTCATATTGATTTAGATTGGAGAAAATTTTGGAATCCTAAACTTATACCTAAGTTTAACTATTTTTGGCGGATTTCTATTCACAAAAACATATTGACGATTGATAATCTCAATAGAAGAGGCTTTTATTTTGTGAATAGATGTAGCCTTTTTCTGAATAACTCAAAATATATTGATCACCTATTTTTTCATTATTCTTATGCTCATGAAGTTTTGTCTCAAGTTCTTTCCTTCAGATTGATTGGGTTTTTCCTAATACTATTATGCAGTTTGTTCAAATTTGGTTATGTTTTCCCTTCTCCCACAATATTATAATAGATCTATGAAGACAAATCCCCCCTTTTTTCTTGGGGTTTGTGGAAGGAAAGTAATAATAGATTTTTTAGAGATAAAACGAGAAACAACATTGAAGTTTTTTTGGCCATAAAACAAAAAATTCAAGAGAATATACATGTTGGAGTCTATGAATATTCTAAAAACATGCCTTCCTATAAGGAGCTTGAGATAAAATAGAATTGTGGGATAAATAGGATTTGATAAAAATCAATTGGATAACCAAATTCATAAGGATAAACACTTATTGGTTGCTCCCTAATATTGGATGGATCAAATGCAACTTTGATGGTTTCTCTAAAGGAAATCTAGGGTTGATTGGTGCAGGGGGAGTGATAAGGGATCATCAAGGGTTGATGATTGAAGGATATGCTAAAAACCTTGGTATTACTATCGGCAATTTTACTAAATCAATGAATTCTTAGTGGGGAATAAAAATAATGAAATAGTTGGGGTTTCCTAGAGTGATTGTTGAAGGAGACTCTAAATTGATAATCGACATTCTAAGTGGGAAGATGGATAGGTCATGGGAGATCCATTATATTATGGAGGATTGTAAATTGATCTTAAGGAGATTTCTTTAGTCCAAGATTGTGCATACCTATAGAGGAGGCAATTATGTTGTTGATGTAATAAGTAATGAATCTTTGAAAGTTATCAATAACGGGCTTGCTAGAATTCTAATAATATTTTATACCATATTAAAGGTATCCTTTCAAAAGAAAGGATTGGGGATAAATATAATTATGATATCAATGGGGGAGGACTTATATGATCTTTCTTTTCATTATTTGAGGATGAAATGATAATGATGATGAGAATTATTATGCATTTAACCAATCTCAAGCATAGTATGAGTACATTGTTAAAGGTTGGTGAGGAAATGATTTTTGGAAAAGGTTCATTTTAATTTTTATGTTTCAAATGTTGGAGGTGTCTTAGACTACGGGGTATTAGTCCTCTCCTACGCGTGGATTGATAGCCCCTTATGCCCCCTCATAAAAGCTCTACATTTTAATATTATTTTCACGGGCTATGTGATATGGTAAATCTCAACGCTTGAGATTACTCAAATTTTTTGTTCCTTTTAATCATTTCTAGTGAGAATAAAAAAATATTTTTAGTAATGTGTGATGCAAGTTCTTCTAGCTTGGTCACTGAAGAAATTGTCATTTCTATCAATTTGAATGAGGGTGATAAGGGTTCTAAAAAATATTTATTAGAGCATCAGACGTGATCCATTTTAGAGAAGGATATAATGGGAGTCCCTAGGAAGCAATCAAAGCTAATTAATTTTGAATCTCTCCAAAAAAATGTGGAGCTTTGGGTGTTGTTTGATAGGGCTATCTTTACTTCCAATTTTAGTAAGTACTATTCTAATTGTTTATCTATAAGCTATCATTATGAAATTTCTACTAACCTAATTAAATAATATATATTACCCTCTCTTACCATCTTCTCATTCTCTTCATCTCATAGTGTGATTAGCAACCCACTAGGTTCCCATAACCTATACCCACAAGAAACTTGTAAAACTAGATGCTCCATTAATTTTTCCATCAAGATAAAGTATTCAATAAAAAAAGTAGAGTAGCTATAAAAGGAAATGCCCTAAGAGCTAGACCTATGCCTCCAGGGCTCATCCATGATGGCCTTGCCTACGTAATGAAATTAGAGGCTTCATAGTTGACCAACATGAGCTTGAACCATCACATACTTGGTTGGTCAACAATAGGGTGTAACCACTAGGTTCAAATAATATCTTGAAATCAATTTTAATTATAATCTACCAACACTAATCTGCACTATAATAAGACATAACATAATTTTGAGATAAGGATTATTACCAAGCACACATTAGGATTATTTAAAATTGACTATTAAACTGTATGACTTAATTGGTGTCGAGGAATCTATATTATCATGATGATACTAAGTTGACCAAGAATGATATCTTATAAATATCAAAAACAATTCATAGACTATTAAAAGCATAACCAAGACTATAATAACATTAATTTGTAGTATGAAATGCTAATATGCAAGAATTCGAAACATATTAGTAATACACATCATTTGAGGTCAAGAGGTTCAACTACTAAATAGGTTTAATTGTTTCTTGGAAATAATCTAATCACAAGGAATCAAATCTAGTCGTACATTAGGTTAGACAATTAATAACCAATTCAACTCCTAAATGACATTAAATAAATCGAAGCCTTATTAAATTCAAAATTTCAAAAGCATTTGTTGATGTTCATGAGTAAAATAAATGTTAACATTACTGAATTCAATTCTACTTCTCCACGTTATGTCATTAATAATTTTAAAACTCAAAATAACAATGATATATGTCAAAACATTACCTCTATCAATCCTTCCATTATAAATTCAACCATGCTACTTTTCTTATAAAAATTCTTATGCTAAACTTTGAATATCAAGAGTCAAGAGAACTAAAAGATAAATCCATATGATTATCGTAATTGTCTTCCAACTTAATCCAAAGTAAAAATTCCATATAGTAGAAAAAACATATCTAAGGATAACAAAATAATAACAATAAATAACATGGATAATCATTTTTAACTTAAATTATATGTTTGACAATAAGATAATTAACAAATCAATGTATCTTAATAGCATTAAAGTAGAAATTTTAAATGAATCGATTGTCTCTTACCAATTATATAAATAACTTAATAACTTATTCATAATATTTCTATTCATCTTCAAAGTAGTTCAAGAATGTGATAATCCCTTAATAAAGCATATCAATCTTAACTCAAATAACATTATCTAATGTAGATCCAATCCTCTATAGTTCTTCTTGATAAACTAAGGTTTCACATGATTCCTTAATCTTATAATTAACCATGGTAAATATTATTCCATAAAATTTAAATATTGTATCAATGTATCCATCTTAACAAGACTACAAGAAAAATTAGAGAAATTTAGATTCTAAGAAATAATCCCAATAGTAATTCGATTTACCCCACCAACTAGCAAGAGATTTAATTTTTCCTATTCTCATAAAAGAACTAGATTGTCATATTCTATCCTATCGAAACTTGATCTAAATATAAAACCTAAACCTTATATGTTTGAGAATCTCTAACTAGTCATAAAATCTTTAGTTCAATTTTCAAGGTAAGATAAGAATTTTTAAGTCACAATAAAAATAATCCACAAGCAAGCAAGCCAAAGATCAAGTTGAAGAGAAATCTATAGGTCAAGAGGAGTATGCGCCCTTGATAGGTCATGGAATGAGAATAATCAGGTCATAGAATTAGGTTACAAAACAAAGATCTAAACTTTTTCAAGATATAGTTACAAGGCATACATAGTAGCATTTTATAAAATCAAGGACTCTCATTTCCAAATCAAGGATTCAAAGTACGAGTGACTAAAAATGACATCATTCACCAGGTTATAGATTTGAGACAATAGATGACTATAGTTAATAAAGGACCTGCATCATCAAGGTGTAGACTAAAGATAATAAATAAGATAAACATTCACTAGGTCACAAGCAAGGAATTTAACATACCCAGATAGTGGGATCGAATATGAGCATTCATAGGTTAAAAAAAAAAACCAAACATATACAAAATATAGTCTCTAAGTATACACAAATGCATATTATGAAACTAGGGATTCAACAATCTCAATATTGTGGTTTCAAGGTAACAATAACTACAATATCAAAGAAGTAATATTACCCAACACAAAATCAAGATCTAGTCATGTAAAATCTAATCATACACCAAACATGGGTTCAATATGTCCAAATATTCACCAGTTGCGATTTGTAAGATTTGAAAGTTTTATCTTAGAGGTATCAAAACAAAAAGAATGCAGACCAAGGGAAATTGTACATTGATACAAAGTGTGACATGAAAGAGTTCCAAGATTTCCTTAAAAATGAAAGAATTCAAAGTCTTACCTTAACACCTTTTTTATTAAACATGTAGGAATAAATCTAATACATTTAGAAATAATAATAATTTAAATAATATTTATAAATGTTAGAAGAGGTTATGACAAAGTTGATCTTTCCTCGTCAATATAGAAGAATCACAAAATCAATAATTCAACAATAATAAATAATAATATATAGACTACATTTCTTTCCAATCTTATTATAGGGTAATTAATCATATAGGGGATTAATAATCATCTTAGGTTAATATTTCTTCATGATATATTCCACCCTTGTTAATGGAACTATCTTATATATTATAATAACATGATGTGCATCCAAATTCATGAAATGATGGTACAATGTATATTAATAAGAATTACAAGTATGATGATCGATTTGCATGATAAGGTCTCAAGATATAAGTGTATGGTACCCAAAACATTATAATCTAAGGTTTGGTCATCATAGGGTTCATACACTAGGTGATCCACAATAATATTATTATCATCATAGGGGTCATACACTACGTGATCCGCAAGAATCTCATTATCATCATAGGGTTCATACATTAGGTGGTCAGTATGAGTCCCATTATCTTGATTATCATAGTCATTATACTTCGCTTGAATTGGGAAGATAATTTCATCTAAAGGCCTCACAATGTTTTTTCTTTTCCCTTGATTATGATCTTTGTCCTTCCTTTGATTATGAGTATTTTTGGCTTGTGTAGGAAATGTGTCCATTGTTTTGGTTAGGCCCATGGATTTTTTTATCTTTTGGATGATGGTTAAATTCTAAATGCTAGTGCAAGGTAAAGACAAGTAATCAAATACTTTTTTGGTTTTTGTTTTTTTAATTTAATTTTTAATTTTTGGTTTTCAAAAAATTAAACTAAGAAAAAGATAGAAGATCAAAAAAATGTAAGGCTTACAAGGATGAGGCTCCCATTTGACTTATTGTGGAGGTTTTAATCTAAAAATAAAAGAAACAAAAAATACACCAATAAACCTAAAATTAATTAGGTGGGAGTGAATCTTAGTGTGGGTTCGCTATCTATTTGTGAATGGATAGATTGTAATAGTCACATACACATGAAATCCCTTATCAAAGGCTTTACCTTGGTTAATTATATCTCATCACATGAAATTATTGTAACTCCAGGGTATGATCTACATCCCTTGCACAACACTAAGAGATGGCTTAAGGATCCTACCTAGGCTATAAATTATTTCTAAGGGAATCCTTGATATGCTACAAGGACATGTGAGGCTTAATCCATAAATTTGAAAGTGAAAAAATGACAAAAAATCAAGAGAAGAGGGTTACCCACCCTTCTCCTTCACTTCCCCTTGAGGTATATACAATTCTTGGGGGCTTAATCGGAATGAAAATTTTACAATTTTCAAGAGGAATGTCAAACCCCCTACTATTTATACTCCATTGGAATTGTGGAGTTGAGGTCATCCTCTATGGAAATTAAATCCCTAGACAATCCCCCTCAAAATAAAAAGAATTTGTGTTTCTAATTCTTAAGATCACGCAAGTGTGCGAGAGAAGAGCATACACACACACTCTTTCAAGGTTGAAAAATAGTTGTTCTTTGATTAACCAAATTGTAATGTGATTTTCACTTTAATACATCATAGAAATTGTTTGAAAGGACACATAAAAAGAAAAAGAACACAAAACAATATTTTTTCAATAAAATTGTCTTCTATACAACCATCTTGCAAAACCAATATGTCAGAAGTCTAATGTTGTATCACTATCTTGCGGAAATGTTTGTTCATGTGTTTTGGTTCTTTGATAATGAAAGGAATATGCATTGAATGATTTTTGAAAAAAATAAAAAATAAATTTTTAAAAGTGAAAAATGAATTGTACCATTAGATTCCTTCTGAAATTTTGAATATTAAAAAAATCATTGAGAAGACAAGTTTGTATGTGTGCTTGTTTGAAGTTTGAAAAGGAGACACTCACTTTGACTGATTATACTTGATTTCTGGTGTCTAATTTAAATAAATTAACTGAACCATAACATGTACCTCAAAACCATCTTTCCAATGCCTACAAAAAGTCAAAAACATGATTAATGCTTTGAAAATTATGCTTGTTCTACTTGAAATTGGTATTTTTGAAAATTGCAAAAGGAAGAGTAAGCAATTTAGCCAAGTCAATAAAATATTTGCCAATAAATTTTTTAACCATCAAATAAAATAAGAATAATTATTCACAAAATTTAAGATGTGCAACAATCAATTTAAAGTCTAAAAAGTGAAAATCCATACAAATTAATGGATTATAAAAAAACTGTCTTTAAAGTATAAAATGTTATCTTGCATAAAAATATAGACTATTATATATGCGAATTCAGTTTTCAACTCTTCCAAATGCAATCATGATGTCCATTTTGTCTCAAGAGGCTCTTATAAGACTTGATATTTGAAACCTCTTGAGAATACCTATTATCTACGAGACAAGAAACAAACAAAACATAGTCACAAACAATAGATGTTAAAGGTTAGCATGCTCACATTGGGTTCACTAGAATGTAAGCATTGAAATTGGAAAATAAGAAATTAAAAGACTCAATACCTTAAACTAAAATCAAGTCTAATTCTAATTTACCAATCCCACTGCAAACTTCAAAAAGATGATGTTATTTTGTCTTTGGATATGGATGCTAAATCTCAGCAACATTTGAAAAGATGATGTTATTTTGTCTTTGGATATGGATGCTAAATCTCAACAACATTTGATTGATGATTGATTTTGACAAAGTAGATTTGATTTAAGATGTGAGATATGAAATTGATGAAGGAATGAATTCACTTAACTAAATTGACTATGGAGTCAACTCAACTAGAAAATATATATTTTTTATTTTGAATCCATGAGAGGATAATAATGAATTAATTAATTTGATTAATGGATAAATGTGAAAATTATGTTTCTATTTGAATACTAAGTTGATTGATGGATGAAAAAGAAGATTTTAAAATTAGACAAAGTTAATTAATGAGGGAATATTAAGATTCTAAAATGAGATGGAGTTAATTGATGAAAGAATGGATGGAAGGACGGTGTTGCGGGTAACGGCTCCCTGCGTGTGGCCGCGACCTGCATGAGGGCTCGGCCCTCTCTGCATTCCCCTTCTCTGGCTTCCAATCACGGCTGGGCTACTTTTTCATGTGGGTGGGATTTGCTTGAACGACTGGGGTGTTGTCTTTCTCTTGGGGTGCTCTCCTCTCCTGGCGTGGGGTTTAGGCTAGGGCAGAAGCTCTTTTCTTGGTGGAGTCTCCTTGTTGCAGGTGGACTATTTGTTGGCCGCTTCTTTTGAGTTGAGCGTGACTCTTCGTTGGTCTGCTCCATACTTTGCATGGGCTCGTGAGGTGTGGTTTTTGTTTGTATTCACATAGCTTTGGGTCTCGAGTTTGCATGGCTCAGGGGGAATCGTCTGGGGTCAAATCCCTATTGGATTTTCGTGCTGCTTTTGGGGCCTCACCTTCAAATCGGTCTCTGAAAATTATTAATAATAGTTTGTTTTCAAATGACCCAAGTAATGATGGATTTGTTCACGCTGGTGGATCTCGTATCCCGAAGACAAATGGATGCCTTGAACATTCTAAGGAAAGGCCAATGCTAGTTATTCAACCTAAATCAATTGCGGAGGACATCGAGTACTTCTCAAAACATGCTTTGCTCTGCAAATTTTTGGGAATGAGGGTTTCGCTCCAATTTCTAGAATCATGGGCTCATCGTGCTTGGTCCCCTGAGGGCAAGATGGAAATAATGTTGTTAGCTAACAATTACTTCATGGTGACATTTAATGGCATGATGGATCGTAATAGAGTTTTTGAAGGTGGGCCTTACTTCCACAACCAGGTTGGTCTCTTCATTAAGCCATGGCATGTGGGCTTTGATCCTTCGGAGGAACTTTCGAATCGGGCACTGGTTTGGGTTCACCTCCCGAGATTTCCAGTGGAGTTTTGGCGCAACGACATTTTGGATCGTGTTGCCTCATTACTGAGAAAATCAGTGGGTCCTTCTCAACAAACTCTGGATAGAAAGGTAATGACTTTTGCTCGTATTTGTGTTGAAATGGATTTAAATATCCCTATCCCAGATTCTTTGGAAATACATGCGGGTTCTTGCTCTTGGGTGTAGTAGCTTGACTATGAGACTTTGCCATTTCATTGTCGTCTTTGTTGGGAGTACGGGCATTTGCAGAGAAGATGCCCGAAGTTTAAAAATCTAGGGAATCTGGAAGCTCAACCTCCTCACAATCCCTCAAAGGTCGACAAAGGTAAGGAACCCGTGCCGAGAGAGGCTATGGATGCTGAAGGTTTTCTCCCAGCCAAGGCCCATAACAAGAACCGGGGTCAAAAGAGGACTTTTAAGGACTGCTAGGATGGAGATTCTTGTAACAGATTTGAGGTGTTCGACGATCTTGGTCATCAGGAGGTAAATCCAAGATTGGTGGTTTTGGATCAGGGGTTTCAGAAGGGGTTCAGGAAGGCATTTTTTCGGAGTGCATCCAAACTTCTCAAGAAATGGGGGCCATTTAGTTGGAATCAAACCAGAGTATGGTGGTTCTTGGGAGGGCTGAGCCTACAATGGAGACAAAGTTGGGAGAAGGGGGGCTCTCCAGCCCATTGGAGAAAGCGGGAGCAGGCTTCGTAAAAGGTAATAAGGCCTCCCCCTCATTGGGAATTCTTCAAAAGGACCTAAAGAAAGGGGTGGTGGAGAAATCTTCCAAAGCAGGGAGAAAGAAGGATTTGGAGAAATTGAAGTTGATGGGGGAGTCTCTGGTGGAGGTTGGGTCAATAAAGACTCTGGATTCACATTTCTCCAACCCCCCAAAATGATTGTCCTCTCTTGGAATGTTAGGGGCTTGAATAGTGGCCCTAGACAAAAAGTTGTTCATGATTTGGTGCGGTCTCATTCTCCTGATGTTCTTTTTCTTCAGGAGGCTAAGTTATCAGTTGATGGTATGTTGGGTATGATGCCTAAGTTGTGGGTCCAGGGCAATTGCCAGTGTATTGGGGCTCATGGCAGTGCTGGTGGGGTGGCTTGTCTGTGGAATCCAGTGAAGGTTCATCCTCTTTGGTGGGTGTCCTCCAAGTCTTCCATCTCTGTGGTTATGTCTAGTCTGGAGTTGGGGGAAACTATTCTTCTCTCAAACATCTACGCACCTATTGATTTCTTTGGTAAGAATTTACTGTGGTCCCATATTACTTATGTTCGTAGCCTTGCTCCTTTGTTCCCATTGATTGTTGCTGGGGATTTCAATGCTATTATTGAGATTGATGAGAAGCTGGGGGGTGTTGCGAGATTGGAACCATCAACTTTCCTTTTTCGTGATAGCATCTCTGCTTTGAACCTAGTTGACATTAAGCCTCGAAATGGGAAGTTTACTTGGAATAATAGGAGATTGGGGGAGAACTGCATTGCCGAGAAGCTTGATCGCTTTTTAGTGTCCAATTTTTGGGTTGGTGGAGGGTTGTCTTCTAACTCTGAGATTTTGGACTGGAGGGGTTCAGATCACTAGCCTATTAAGTTTTCTGCCTCTTCTGCTTGGGTGGCTCGGTCCCCTCCTTTCAAGTTCCAACTTATGTGGTTAAGAGATTCTTCTTTGCAGGTGCATATGGCTAACTGGTGGCGAAGGGGAAGACCTGCTTTTGGCACGGCCATGTACTCCTTTTCTAAGCTACTGCAATTTGTAAAATATCAACTTAAAAGGTGGAATAGGCAGTACTTTGGCAATATTTTTCATGCTAAAGTCGAGGCTCAAGCTGGCTTGGATGTCATCACCCGGGAGATAAGGGAGTGTGGGCTTTCTGAGGATTTACTCAGGGAGGAAGCCTCGGCTCGGAAAGCTTTGGAGGAGTGTGAGTTGCGCGAGGAAATTTTATGGAAGCAGAAGGCTAGGGTTGAGTGGTTACAGGTGGGTGATAGAAACACTGCCTTTTCTTCAACTCGGTGAAGGCTAGGAGACATGGTAATTTTATGCCTATTCTGGTGAATGACAGGGGTGAGCAGCTTTCTTCCCTGCAGGATATTTCTAGAGAAGCTTTAGAGTTCGATACCTTGTTATTTCGGGAGGACTCTCAGGATGTTTTGGACGAGGAAAACTATGTGTTGTCTTGTATTCCCTCTTTGGTCACTAGGGAGAATAATGAGCATCTTTTGAGTGATATCTCGCTGGAGGAATTAGAGGGCATTGTGTTTCAGATGAAGAAAGGGAAAGCCCCAGGCCCTGATGGGTTTCTTGTTGAATTTTATCAAGAATTTTGGGACATCATTAGGTTGGACCTGTTGGAGGTGGTGTGTGAGTCTCAGAGAAACAAGCAGATGCTTTAGGCTTTAAACTCTACTTTCCTTGCTCTCATCCCCAAATGTGAAGGGGCAAATCGTTTGAGTCAATTTCATCCCATCTCTCTTTGTAATGTGGTGTATAAAATTATTTCCAAGTTGCTTGCTGAAAGGTTAAAGCGATGGCTCAGTGGACTTATCTCTGAGGAGCAAAGTGGTTTTGTGGAGGATCAACAAATTTTGGATGGGGTGGTCATTGCTACGGAGACCATTCATTCGATGGCCTCCTCGAAAGAAAAGGCTATGTTCATCAAGCTTGACATGGAGAAGGCCTATGATAGAGTGCAGTGGTCCTTTTTGAGGAAAATTCTTAGCACTTTTGGCTTTGCTGAGGAATGGATCCAGTGGGTGATGAGTTGTGTTACCTCCACTTCTTTCTCGGTGTTGATTAATGAGGAGCCTACAGCTCTCTTTAGCACTTCTAGGGGCCTTCGTCAAGGGGATCCTATCTCTCCTTACTTATTTATTCTTCTAGCGAAAGGTCTGGGTAGAGTTGTGAAATGTAATGTGGAGTTGGGTTTGCTCCAGGGATGGAAGTGGGGAAACGCCTTGCCTCCCCAGTCGCACCTACAATTTGTGGATGATACGGCCCTAATGGGTTTGGCCAAGATCAAAGAAGCTTCGAATCTACGCAAGGCCTTGGATATCTATCTAGCTATTGCTGGTCAAAGGATTAATGAAGACAAATCATCCATTTTCTTCTTTAATACTCTGCGGCCTATTCAACAAAGGATTTCTCGTATCTTGAGGTTCCAGATTGGGACTCTTCCTTTAACCTATCTGGGTATTCCTATCTCTGCCAGTAGACTTCCCCGTGAATCTTGGCAGAATATTTTGGACAAGTTTTGTGCGAAGGTTAGTCATTGGACTCATCGATGGCTATCTTTTGTTGGGCGTGTCCTGTTGCTTAAGTCTATGGTGCAGGCTCTTCCTATTTATAGGTGCATGCTTCAGGTTGCTCCTGCTGGGTTTGTGAAGGACTTGGATGCACTGGCGAGACAATTCTTGTGGGTGGGTAGCTTGTCCTCATCTAAATGGAGTCTAGTTAAGTGGGATGTTGTTTGTAGCCCAAGGCAGATGGGGAGACTTGGTTTGCGGAGGGCAACTTGGTTTGGGTTGGCATTAGCTGCGAAGCTTTATTGGAGGTGGTGTGTGGAATAGGATCGTAGTTGGGCCAAGATCTTATCCCACAAGTATCTTCCAGGGATTTGTAGGGAGGAGCTTCCTAGGTTTCCTTTGGTTGGGAAAGGCTCAGTGATTTGGGGAACGCTTAAAAAAGGGGCTACGCTAATCAAGGAGGGCCTGTTTTGGATTTGTAATAAGGGAGTTGAGGCTATGTTTTGGTTTGATTCTTGGGATGGCTATACCCCCATTCTACATCAGTACCCTAACTTGGTGACTCTATCTCGGCAATTTTTGGAGGCTAGTTGGTCTAGAGTGAGTGATTTCAAGAAATTTGACCCTAGAGGACAGGTGGGGGTGACTAGGTGGAAGGACCCTGGTGAATGGCCTATACTCGGGTTGGAGGAGGATGGTATTTTGCTTCAAAGTATCTTGGCTGGCAGACAATGCAACTCCCTTAGGGATAAGGATATCCTAGCTTGGAGCCCGAGCCCCAAGGGTGTTTTTACTGTGGCTAGTGGTTATCAAGAATTGCTTGCTCGCCAGTTTGGGGGGGTGGAGGTCCCTTGGTGGAAACAGGTGTGGAACAAGTTTTCTTGGCCCAAGTGCAACTGTTTTGCTTGGACTCTTGCTTGGAATAGATGTTTGACTTGGGAGAATCTCCGTAAGCAGGGATTCCAGGGCCCATCTATGTGTGTGTTGTGTGCTTGTAGTGAGGAGGATTCTTCCCATTTATTTTTCTGTTGTTCTTATTCTCTTCTGCTCTGGCATTGGTGGTGGGGTGTTTGGAAACATCGCTGTGTTCATGCATCTTCTCTTGTTGAGTTCTGGAGTAATCTAGGAAGGTCCCCCTCCCAGGCCTCTTTTCTCCGGATTGTGTGGAGCATTGGTCCTACTTTCATCCTTTGGCAAATTTGGTTGGAATGGAATCGTAGGATTTTTCATGGAGAAAATTTGTTGCCTCAATAGGTTTGGCACAGAATTATTGGTATGATCCAGGAGACAGTGGAAGCTAAATGTGAAGTGGCCCTACCATTGGAAAGAAGAGATGATGAGATTATGAATAGATTGGGGGTGCAGGGGTTGTCTCTGGTCTCTGCATGTGTTAGAAGAGGTACGAGAGCAAAAAAGAAGGTTCAACGGGTTGGAAGATGGATGCCTCCTCCGATGGAGGTTTTGAAGATTAATACTGACGGTTCCTCTAGGGGCAACCCTGGGCTTGCTGGTATTGGTGGAATTGGTAGGGACTGTACTGGTTCGGTCATTTTTCTTTTCTCCATCCATAAGGGGCGGAATACTAATAATCTTATGGAAGGGTTGGCGATCCTTTGGGCTATTGAGCGTGCTTGTGCCTTGGGTTGGAGTAAGGTTATCTGTGAGTCTGATTCGTAGATTATGGTTAATTTGTTGCTTGAGAAAAGGGTGGTTGATGTTAATTGGCAGATTGGGTTGGTGGTTAGACAAATTTGGCAGAGGTGCTCGACTTTGGAGGAAGTGTCTTTTGTCCACATTCCGCATGAATGGAATAGGGCGGCTGACTGTTTGGCCAAGTGGGCTTCTGAGCATGAGAATGATTGGAGGATTGAGGGGTGGGGATAGTTATCTCCTGAGTATGCTCTTGAGCTTGAGAGGGTCATAGCTGATGATATGGAGGGATAAGTTGTAGTTGGTTGGTCGGTTGATGGTTTTGTTGGTGCCTGGTGCTCTGTATTTTCCTTTGTGGGAGCTAATGGGCTCCCTCATGCTTATGTACTGATTTTCTTCCGTTTCAATAAAGTTTTTACCCTTATTTTTTTTTTTTTTAAAAGTTAATTGATGAAAAAAGAAAGAGTTGTCTGGTGGAGAAAAATGGTTATTATTTGAAAGTGGATAATTAATTCAAATTTAATTGAATAATTAAAATATTGTCTAATTAAATGGATAATGAGAATTATTAAATTAATATTAATAATGATGTGATAAATGGATGAATGATTAATAATTAATAAATGATCAATTAATGATGATTAATAAATTAGGACTAAATGCTATGGTAATTGAATGATATGATGGTGGGTGAGTTATTTCAGGTGTCTATAGTTAAACTATCCACTACATAAACAAAGTACATGGTTACAAACCATTCCTATAAGGAGGTAGTTTAGTTATAGATATTATGTTCGATTATTGGATTTGAGTGTAGATATATCAATATTAAACATGTGACAATCAAGATGTCATTTGTTTGGTGAAGAACTTGATGCACCGTAATTGTATGAGACATATTGATATTTAATCACTTTTTCCAAGAGATGGTTACTTATTATAGTTGTGATGTAGAAAGTTGACACCTTGGTTAATGTTTTAGATTCTCTCACTAAATTTGTGAGTACATATAAATTTAGTTGGTATAGCTAGATGTCATGGATCTTGCCTCTTCTAGTACTTGATTTATTTTTTAGTTTTCTATTGTATTTTATAATGTCAAATATCAAGTGAGAGAATGTAAGGATAAAAGGTGTTGATTCACCTTGCAATCTAAAGTCTTGATTGGTTATATTTAATTATGTAAAAAATAAATAATTGAATTTCCAAACATGCTGGAGTGGGAAAAATGGGATATCCATGTGAAGGTGGAGACATTATTTGTTCTCTAGGTTACTTGGGACATTGTGTAAGAAGGCATTAAATAGGAAGGTTATATTGAAACTATCAAAATTGAAAGTTAAAAAGAATTTTCTCAATTTAGTGGTTATGACACAAACATCGAATGTTCTCACAAAGTGCTTAGTATTTGAAAGTTAATTGATTTGATCATTATAATAGAATCTATGATATTTATGATATGTAAGAAATGTGTAATATGTGTAATAGGAGTTACATAGCATGACCATTGGAGCATTGAATTTTTGTCATGACTTATGGGTTTAACTCATGGTTTTGGATGCTACTTGATATTTTCTAATCTCCAAACTCTATTTATTGGAGGCATGGGATAGTAGATTGCAAGGTTCTTTTGTGGATGCTCTTATGCTACCATTTTACTATCAGAGAGATGTGTGATTGTATTGGTGTATACACTTTTGAGATTAATACAAGCTTGATTCTCTTTGATAGTATTTTTTTTTTCACAAGGGTTTCTCCATATAAAATTAATGTTAAGGTTTACATTTGTTATGTTTGCTTCTTCATGGATTCATTAATTTTAGTGACTTAATGACAAATTTTATTGGATTAAATCACCTAACTGTTAATATTTTTATTATGTCACTTACTCTACAATTCTAATACCTTTGCCTCAAATTGACTTTACAAAAAAATCATCTTTGTGCTATGCTTATGTCTAAGAATATCCATTCGATCATTTGTCAATTGAAAAAAATTCAAAATCTTTTAATACAAGGACAAGAACTATCATGGCCACACACACATCCTAGCACATTTGAATGATTTAGTGATCATTCTAGAACTCATGTGAATGTTTGAAGTTTGTGTTTGTCAAGATATTTTTAAATACTATCATCTTGATATAAAAACCCTAAAATATTTAATAGAGATTATCTTGTTGGGTAATTTGTTTTCTAAGAGTTCATAGGACAAAATCTAGAGATGATTAAAAATTGAGTTTAGAGATACAAAGTGAATTTGTAGCCACAAATTAGGTCTCTAATGGTGAAGTTGACCCAATATAGAGCAAAGAAGAAAATTTTGATTTTGATCCACTTACATGACTGTCTAAGACATTTCTAGATTTTGAAGTAGACAAATATCATTATTTTTATGAATTGACATATTTTTTAATCACAATGATAAATATTCTCTCCATCTATCCTATTATGACATGATTATATATTCTATTTGATTTTCCATAAACTTTCACTCCAATCTAATCTAATCTAAATAATTGACCTAATTTAACCATAAAAAATCTATATATTTTCCTTTTCAATTTTTTTTTGAAATAGCCATAAATTGAAGTAATTGAAAAACACCCACTCGTGATTTCTTCGTTACCAAGGCCCAATTCTGAGAACTCGACGTACTTCCCCCACACTACATTGATAATTCACGTCCATGCATTTGCGTAGACAAGCTCATATAATATGCAATTGCAACAGGAGTTGGACCCATTGAATTCATATATTCATTTATGAAATCTAATCTAATTAGAGATTTATCAATTTCAACAATTTGTACAGATGTAATATCACCAGATTCATAGGCCTCCCCAAAAATAAAATTAAGTGAAGCTGGACAGTTTTTCCATACACAAAAAAGAACTACTGTACTTAAACATCACATTGCAGATGGCTGCATGTCCAGCACATAAGTATGCAAGATCATACAATCATAGTCAATATTAAAGTAATTGTGTTGTTCAAGAATTGACAAACTTACAGTCCTTTCTAATCTTCCCCTGATCACCTGTCAAAACTTTATATCGACCAAGTTGGAGAAAAGCAGCAGAAAACCTGTCAAAAAAATGCTGCTGATTTTGAGAGAAAATGGAAACAAAGACGGACGTTCTGGGATCCAAAGCCACTTCAGAGTCAATTGTCAGAAGCCCACGTCTGCTCCTAATGTCCCTAAAGTACTGATTATCAAACATAAAATTTGTCAAATCATTTGGAGCAAAAGTCACGTTGGAGAAGGGGGCAGGGACTCTGCAGAGCATCCTCAAAGCTGCAGAAAGAAATGGTGACATATTTGGATCTCCCTGAGGACTTAGCCGGTTCTGAAAGTTTATGCAATGTCCCACTCCTAGAGTGTGTGCACCTGTAAAATATAAAATGGACATCATATTGTAGAACTTACTCTCTCGAATCTTCAAATAAAAATCGTTATACAGAAAAAAAAATAAAAAAATTCTGTCATATCTAATGAAAGTTTGTGATAGTGCTAAACTTATTTGGACAGATAGAGGAAAATGTTAGAGAATGCAATGTGAATGAAAAGGACACACGGGCATTTTTCTTCACATCAATCTGTTTGAATGACTGAATTTGAATTGGGTTTTTATTAATATCTGTGGGTTGAAGAACTGTGAATAAAATGAACATATGCCTGTTTTTCTTCATTTGAGCCTCTTTGAATGACTGAGTTGAGTTGGATTTAATAAATTTCCTTGAGTTAGAAGAAGTGGGTGTTTTTTTTTAATGTCAATGTCTTTGATTGAGTTGAGTTGGGTTTTTATAAATATTTATAATTTGAAGATCTATGAATAAAAGGATGCACAGGGAGAGGATTAGTAGTTGAGTATCTTAATTTATGTGATACAAAAGGACTCTACAAAATGTGTATTGAGTTATGTTTTGGTGTGTGTTTATGGAGCATTACATGATTTGTTTTTTAATCTAAAGAATACATTTAATTCAATTATTTACGAGTACTCGTGATCAATACAAACAATTTTAAAGTCATGATAACGAATACTAATACAAGTATTGAAACATGCTCAACTAGTCGATCCTCTCTTTGATTCACTAAAGTGAGTTGGATTTACATAAATACCTAAATTGAAGAAGCCTATAGATAAAGTGAAATGAAATGAAAAATTTATCATGACTGATTTGAGTTGGGTTTAATTAAATGTCAGAGTTGGAAATTTGTATAAATGAAATTAAACCAAAAAGAGAGATTTACAAGTGGTTTTTTACTTATAAGTAGAATGACACAAAACATGTAGATTTTGTTTTCCTTGTAGCTTAAGTACTATCTACAAGCTACTATTACAGACATTTCGCCACAGGAAAGAATAAGCTGACAACTATAGAGTAGATCTTCAAGACCCAGTTTATAGTACCGGTTCTCGGTAGCCTATCCGAATTGATTCAAACTAAGTTGGAAACTAGAATGCATGGCATTCAAATCAAGTTAGAGAAAGCAGTGAATTGGGATTTTTCTTTTTCTAGCTTTTGCGTGGAATGAAACAAATTACACATTAGAAAGCATCATATCAGTGAAGAGCATATGTTGTAGTAAAATATTAAAATAGTAGTAATGAAGGATGATATAACTTTTTATCCTGAACTACCTGCAAAAATTTTCCTCAACTTTTCCATAA
Source organism: Sequoiadendron giganteum (assembly GCA_007115665.2). Taxonomy (NCBI): domain Eukaryota; kingdom Viridiplantae; phylum Streptophyta; class Pinopsida; order Cupressales; family Cupressaceae; genus Sequoiadendron; species Sequoiadendron giganteum. The sequence continues at coordinate 474,130,508 of CM021109.1, forward strand.
ATAGAAAAAAAAATCTACATTATGAACAGAGCAGGACTTCGGTAACTATTGCAATTAATTAGCCTGTAGACCCATAAATGTTTCCCTTTGATAGAATAATAAATAGCCATAGCCAGACATTTTAGGTGATCAACAAATGTTGGATTTCAATGCACTTTACCTACCAAATATAGAAAATTATTCTCTGAAATTCATCAACTTTAGGTGTATGTTCTGTAAACCTCAAACAACCTACCTAAAAGTGCAACTCCATCTTCAGCACTTATGTTTTTCTCGCTGAACATCTGCAACATGCTGCCCACTGAAAGTGTAGCCGGAGGAAGCTGATCATCAGCTCTGATATTGCTTGCATTAACCCCATCTCGTCTCCCAGTCAAAATAGGTATAAATGGCCCTCCAGACTGCAAAACAAAATGATATCACCCATCAACCAAAAAAGCCATCGTATCACTAAACATGGCAAAATGAAAAATGTACATGACGTCTTCACAGTCTATAAGATTGTAAGAAAGAGGTCCTGAAAAGATAATTGTTTTTCATATAAATCACGAAGCATCTAACCAGAAACTTTGATGTAAACAAAAAACTCAGTTTTTTCCAGAAACATTACCAGAGCTACAGCATCTCTAGCAGCCATTTGGATGATATCAGCACAAGAAACAGTTAGTGGGCATGCTCGTTCTAGTGCCGATTTAATACTATCAATCAGATCCAGACGCCTCAGACCAAAATTCCGCTCTGAAACAGTCTCAGCAACAATGCCAGGAGGAGAAGATTGCAACAGAACAGATGCATCACAGCCCTGAAAAAATAAAACAATTACTACACATTATAAAAACAGAACAATTACTACACATTATAGGAACAGGAGCACCATCAATCTGTCTCTGTGACCAAGATTGAATAAAAGAAAAAGATTGCAATTAACTTACATCTACTTGACAGTCATGAAAAGACAAACGCAAAAGGGCTGCTGCAGCAGTAGGATCTCTGTTAATGCCCTGCTGCATGATCTGTCTGGCAATGTTCTCTGCATTGGGGCAGCTGCTATTGTAAAACTGAAGCCTCAGCTCATTATCATTCCCAAGAGCTGGTAAAGCAGCAATTATCATGAAAACAGTTATATATGCTAAAAAGTAAGTTGCAGAAAAGCCCATTTTTTTTCTTTCCACTTCTTTCCTTCCAGGTTGAAAGTTTGTTCTACTGCTGTAATGTCCACTGCAGCAGAAGATATATCAACCCCTCAGCTGCATTAAAGTATGAGAACTAAGGACGCATGTTTTTAGTTTTAATCAATGAGAAATCGATTTGTGAGTCGTTGACATTCACGATTATCAAAGAAGTCTTTAAATGCACTTCCTGAAGAAAATGCATGCATTCAGCCAACACACATTTGTTAAATTTGAGCAATGCAGCTTCATTTGCTACACAATTGAATTAAGAGTTCAATATGACAGACATTTATTGTGTCAGTAATCGCTAGTTATTGTGCCTGCACAAAGTAGATCCTTTTTACGTAATCCAAGTTTACAAGATTATGGCAATGTTGATAATGTTTGTCATTCTCACTACAGTAAAACTCCAAATTTAATTAATGGTATTTCACCAGGAACAAAGCATACAACTTTTAATAGGAGTGGAAAATGGTTTTAAAAAATAAAGATAAAAAAATAAAATTGTACTTTGATGTGTTTTTTTACATCATTTGTACGGCTTTTAAATAATTTATTAATATATGTATGTTTTTAAAGTGGTTTTGGGTTTTAAAAGACTTTTAATTAATTTTTATTATTATATGATTATATATAAAAATCAGATATCATAAAGAGCATTTAATTAAAATATGACAATATATTTACATGTTTCTCATTAACATTTGTAAGATTGACTATCAACTATTTTATCTATATTAATATCTTACATTTTTAAAATAATTTGTTCACTTATATATGTGTGTTATTAAGTGGTTTTGGGATTGTCAAATTTAAAAGGTTATTGTCATAATTAATTTCCATTACTATATGATTTATATAAAAATCAGATACAATAAAGAGAATTTAACTAAAATAAGATAATATATTTACATATTTCTCATTAACACTCGTAGGATTGGCTATCGACTATTCTATTTATGTTAATATCCAACACCTCTATATATTTTTATCTCCATCATTTGTTGAGTTAGTCTCAAGGTCTAATTGCTTGCATAAAAGTTGGTGGTTCTACTCCATTATTATAGTAGGTCTTAATGATGCTTCCTATTAACATCTAATTCTTTTAATGCAAATATACATTAAGTGAACAAAACATCTTTTGTAGGTATTGAAGATTTCTTTTGCACCAAAATATTAAGCCTAAATTAATAGTTGCCAACTTGACATAATGTAAACAATGAGAAAATGAGACAGTTAATGTGTATGTGCTTTGATTTCAAACCATGATAGCTAAAATGTGTTTCCAATTACTACAAACTGAGCTTCAATATTTATCTATCAAAAGTTGGCTTCCAACACTAAAAAAAAAAATGTTCTTTGATACTTACAATTCATTTTATGAGTTATTTGCTAATGTGTGCCAATGTGAGCTAGTTAGAAAATAATATGTTACATTATAACATCTCAAACACTTTTGGGTTCATTCCCATGAATTACAAATAGAGTTTCAAAAATGAGGGGAATAAGGGTGAAATAAAAATGTCAATAATAACTATCATCATGTAAACAAAACTAAAAGGATCCATTATAGTTCACTATATTGGAGGATCCTCCACATGTAGTTTTAAAACAATTTTTTCAAAATCAACTTATTAAATTAGCTCCTTTTAGGCCAATTGATACATCTAAAGGTGTACCAACATAGTTCAAGGCTAAATGTTTTTGTGATTATCATCAAATATATTTTACATAAGCATTCAAGTCGAAGAAGTATGTAGATAAAATAAAAGATTCACCATGACTAATTTGAGTTGGGTTTACTTAAATGTTAGAGTTGAAAAACTATATGGATAGATTTACATGGGTTTTTTTAAGTAAATTTAGATCTATAAGCTACTATTACAAACATTTTGCCATAGGAAAGAATAAGCTAACACCAATAGATTAGATCTTCAAGACCTAGTTTATAGTACCAGTTCTTGGTAGCTTATTTGAATTAATTCAATCCAAGCTAGAAATTAGATAAAATAAATGAGTTGGATTAAAACATAAATATCCAAGTTGAGGGAGTGTGTAGATAAAATAATTTTAAAAAAAGAAGATTTACAATGATTAATTTGAGTTGGGTTTGCTTAAATGTTAGAGTTGACAAATTCTATGGATGAAATTAAACGAAACAGAGAAATCGACAGTGGTATTTTATGTAAATTTAGATCTATAAGCTACTACTACAAAAATTTTGCCATAGGAAAGAATAAGTTGACACCTATAGAGTAGATTTTCAAGACCCAGTTTCTAGTACTAGTTCTTGGTAACCTATCTGAAATGGTTACAAGATTATGCCATTGTTGACAATGTTTGTCATTCTCACTACTCTAAAATTCCAATTTAATTAATGGTATTTCAACAAGAATCGAGCATACAACTTTTAATAGAAGTGGAAAATGGTTTTAAAAAATAAATTTGTACTTTGATATTTTTTTTACACCATTTGTATGTTTTTTAAATAATTTATCAATTTTTATATATATATGTATGTTCTTCGGTGGTTTTGGGTGTTAAAAAGGTTGTGAAATTTAAAGTAACATCTTAATTCATTTTTGTTATTATATGATCATATAAAAAAAATTAGATATCATAAAGAGGATTTAATCAAAATAAGACAATATATTTACATATTTCTCACTAACACTTGTTAGGTTGACTATCAACTATTCTATTTATATTAATATCCAACATCTCCATATATTCTCTATATATCTATCATTTGTTGAGTTAGTCTCAAGGTCTAGCACAAAATTTGGTAGTTCTTCTCTTGTCACATCTCGATTAAATTACTTGTATAAATTTTATTTAAAAATAAATGAAACTGGATGAGATCAATGGACAATATGTGTTTGAAGCATTTATTAATGTGTTTTTTTGGATGATAAATTAGATGTTATCTTTAAAATGCATGTTGTTGTGATTAAAATAATGATGAATTATTATGATGAGAATATTTCGATTATCGATTATGGTTTTATGAGCTAACCTGTTGACGAGATATTGAGTGTAAATGAGTGTAGGAATGGGTTGAAGGCAAGATCATAGTTGAGGTAGAGATGACTTAGACGCTCGACAATAGTCGACATGATGGAAATCCTATGCACACACTTATGTAGTTGCATTCATCTTGCATTGTGAGTGATTATGTTATGCATAGTGGTATCATGAATATGTCATTGCCTATTGTGCGTTATGATTTAAATCATGATTGTCAAGTATGGTTGTTTTGTTTGTGAAAATTAAATTAATTAAGAAAATAAAGATTTTATTTTCAAAATGTTTGATAATGATAAATCTCATAATTTATATTTATTTATGTGTTTATATATATAATAATAATATCATTATTTATATGTATGAATATATAGATATCTTACTATTGATTTTTTTAAAAAAAATAATTGTTAAATTTGAATGATCTACATGACTTACTATTTAAAAGAAAAGAAAATTAAATAAAATAAGTTTTAAATTCACATGATATGCATAAAATGATTTTTAAATTCAAATTATCTGAATGATAGATCATCTAGTCCTGGCATGAGGAAGAAAGTTTGGCTCTAAAAATAGAGAGATACTCCAACTGCAATTGAACTCTTGCATGGAAATATGAAAACTATTGAAAGAGAGCCAAACGAAGAGGAAGGCACAAGTATTTTTTGTTATCATTATTGGTAGCGACTAAGGACGAGGATTGGATCATAGGATCTAAGAATAATTGAGGAGTCAACACACAAAGCAAGGGACTAGGGATTTTTTGAAAGATTTGCAAGCAAATAATTAATTAATTCAAGAGTTTTACCAAGTATTTAATTTTTAGTATTTCTGATTCTAAGATTTATGAATATATTTCAAGGAATGATTCACAAATATGGATGATTAATTATTAAGATTTTAACAAGCACAAAACTAGGTTGTTTCCTCTCCTAAAAGAACAACCATATGCAAGTGATGATACCATACCATAATGTGATGTGGAAAGGGAAATAGGTTATTTTGAAATGAGAAAGTAGTCATTGGATATCTTCATAGTATCTGAAGCCTTGAGCATAGTTAATTGTGTTTTTTGATAAAGGTTATCATTGATTTTATTTGATAAATTTGAATGCTTTTAGAAATTTAATTTTTATACCTTTGTTGTGCATGGACCTGCATACTAAATCGATTAGGTCATTTTATTTTCATATATTGTGTACCATCATAGCGATTTACTTGTAGCACTTGAAAACATAGAATCGATTGCTTTCAAAAATATTTGTGGCTATTAAAGAATCTATGTATAGATTATTGTGTATGATGTAGAAATAACATGCATGCATATTAATTTTAATATGTGTGTGTCAGGGAAAACTTTAGTGGTAAATTTTTGCCAATTAGCGAATAATAGAAATCGGGACCTCCAAAAATAGTGAATAGTGCAAGCTAAAAAGGAGACTGAATCACCGAGCTTTTACAAAAAAATAATTTTGTCTCCATTAATTCGCCATGAAAATGATACATCATTGGAAATTATTCGCCAGTAGTTTATACCATAATTAAAAATATTAATTATATTCGCCAGTAATATTATATTCCTCCAATCAATTTTGGGGTAATATCGCCATTAATAATAAAATACTATTTAATTTTAGGGTTACTTTAGCGACTTAGCCTTGAATATGTATTTTGTCTATTGCCATTGATTAGATTTTTAATCGGATGGCTGTGATTTGATTTCGCGACCTAATATGCATGTGCCTTTTCAAAGGCTTGCCGAGGCCCGAAATTTATTTTGGGCCACACGATTAAATCTAATAGTGTGGTCCAAAACAAATTTCGGGCCTCAGCAAGCCTTTTAAAAGGCACATGTGTATTAGGCCGTAGAATCAACTCACAACCATCCGATTAAAAAGCTAATCGATGGTAAATTTTTTAGTTTTCATTCAGTGTTACTTGTAAAGTGATTTTAAAAAAAAATGTTTAATTTGTGTGTGCTCCAATGCATTTTCGAAGGTGAATTTATGCTTGCCCCCTTGACCCCCGCAGGGGGCGCTATCCCTTGACCCCGCCGGTTGCTGTCGCCCTCGGGCCCCTACTTCAATATTACAAAAAACAAAAATATATGGGGGAACTACGCCGATCAACTATGCAAAATTTTAAAGGAGAGATTCGCCAATGTCATTATTATTTTTACCAATTATTCATTAAGATTCGCCAGGATTTTACAATTTTTTTTAATAATGTGTATAGATTCGCCAAGGAAATTAATATTTTTTTCAAAAAAAGAGGAAGGATTCGCTAGGATTTTACACCTTTGCCGAGGGGGGGGGGGTTCTTAAAGTTATCCCTGGTGTGTGTGTGTGTGCATATATATATGGTATCAATTATTATACCTGAATTAATGAATAGTTTGTGACTATAACCATACATGAATTAGAGATCGAATTGCATGTCAATCATCAAATTACATATCAATAACCAAATTACATATCAATTATACATTTAACCATCATTATGCATGGAAGGATTGAAATAATAAAAAAATTCTAATGAAAGACAAATAAATTGAGTCTTATTAGGATAGAACCATTTGTAGCCAAACCACAAATTGAATTAAAATTTTCATTTATCAATCAATTCTCAATTTAAAAAAAAGAATCTCGCACTAATTGTTACTAACCATTCTTTATTTTTTATTCCAACAAACACAAATTGCAATCACATTCAAGTTTAAATATCAAGGAATTATTAGAGCAATTCAAATCATTTTATTTCAATTTCATGCTACACAGGCTAACATTTACAATCCTCAAATTGAACATTGTTCCAATTTCTAATGCTTTATTTCTCTTTTGTGAACTCTTTTCTCCTCTCAAATTGCATTCATATATTTCTCTAGACAATCTGAACATTATCTTTCATTTATTTTCTTACTTTATCCTCTCTAAAATGTGCAACTCCTCTACTCCAATATTATAATTACTTTGTAGCTTCCCAATTTGTGCCTTCTCTGTCCTACACATACTCATATTTTCTCTGCTAATATATATGTGAAACTTAGTCATTAAAATCCACAATGTGACTACCCAAACAAGATGTTGTTCACAACAAATTTTTCCCTCAACCAATGATATAATAATCCTCCTTTTTTTTAAACTACATTTTCTCCCTACACAGTAGCTTCTTTCCTCTACTTATTTCTTTTCTCCTACCAAATTCACCAAAGTGTGGTACTGCATATTCTTGATTTCAATCTGTTGGTGTCTAGATCATATGTGGGGCTATTTTCACTTGAATTATTTCCCCTACTCAGTCCCATTGAACTTCCTCTAAAAAATCCTATCTACATTCCTCTCTTTATAGGACAGTCTCTCTACCCTAATCCCTCAACCCTCTTGACCCTTAATCCCTCAACCCTTAAACCCTTAAACACTCAACCCTAAACCCTAAACCCTCAACCCTCAACCCTTAAACCCTAAATGCTTAAACCCTCTACCCTCTACCCTCTACCCAATACCCTCTACCCTAAACCCTAATCCCTCAACCCTTACACCCTTAAATCTAAGAAAAATCTCTACCATAATCCCTAAAATCTCAACCCTTAATCCCTCAACCCTTAAATCCTCAACCCTCTACCCTCAACCCTTAAACCCTAATCCCTTAACTCCTATAACCTCTACCCTATACATTGGACCCTCAACCCTCAACCCTAATCCATCGACCCTATACCCTCAATCCTCAACCCTCAACCTTAAACCCTTAATCCTCAACCCTCAACCATCAACCCTTAAACCATCAACCCTCTACCCTCTACCCTATACATTAAGCCCTCAATCCTCAATTATCAACCCTCAACCATTATTCCCTCAAACCACAATCCTTAAACCCTAAACCCTCAACCCCTATACCCTCTACCCTTTAAATTGGACCCTGAACCTAATCCCTGAACCATATACCCTCAACCTATACCCTAAACCCTCTACTCTCAACCCTTCAACCCTAAACCCTTAAACCTTCTACCCTATACCCTCAACCCAATACCCTCTACCATCGACCCTATTCCCTCAACTGTAAACCCTTAAACCCTAATACCCTCGAAACCATCAACCCTATAGGTCCTCCACCCTAATCCCTCAACCCTATACCCTCAACCCCTATGACGCTATCTCTATCTATACATCTCACCTCTCCCTCCCTCCCTCCCTCCCTCTTTATTTCTCTCTATCTACCCTCTCCCTCTTTCTATGTACATCTCTTTCAATCAATCCCTACCACCCTCTCTCGCTCCCTTTATCCATCTCTCTCTATGTCCCTCCCACTCTCTCCCACTCCCTCCATCTCATGTCTCTCCCTCCCACCGCCTCTCTCTCTTAGGTCTCTCCCTCTAGAAACCTACCTAGGTAACTCTCTTTGTCTCTTTCCCCTCTCTCTTTCAATCCCTCCCACCCTACCTAGATAAGTCCCTCTCACTCCACCCCCTCTTTCTCTACCTCTATCAGGTCACTCCCTCCCACACCCTCTCCCTCTCTCAGGTCTCTCACTCACACTCCCTCTCTCTCCCACTCCCTCTCTCTACCTATCTTTCAAGTATCTCCCTCTCACCCCCCTCACACTCTCAAGTCTCTCCCTTTGGCACCCTACCTACATAAATCTCTCTTTCTCTTCGTCTCTCTCTCTCTCCTTCTCTCTCTCCCAGCCCCCCCTCTCTCTCTCTCTTCCTCCCTCTATCCCTACCACCCTACCTATCTAAGTCCCTCTCACTCCAATCCCTTCTCTCCCACTCCCTCTCTCTTAAACTCTCACTTCCACCCCCTCTCCCTCTCTCTCTCTCTTAAAATTCTCCCTCCCTCTAAAGACATACGTAAATACATACATACAAGCATAATACATATGTACATAAATCCTACATCCATACAAGCATACATGCATACATTCATACATGTGTAGATACAATCTTACATACATATAGGCATACATACAATATACATTGATACATATAGGCATACGTACATACATACAAGTATTCATACATACATACATGACATACAAGCATACAAATATACCAACATACATTCAATAGAATGACATTTAACATAAAGGAGGACATAACACGTGCATGTTATAATGCGCATGTGTTATGTCTTAGTTGACATGTTTCTCGCATAAGCAAAAAACCATGTGAAAAATGAGATATAACGCAAGCGCGTTATGACGCACTTGCATTATATCTTGCTTTGGGAATCCCCAAGCCTTAGGATTGGTATTTGCCTTGGAATACCAACCCAAAGGTTCGGAGTGAATTCCCAACGACTAGAGACATGTTTTTACAAATTCTACCATATTTCACATAATCGAGTTCGTACTCACCATCAGGATTACACGTGGTTCAATATCAAACAAATCGAACATCTGTGTAATGTTACATTATCTCTTAGCTATCCAATGATGTAATATTTTTCAATTTCTAACAATGTTAAGCCTTTCATCCATAATTTCTTTTGTTTGTATGTCTCTTTTTTGGCAAAAAATGGTGCTTGGTTTTTTTTCATTATAAATTAACCGCTCATCGAAATTTTAAATAAATTGCATTTTTAGAAACTAGACTCCATTCTACAAATTAAAAAAAAATGTTCAATTATTTTCCAAAATTTGTATGGTTAGCACGGCCAAAATTCTATTTTTTCAGGAAGTGTCCACTTCGAAAATTAGAAAAAAATCAAATATTCATTAAAAAATTATCAGAAAAATCGTGCATCAACTACATACTATTATCTAACTTCTGACCGTTGTAATTTTAAAAATACTAAAAAGAAGTTCATCGTACTAGGGTCGTACACAAGTTGCTATGTTATGTTCTTTTACAAAAACAACACCAATTTGTGTATGTCCCTCTTTTGAACCCCTTAATCTCAACCATTTTAAAAATAAATTAGTAGTTTAGAAATTAGACTCGGAGCACTTCAATCCTTGTTTTTGTATCATTTCAAATTTTTGAGTGTAACTATCCTCAATTTCACGTCCAAGGTCAGTATTTCCTGATTTTAGAAAAAAGTTGTCCACTTAAGTCCCCTTTTTGGGAACCATCTTGGTGCACTTACCCTACTCTCACATCTTTCTTCATCCGTCTTGGGATGCAACTTTCCTCTTTCAAGGAAATTTTCTTCTTCCCATATCTCTTCCTCTTCAATCTTCTTTTCTCATACATCTAATTTGATCTAGATCTTTTCCAATTCTTCATGGAGGATCTTTCCCAATTCTTCATGGAGCTTCTTATTTTCCACTTCTTCCCAATATTTAAAAAAAATGGAATTATCAAGGGTCTCCTCATGACCCATCTCATCCTTCTTTTTGAACACATATTTTTTGGCGCAATATTCACCATTCACATCTCATACTCTACAATCTTCATGACTTCAACTCTCGTTGTTTAGGACTTCTCTCATACCTGCAACAATCCACATGAGCTCTTCTTCTTCACCGTGCTTCTATATCCACCCACCGCATCTTGGCATAGGTTGTCTCACATTCAAAGATCTATCTATTCACTCGAAACCTCTTGCTCTAATACTAATTAATGAAAGACAAATAAATTGAGTCTTATCAGGCTAGAATCATTTGCAGCCAAACCACAAATTGAATTGACAATTTCATTTTTCAATCAATTCCCAATTTTAAAAAATCACGCACTAATTGTTATTGAGAATTAATTATTTTTTATTCCAAAATAAATAAATTGCAATCACATTCAAGTTTAAATATCAAGGAATTATTATAGAAATTCAAATGATTTTATTGATTTCACGTTGCACAGGCTAACATTTACAATCCTCAAATTGAAAATTATTCCAATTTCTAATGCTCTATTTCTCTTTTGTGAACTCTTGTCTCCTCTCAAACTACATTCATATATTTCTCCAAATAATTCGCATTTTCTTTCATTTCTTTTCTTACTTTATCTTCTCTAAAACGTGCAACTTCTCTACTCCAATCTACACTTTCTACTTACTTGGCAGCTTCCCAATTTTTTCCTTCTCTACCATACACATACAGATTTTCTTTGCTATTATATATGTAAAAATCAGTCATTAAAATCTACAATATTATTACTCAAATAGGGTGTTGTTCACATCATCTTTTTCCTTTAGCCAATGATATAAGAATCCTCCTTTTTATTAAACTATATTTTCTCCCTATGCACTAGCTTCTTTCTTCTACTTATTTATTTTCTCCTACCAAATTCACCTAAGTGTGGTGTAGCCTATTCTTTCTTTCAATTTGTTGGTGTCTGGATCATATGAGAGGCTATTTTCACTTGGATTATTTTCCCCTACTCAATCCCATCGAACCTCCTTCGCAAACTCCCATTTGCATTCCTTTCTTGACTGAGCAATCTCTCTTTTTTCCCTGTCCACTATGTTTCCCCCTATCTCCTCACATATCTTTCGCGCCTTCCTCTATATCCTTCCTTTATTTATGTGTAAGTTTTTCTTTAATTGTGTTGCTCTTTTTTTAAAAAAAATTCGGTCTTCTTTTTCCTATTCCACACTCTACCATTTATTTCTTTCTCTTTTTTTAAATTTGAGCTTTTGTCTCCCTCTTCTTGTGGCCACATAGGCCTTCTCTACACTTTATCTTCTTATTCAAATTTCCATTCATGCCACTATGGAATAACAACTATTCCCCTTGTGGCAACTGAATGGTTGCTAAATGACAATTTCCATAACTATATTAATTCCCCCATGCAACTAATAATTCCTTGTCCTAATTCACACACAGTCATAAATATAGACATCAAAATTAACATTGAAAGTAACCTTCATTGCCTCAACAATCTTATTTTAAAACTCTAACAAAAATTTGGAGAATATTGAATATGCTAATTTGACATAGTCAAGTGCTGACATACAGAAAATTTAAAGTTCTTTGATTCATACAAAAATTGGTGAGTAGGTTTGGAATGATGTCCCACAAAATCTAGCAAAATTAATTTTTTTCAACCCTCTAGAATTGTGAGATATTAAACTTCCTGTAAATTGATGGGCTCGAACAGGAAGTTTTAATATCTCTCAACCAGTGAATGTTGCAACCATGAAAGCTTTGCCAATAATTGACAAATATCCTCAACCATTTTCTTATCAAATGATTTGTCTTCAAACCTCATACATTTCCCTGAACAATCATTTCATTGAAACTAATCTATTACACATCGAGACAATAACTTCACAAAAATGAACAGTGCAACTCTGATTGCAACCAATGTCAAGAAATGTTAAATGAAACCTAAAACACACCAGAATTGAAACTCAAACTTGAAATATTTTTTGAGTGATGTTGATTCCCAATCCACCACGATGCTCCTGCATCATCTTCATATAATCATTTTACATGAAAAAAAAGTGGTTATTTATTTTTATGATTATTGGATATATGCATGCTATATTTTCTTCATGAGAAAAGTAGTTTTCTTTTATTTTTGATTTGGCTTTACCTTTTGGGATGAGTGTCGAATATGTACTAAGAGATGGAATTAGATTTATTTTCCATATCTACCTACCATTTACAGTTTAATTGCTTTGGCCAAAGCTATGGGTACCATTGAAGTAGATGGATGTTATTTTATTCTATTTTCCACATACTGCTAGTAGGGCATAGCATGTTATTATGTGAAATGCATATAGATATATCAGGTTGCATTAGATTTCATCCTGCCAACTATTTCCAAGTTGGTAGGATTCTTGTGCAAGGTCAGATATTCTTCATGTTAGGAAGAATTTAGGAGAAGCATAAGCTTTGTGGTTGGGTGAAAAAGTGCCTAAGACATGTTCTCATCTCTTGGTTTGCAAATGATCATTAGGCTAGTTACAACCAAAGACTCTAGTGACTATGTTTCTTTTATATCTTTACTTGTATTGTTATGACCAGATGGGTAGGAGAGCCTAAGTCATATTCTTACATAAATTATATCGTGTACTCTATAATATTTGACTAGATAGTACTTCATGTGCTGATGCATCTTATTTTTTGTACTTAATATTATATGTTAGACACTTTTACATGTGAGATGTAATATATCATTTGTATATGTTGAAGATGTTTCATTTCATTTCTATATTTATGTGAAAATGAGTTACTATTTATTTTCGTGAGATAGTTGAGGATTTAGAACCTTACATCTCTATTATTTATTTTTGATGAATATTCCCACTTTAATTTATGTTAAAATAAAAATAGTAAAATATTCAAAAAAGAGGATAGATTGGTAAACATGCATACCCACAAAGTCTAATGAGATAAATTCTAGCACAAGGATGAGAAATAAAACATTATATAGCTAAGGTTGTTCCATCAGTAGATGAATCTTTATCATTAGAATTAAATCCCCAAACATGTGTGGGGATGGTGTCATCAAGAGGCTCCCGTCCAATTGAAATGAAGAAAAAGGGATCCTATATCCCAAGTGTCTAGATCAATAGGATCTAGGTGCATTTCTCTAAAATTTCATTATGAAAGAGATCGCAAGATGCAAAGATTGACTTTCAACATTGAGGTGAGCCAATCTAACCTTGGATCTCAATTCCTCAGGACAGTAGGAAATATATAAGATAAATTTGGAAAAATTTAAAATGCCTAAACTAAATGGATTATTCGACCTAATGCATAAAATAGAAATTCTCAAAAATTGGCAAACTGAAACAACAATTTACAAGTGGATATGGGAAGTGTGAAGGACTACAAAAATGCTCAAAAAATTTGGTTTTGAGGTGTCTTCAAGGACTCATTTGATCTTGGAGAATGGATCTTTGTGAATGGGTTTTAACCAACTTTGGGGGTCCTCTGGTGCATGATCTAAGCTTATGGTTTCTCCAGGTTTGACTATCGAAAAGCCAGAAATAAAATCTAAATCTGAGTTTTTGTGACTTGACAACAATGTTGAAAATAAATGTAACTTTGAAAAATTTATTCTTCAAGATCTTTTTAATCCTTCTCCACCTATAAATATGCACATACAAAGAGATAAGATTTTTTTTTTGTGTGTGCGAATATGGTTTTTCCTTATTCAAACCTTGATTCGGTAATTAAACCTTGATAATGAAATAATGACGGAATTCATGAATTAAAAATTTCTTGTTGAAACTCACCAAACCCTTAATGGATTACCTTAGAGGATTGAATTCAAACACATCACTCTAAGTTTTGGATCTTTTCATGAATTGGATGGATTGATTGATTGATTTTATGCTTGAATGCTTGAAACCTACCTCACAATGTTAGCTCCAAAACATGACATGAACACACATGAACTTTGACATTATGATATGATATTGATTGCTGCTATAGATGACTGATAAATCTACTATTCAATGCTCTTGAAAATAATATTTTCTCTTGTGAAAGTTTCCTTAATGCTAGATGTTTTGAATTGATAAAAAGACTATGTATTTAAATGTATTTATTTAATTTCTTCAAAATTAGATCCCAATAGCCAACCTTTACAAGTGGAAATTCAAATGTTACAATGCCACCACCAACATATCCAAATTTGGAGGGAAACGAAGTAGTGGGAAACTTCCCCCATTAGGCAAATGGGTCCTATTCCCATTATGGCAAATGAGTCCCAACCCTATTTTCCAAAATTTAAGGTGTCGAGGGCAAAGTATTAGATGAATGCATTTGTTTAATGTTTTCAATTTATTAAAAGTGGTGCAAATCGGTTATGAAATACATAATTTTACGACATTACGGGGTCAATTAAAGGCTTAATTAAGTCCAATAAATTAAGGGACCCAAACATAGTGTGAAATTGTAAAGGTATACAATTTTATACACTACACTAGTAATATTGTCTTCATCCTCAATAGTGTTTTTAATTGGTTGTTGGTTGAGATATGGAAATTTGTAGCCAAGGAAATTGTTTAGAGCTTGATCAAATGGTTTCCTTGTGATTCTGAAAAGAGGGAGAAGGTTGTCAAGAAGACGACCTAGGAGGCTAGGACTAGCTATGTGTAGTAGATTCATGTGAATTTCCTTGAGATTGAGAGTGAGAACCTCTCCCAACAATGTGGTTGTGGCAATGCTAATGACCCCTTGGAGGAGAGGAAGAGTCTAGAGGCACCCTGTCAATAATACATGGGGCATTCCCCCAATGTTCCAACAAATCCTGGAGCTGAGCAACCTCAAGTGCAACTTTACAAGTTTGCATTTGAATCTATATAAAAACATTGTATCAAATGATAACCTTGGAATAAAGAGAAATGAATATCAACACTATAATTAGAAAACAAAGCAAAATTCCTATCTTTCCAAATGTAGAAAATAATATATTCCCTAAAAGTATGCTAGAGTTGAGTGTATTTGGCTGCGAGGCAAGGCCAATCTCTTAGATAAACCATTTCTTGGAGAATGAATAAGGATGAAATGATTTAAATAGATCATGGATCCAATTTTAGGCTTCTTGTGCATGTGGGAAAAACTAGAAAAGGTGCTTGAGATTCTCCAAATGTTCACAAAAGGGACAACATGAGCAAGGGGTTCCCATTTAAAATAACCACTTTACCATAAGAAGGCCTAGATGGATAATGCACCATGCAAAGTGAGCCAACTTAGGCTCAAGAATGATAAACCAAATATATTTGAAATCAACAATGGAAATTTCTAATAGAATATTGCAACTACTAATTATGGTTAAGCTATTCAACCATGGGAAGATGTGGAGAGAACCATGAGTAGCCTTTGCAAGGTCTATATTTTTAAAGAGGGGTATTTTGGTACCACTTTCAATCCTTCCCCTAGAGTTTGAAGGATTGAATCTCAACCTTATGAAGCATCTAAGGAATAGAAACAATAATAGCTTGAAAAAATTTCTAGTCTAGATCGGTCAGCTTGAACTTAAGTTTGAATTCAAAGCATGAAAGAAATCTCTTAGTGTCCCTATGAATAAGGTTTGGAATAATCCACACTCCGCATTTTAAAAGGAAAAGAGAATGGATCCAAGGCCACTTGGCTAGATGACAGCCTTGAAACCTGAGAATAGGAGACCACTATATGGATGATTGGATGATGGATAACTCATTTTGAAAGTTATTACCCACCCATCTGAGCTAGGGTTTAATGGATTCCTAAGCTTTCTAGATTCTATTAATAACAAATATTCCCTAAATAGTAATTATCTCATGCATAGTGAGGAGGGTTCCCCAATCTGTCCCTTTCCAAGTGGGATGTAAACAAGAAACTAGAGTTAATGTATTTATAAACAAGGATTTTTCAACCTTCATTACTATCAAGCTCATGAATGATCCATTTGGCACATAGGGAAATTCCCTACCAAGGAATGGAAATTATACCAAGTTCCCTAGTGTCATGAGGTAGGCAAAAAAAATCCCAAGCAACATGATGAAAGTCATGATTTATGTCACTATAATCCCAAAGGAAATTGTGAAAGAGTTTCTCAATCTTTAAGTAAGAGGCCTTAGAGGGGACCCAATATGAGGAGTATAAGACATGTATGAAAAAAATAATTTTCATACAAATTTGAAAAAATCATTCATCAAGAGAGGCTTGGTGATCCAATATTGCAACCTTTTTCAATTTGAGCGATAACTTCTTTCCAAAGCTCGATGGTTGAGGCCTAAAACACAAAGCGGATCCCCAAGAATCAAAATACTTCTGCATGATCAATCCATTTACACTGAAAATAATTAATCCAAGAAGGTCTTGGAAGGAAATATTGATGATAGAATTGGGTCTTTTTCCATTGGATACTAAATATTGAGGCTTGATAGAAGGTATCTAGGAAATGTAGAGATTGGTTTAAATTTTCTTCCTCAAGGAGAGTGAGGAATGAGTCATCAACAAAGTGACCATTGACTAGCTAATATTAAGAATGGGGAAGATAAATTCATTTCACATGGGATTGGGAAATTTCCTAGGCCAACAAGTACCCAAATCCATTAGCTATCAAAAGAGTTAGGGCAAGAGGATATCCTTGGCAGATACACCTATGAATCCAAAAAGTGTTGGATTGTTGACCAAAAATTGTGATGCAAGAAGAAGCATCAACAAATAAAATTATTTTAGTTTGAATGAATACGGGCCAAATCTAAGTCTCTACAACATGACAAAAATGAAAGGTCATTCAATCTAATTGTAGGCTTTGAATAAATTGATTTTGATGAAAAGGGTAGGTTGTTAAGAGAAGTGAGCCTATTCCATACCTTCCCAAATAGAAATTATGTTATCCAAAATGAGTATGGATTTAATGAATCATGTTTTTTAAGGGTAAACAATCAAGGCGATCATGGATCATAGCTTGATGAACAAGGCTTTAGCAATGATTTTGTAAGAAACATGAAGCAATGTGATAGGCTTCCAATTATATATGTATTCAAGATCCCTAAACTTAGGTATGGATTTGATTTCCTTTATTGATTATGTTTCCCAATGTGTCAATTTGCATGTCTTCAATATATATATGATGCAGGTAATCACACAATGTATCCCAAAAGTTATAAAATTCATAGGTAAATCCATCCAAGCTAGGGGCTTTATCATTGGTCATTGAAAAAATAGCCTCCTTGAGGTCATCTTGAGTGAGACGTTGATCACAAAAAGTGTTTTGAGCATTTAACACCCAACAAGGGATGACAAGATATTATTGCAAAGAAAATTCCCTAGTTGGAGATAATTCCTACATTAAGAAAACTTATTCATAGTGGCAAACATAGGCTTGCAAAATATCTAGAAAATCATGCAAGAGTTATTGTCCCTCATGAATCCATTGGATGGATTAGGAGGTATGGTTGGCTCACATGAAATGGAAATTTTGTTTTTATCACTCTTTTTCCAATCTTAACCTAATGAAGCTTAACTTTAATTTGAGATCCCTGAGCCATATGGGCATCGACAATCTACTTTTTTTTGTTAGAGTTGAGTCACCTAGAGTTGGGTGATACGATCAAATGACCGATCTTCCAAAGTGGAAATCCTCAATGATGCTCCTTATTGATACCTAATTCTTTTAATTTAGATATACATTAAGAAAAAATATTTTGTAGGTATTGAATATTTTGTTTTTGTGGGTCAACTTATTGAGCATAAAGTAATAGTTTCCAACTTGGCATAATGCAAACAATTAGAAAATGAGACAATTAATGAGCATTTTCTTTGATTTGAACTATGATATGTAAAATGAGTTTCCAACTGCTAGATTTATCTATCAAAAATTGACTTCCAACACTCAAATAAAAAACTATCTTCAATACTTATCATTCATTTTATGAGTTACTTGCTAAGATGTGCCAATGTGAGATAGTTAGAAAATAATTTGTTACATTATAGAATCTCGAGAACTTCCAATATCATTCCCATAAATAACAAATAGAGTTTAAAAAATAAGGGAAATGAGAATTAAATAAAAATATCAACAACAATGATCATCCCGCACACAAAAATAAAAGGCTTTATAGGGTTTGCAATATTGGAGTATCCTTCAAACTTAGCTTCTTTGTTTTACAAAATCATCTTATTAAGTTACCTCCCATTAGGCCAATTGATACATCTAGAGGTGTACCAACACATTTCAAGGCTACTTTTTTTTGTGATCATATCAAACATATTGACCCTACCTCAATGGTTCTAGTTTACTTGCTAATCCTTGGAGTATTTCCTTGGTTAATTATTTAATCAAACCTATCTTCAACTATGAGTTTATGTTTTAACCTTTTTTAATCATGGTTTAGTTTATACTAAGTGTTGTTTTTGAAGATCACTATTCACACAAGTCTAAAGGGATCAATCTAGCTCAAGGCCAAGGATGTCATTCTTCAAGGTGGATAGACCAACTCATCAACAAAGAATGAGTGATGAAAGGATAATTATTGAGAGTGGATAATTTATCATTCAGTTTAGGTTAAATTAGACCTAGAAAGGTGTTCCTAGAGGTAACATTTAAAAATATTTTAATGTAACTAAAGATGAAAAAACTAAAATAACAATAGTAGCATCCAATGTATTCTTGGTGGGAAAAAAACTGTCATTCGACTAAGGACTCACCTACCACACATATAACTGCTATTAAGTTAATGAATACATTATTGTAATAGTGCAAGATGTGGGCATGCAGGACATGATCCTTTATGGATAAAGCTCTTAAGTATCTCTAATTTTTTCCCCTAAATATATTATTGAATTATGAAATGTTTACAAATCTACTTCCTAATCCTACACTTATTTAAAGATGTTTTTCATTTTCAGTGCATGGAGGGTCACATTCTTTCAGGATTGGTGTTATATTTAGTTAGAGAGTTGTAATCAACTAGAAGAGACAACACATATAAATGATAAAAGAGATATAAATAATTGAACATGCTTGATAATGTCTCTCCAAACTCTAGAAATCTATATGCAATAATGAAAATACTATCACAAATAACATCTACAATGCATCAAAGTGATGCAACAATAAAATTATTATTAAATTTACACCTACACATGTGAAAAGATAAAACCCTAAGGTAAGAATAATATAACACACTTTGTCGCTTGTAAGTATTTATAAATATATAAAAATTGGTAAGGAGACATTTAATTACAAATATTTTCTATAGAATACCCACCTCTTCATGATTTATAAATTGAGTTTCTCTAATGGCAACTAGACATGTAAGATTTGGAACCCTATAAGATGCTCATTATTATTATCACATAGAAATGGAGAAATGACCAATTCCTTTGCTAAAAAATAAACTAGCATAAATAACACTTTGTTGGTTGTCCTATTTCTTTAAAAATCAAGTAAGAATTGTAGGTCTTGAATCTAGTCTAAAAGGAAATCTTAGATCTCAAGAAATGTGTGTGTGATAGCTTAATAATGTTAGAGGATCATTGAAAACTAAAAATCAACCACCACATTAATGGTAGCATGATGAACTCTCATCTTCCTCGATTGAAATTGCATGTGAATCTATTCCCTTGACATGGACAACTATTTTTAGGTTGTAAAACCCCCTTGGAATAGTTATGGCATCAAATCTAGTCATTAATGGTCACCTAAGTCATGCAAGGAGGTAGGTAGGGATGAATAATGTGAAATGTGATAATTTTAGAGTTTTGAGCATATTCAGGATCAGGGATTAAGGATAGTTTTTGGAAAGAGGAACACATGATAAGTATCATTATGAACAACCTCTAAGAAAGCTATGTAGAATTATCTAATATGTTCACAATAGTCTCCCTTTCCTTTGTACTTGTCAAATTTAGGCATCTCAAAGTTATACAAAAAAGGTGGTATGAGTAGTGTTTTGTCAAAAGGATAGGGGAATATGTTCTCTAGTGTGTATCTCTTCTTCATTGGTCCCATGTGGATGTTCGAGATTTATTAGTGTAGATCTTGAATTTGTAGATCCAAATTGTTTGAGCATGTGAAAGTGGTATGTTGATGGTGTTATAATTGGATAGGGGATGTGTTGATGATTGACCTCGAGGGAAATTTGGTTATGGGTTATTTTGGTTAATGTGTGAATAGTTTTGTGGAGCTTACGTTTGGTGGATGTGTCGGAGTTAGCAAAGTGGTTTGATATGGTGAATTATTGTCAAGTGTTTAGGATGTTTTGAGTTGGGTTTTATGATGGGTGTTTTGGTTAGGTGGTTTTATGTTGTATTTTTTATGAAGGTAGTTTGGTGGGTTGATGTATTGTTGATAGGTCATGATGTTTTGGTTAGGATTTGAGGTGATATCCTATAGATTTTGTGATGTGGTATTATAGTTTTTGTGGGTGATGTTATGATTTTTGGGTATGTAGGTATGGACATTAGATGTAAGTGGTTGAGAATTATGGGGTACATGTGGAGGTGCTTGTGTATTTTTCATTGGAGTGCAAGTGTTAGTTTTTGAATAAAATTTTGTGTTGATATATTGTTAATAGTTTTTAGATGTTGAATGGTGTTTATGTTTACATGCAAGTTGGGTGAAGATGTTTGTGTGATATGAGATGGTTTTGATAATTCTTGTAGATTAATTATTGAAGTGGGAGTGATAGTATTACTAGAGGTTGTGTTATATAATGGATTAGTTTATTTGCATGGATTAGTTTGAGTGTGCATTGGAGGTAATGATACTTTTGTGGGGTGGGATAATAATTAAAATTTGTTGAGGTGTGATATTAGGTGAATGTGGGGAATACATGGAGGTGTTTTTTGTAGTTTGGACGATAGAGTTGTTATTAGGTTGTATGAAGGAGTTTTTTTTGTTGTGTCATGGAAGGTGGTAAGGAGAAATTAGTTTTTGGTATGATGTCATTGGATCTCATTTCCCCCAAGGTCTATGATAGAGTATTATTGGTGATATCATGTATAAGTGTGGTGTTGAATGTTGAAGGAAATTTAACTCCTTGTCGTGTGAGTAGTAGGAAATATTGGTTATGATTGGTTGCAAGAACTGATTCTCCCACTTTCATAGCACTAGCATCCTATTGGGCTTCTGCCAACTCCTCAGGTGTTACATCTCTTACTACCCCACCAATTTTAGGACTATTTCTATGATTTAGTGGAGGTGGTGCTTCAAAACCTCTTTGTCCAAACATGTGTGGGAATTCTCCTTATGTTTCTTGGAAATGGTCTATGTTTATGGGTACCATGTTGGGATTTTGGTGTTGCATTTTTCTCTTGGTTTGGAGCCTTGTTTCTACTAGCATATGAAAATTTTCTAAAATTAATATTGTAGTGATTTTATATGGGAAGGTGGGACCAAGAGAGGTCCAAAGTGTTTCTAGGTCTTAGACAATAATTTCATATTTGGTTTGATGTGTTAAATGTGGACTAGAGTAATGATTTCAAATTAATAGATAGGGGTGTGAAATATATCAACCTAGAAGTAGATGGAATTCTATGCTAAAGTATAACATTGATAAGCTAATTGGTCTTTTTACTTGAGAAGGAAAACTTCTAAGCAACTAAGAAAAAACGGAGATGGGTAGATGTAAGATCTAGATAAGCTATGGATTGATTTTGGTAGATAAATGATTGTTGGTTATGGATGAATGGTTGTGTTTTCTGTATAGGTATATAGAGGAGGAAATTTTCTACCCTTGAGTCTTAGGAAAAGTAGAGTCTACAAGGAGAAAATGGTCCTCAACTACCTCAAGGAATAATTCTCAAGTGATAGGATAAAATGATGAGAGTTCCAAAAATAGAAAGAGTAGATCACAAAGGTCTTCTAGGCAGATTGAAAAGTTCCTAATCAAGGATGACATCACGACCCAAGGATTAAAATGTGGTATGTGGTGTCTCAATGGAATGTTGGCATCTCATACAGACTAAAACCGGAGACTATCACAAAAAAAATCAAAATAACTACTACTATTTTGACTTACTAGGAACTCTTGAAATATAAGAAAATACCAAAATATAATAGAGAGTCAAACAAAGTAAATTAAGTGAAATGTAGAAGGTGAAGTGAGAGAATAAGAGAAGATTATCACAATAGACCAAGAAATAAAGCCTCGAGCAAATAAATGTCTCCCATACCTACACACATAAGATCGAGAGAAAATGTTGGGGTTGTTTAGGGGCTTGCCTCAGTCAACCCCTCATTTCGGTGTTTACACCTCTTTGAATAGCCAAACAGACAGATAGATAGAAAGATAAATAGGCAAGAAGATAAAATGAATAGAAAAGGGAAGTGATAAATCCCAATATTATCAAAGACATAAGACAAGAAATAGGTATTACTTGCAAGGCTTGAGGAAGCCAAAGAGAGAAAGAGAGAAAAAGACAAGGAGAGGGTTGTGAGAACCAAGAGAGTTGTAGAGATTTTTGTGAGAACTTGAGACCATTGCAGCAAGCAAGAGAGTAGTGCAAGCTTGAGAGAAAGAGATAAAGAGAGTTATTTTAGAGAGAGATACCAATAAGACCAAATGAATTGAAAAGATGGATTTTAAAGAGAGAATAGGAGGGAAAGGAAGGTTCCTAAGCTGTTATAGTCCTGATCCATTTCCAACAATAAAGATCAGACACTGCAAGTGGAAAAATTCTTAGGAAAAACCATTTGAACATTGAAATTCCGTGGGACACTAGCGTGGTGTGCTAGTGTTTAGTTAAATCATGCTAAAAAAATGGCAGGAACGAGGAAAACACAAGGTTTGACACAAATTTGACACAAGAAAATAGTTGCTAAAAAAGGGTCTTAGGCATCTCGAGAGGGAAATTTTTTGATGCAAGGGCTAAGATTAGCCTACACAAATACTAAGGGAGTGGACACTAAAGTGGATGAAAAAATGTAGTTGAAATTGCCACAGGGTGCAATTTTACAACACTACAAGGTCTAATCCTTTTTTTGTGATTTTTTTGTGAATGTCATGGAAGGATGAAAGGGTGATAGAATAAATGATTAAAGATTATATTTTTTTTAGTCTCTAGTTTGTCTATGTTTTTGTAGATTTAAGTTCTACTCTAACTTGTATAAGTTTATTTCTAGAAATTTTAAGATTTTGGAAAAAAAATTGATAATCAAATGAATTGATCTGGGTTTCAAAAGTGTCACTATATTTTTTAAATGTGTCAAACTAGGTTCATATGTATCAAGAAGGTATCAAAGGCATCGTTGTTCTTATCAAGGGTGCCACTATGTTTTTCAAATGTGTCATTGTGTTATCAAAGGAATCACTATATTTTGCAAAGGCATCAAACTAGAGTCATATGCATCACTGTGTGAGAACCTAGGTCTCAAATTGACAAAACCTATTAAATCAAATACGTAGAAATTTATCAAAGGCATCACTCTATAGATCAAAAGTGTCATTGTGCATACCAAAATATTTCAAAGGATAATTAGGGGTGTTGAATAATAATTATATGCATTCATGTAACAATAAATGCATCACAATGGCAGTCAAATGCACTATATTGGGTCTGTCACTAAAATTTTGTTAGGGTTTGACTAGTTTTTAATTGATTTACAAGACTGATCTTTGATTTATTTGACAAGACAAAAAAAATTAGATAATTATAGAAAATAGTAGAGAATGGTAGCAAACTGACTCAAATGGTTTGGTATAATGGGCATTCACTAGTCTTCATGATAAATGCACTCCAATAATTACAACCTAATTAGTATTAAAGGTGTGTCTTGCTAGAAGAGGTCCAATCAATAAAATACTATAAAAGACCACATATAGATGGCTCCACTCTCAAAGTGGGATATCTAGGTCTCTAGTGGCACAAGGGTTCACCTTCCTCCTACCCTTGAAGGTTTTTACACCCTCAAAATAAATCTATCTCACCCTAGGATGGTACATGTTGGGTAACTTCATGCATGATTTTTTACACTACACTCCACTAGCAATAAAAATTGTTGGTCTTAAGGATTGCAAAATAAAGGTTCTTAGTAGATTGGTGAATAGTGAGCCCATATTTAGTTGTTTAGATTGAAGGGATCTCCTCCACTCTCTTCACCTAATGAGTCTTGACAGATCGAGGATCCCTTGATGACTCAAATGATGTTGGCCAAACCTTGGGGTATAACTTTCATTTTTCCCCCTTTCTATACCTCACTTTAAAGCATGGTTAAGGTCATACTTGGGGTGATGAGTCCCCAAGAAGGCATCCTAATAAATTAAAAAAGAAGGAAAATGATATTGTTTTTGATCCCCAAGTTTGCACTAGGCGTGAGGAGAGAGCATACACAAATATCACTTCCTTGGGTAAATGAACAAAGATGTGGATTCTAAGGTGTTTATGATCCCTAAATCTACATTAGGCATGAGGGGAGAGGATACATACCCAAGACTCCACCAAACATGACAAATAATTCATTTACCTTAATAAATTAAAGTGTGATTTATTCTAAAAATCAAAACACAAGATCCTACATCATATATGCCAATAGTTTATGTTTTTATCTTCTGCTAATGAAATCCATAGCTACATAGATGTGTTAGTTGTAAAATTGAGCGCATATTAGAGTAAAAAATAAAATTCTATAAGAAAAATCAAATATGCCACTATAAAAAAAAATGTGTCACTATGAAAATCAAATGTGTCGCTTTACCTCTAATGTGTCGTAATTAGAAAATATGTTGCTTTAATATCAAATGTGTTGTTGAATATTCATATATTTTATTATAATTCTAGAACCTACAAATAGAGAGATCAAATGCATCAATTGAGCCTCAAAAGCGTCATTGTGAGTTTCAAAGGTGTCATTGTACTATCAAAAGCATCGATCTACACGTCAAATGTGTCAAACTACTTGTAGAAGCATTGTTTTGGTGTCAACTACATCTCTGTATCCTGCAACCTATAAATCTTCAAAACAAACTCAATTGGACGTTAGAAATAAGGAAGTCGGTCTCACTAGGCATTCCAAAATTTATGACCTTAGAATGGAAATCGAATTATGAAAGTGAATAATAAATAGAAAAATAAAAGAAATCACAATATAATTCATAGAATCACATAAATAAAGCATAAAGAAAGTTGCATAACAATATAATAGTAAAGTTCTTGCATACACAAATTCATACAAATAATCTAAAATTAGCTCCATTGTTCACCTATGTTAAACCTTAGAAATAAGGTGTAATGTTGGTTCCTCTCATATTTTGTAGCACAAAGCACTCTAGAATGATATATGTATAGGTTTCTTGCAATGAGTGAGAGAGATAAATAAATGAATGATAGGTTCAATTTATAGATCTCAAGTGATACCGACCAATGGTCAAGATCTAATGAAAGGTTGAATAGATCAATGGCCCGTAATGGTTGAGAGGAATTAATGAGTAAACTAGCTTCTTGATTGGAGCTAACTGCTCATATAGGTTAGTTAAGAGAATTGATTGAAGAGATAACTGAGACTAACTGTTATTGAAAACAAATTGATTGATTAGAAGATTGAATTGATTGGGGAGTGAATTCAAAATGAGTGGGAATCGAATGATGAGTTAGAAATGCATAAGTAATAAATAATTAAATAAATAAATTATTAATTTCATGTGCAAAGGTGGAAATTTAAAAAAAAAAAAACTATTTATTTTAGAAGAGGATAATGTTGAGAAGAATAATTGGATACATTAAATAGTAAAAAACAATTATTTAATTTGAGAAGTGGAAAATGGGAAATGAATTAATTAAATAATAATTAAGTGTTTAATTGATCTAGGAAAGAGAAATAATTAGTAAATTAATTAAATATTTTTAATTATTTAATTAACATAGAGAAAAGGTGATGAAATAGATAATTTAATTAAATAATTCAAAATCATTTAATTAAAGTTGAAATAGAGGGAAAATTTAAAATTTAAAACATTAAATAATTAAAAAATATTTAATTGCCTAGGACAAAGGGGAAATAATATTAATTTAATTAAACATAGAAGATGGGTCGATGATACCTTATGATGGAAAATGATGATGTTTTGGAAGAAATATGTTAGTCAAATTTAGGTGTCTACAAAAATAATCTCTATAAGTTGCCTTATTAAGTTCTTTATAGTCTACATAGACTCTACATTTTCCTCCCTTCTTTGGAATGACCACTAGAGGGGAAACCCATAGGTTGTCAGGGATTGGATAAATAAATCCTACTTGAAGAAGCTTTCCAATATTTATTTTGACTGTGATTTCACACATTTCGGATGGGATGAGGACATGCATAGGTGAGGGCTTGATGTAGGCCAACAAGTGGTAAAGTCATGGCTTGCATGCTTTTATCTTCATATGAATGCATTTTCTAAGGCTTGGAACAAGCTTCTTTTTGTGTTGTAGGTGGTTTGCTACATTTGGGGGGGTGATCTATTGTGTGTGGGGCTTGTGTTGTGTTTGGAGGGGAGTCTATTGTTCCCGAGGGTGCAGTGTCATGAATTCTCTTTTCAATGTGCCTTTTTCTCTTTATTGCTTTCTTTTAAGGGTGGTTGTGGGAGTTTGCGATGGATTTCTTGTCATCTCATTTTTTTTCTAGCTTCAACTGTAGCCTTTATTTTCTTTCCAATGAGGCTAGTGCATTTTTTCTTTTGGTGATGGGTATAGGTCAACTACTAGGTGCTAGACTTAAGTTCTCAAACACTTCACAAATCGAGAGACGATGAATGATGCTCAAGGAATGAGGAATGAAGAAGGGGAATCTAAAATTCTTGAAAACTGTGAAAATTTGACTAAGTTTGGAGAGTTCAAGTGCCCTTGTGCAGTTAAGGCACCTAGGATTATTTGCCTTAGAAAAATTCCAATCCCCAACAATCAAAACATGGTCAAAGGTGGATGCATCTACTGAGCATAGAGCGAAGATGAGGAAGAAAGCAGAAAGTTTTTTAAAAATATTGAAATAAAAACAAACATTGACAAGTAAAGGAACCCTTGCTAGCCAGGGGCGCCCATAATTTCAAGGTATCAGAGGATGGAATTAGGGTTTCTACCTCCAAGCAATCTTTCACAAAATTTTGCAAGCTCCATAGTGAATCCAATAGCAGGCCCATTGGATCAATCAGTCAGCTAGAATCTTGGATTGAACATAGAGGTTTTATTAAGAGGCAAATTGGAAATTGTGAAAATCATCAAAAATATTCTCTTAGGGATTCTTGGGCCTCCTAGCTAGCTATGGGCACCTAGGGTTTTGGAAGGTCAAATTCAACTTCTAGGGTTCACAAACTCTGTTAGCTTCTTCAAAGTTCTTCAAGTTTTCGGATGGATATCTCAGCCAGATCATCAAACTTGTTAGTTGTTGGAAAATTTAGATCAATTGAAGGACATAGCATGGGAGATCAAATTTGAATGTTGAAAATCACGTAAAAATGGTTAAGTTTGGTGGTCATGGGTGTCCTAGGTAGCTAGGGGCATCCAAGGATTTGAGTGCCTAAAAGCTATAGTTATGGTTTGTAACCTCTAAGAAGTTTTCTTCAGATTCAAAAAAGCTCTTCAACGGATTCATCTGTGAGCTCGAAAGATTTTTCAAATGCCAAATATTATGGATTGAATGGATCCAAAAACATGTACAAAATGAGATGAAATTTGAAAGATGAAAAACATAGAAAAATAAAACTTTGGAGGAGTTGGGCACCCTAGCTAGCCAAGGGAACCCAAGTTTTTGACCTCTCAGAATCAGTTTTTAGAAGTTGTAGTCTCTAAAATATTCTTTCCAGATTCAATCATGCTTCGGAATGGATTAGTCAACTAGTTCATGGGATTCACCAGATGCCTAGAATTGAAGATCAGAGGGATACATTTTATCGTGCTAAAATTTTGAAAATATCAAGAAAATGGTTGTTTGGGATGCTTAGGCACCCTAGCTAACCAAGGACACTCAAGATTTTGATCTCCAAAACTCACTTTTCAGGATTCACAGATTCCAGGAGATCTTTCTCATAATTCATCAGGATATCCAGCGAATATGTTAGCCAATTCATTGGGCCAGGAAAACATCCGGAAATGAAGATCAAACTAAGGTCAAAAGTAAGCAAAGTTAAAATTCTTGAGAAGATATTCTAACACTGAGGAGTAAAAGTACTGACATGGTCATGAAGGGCACCCAATGTCCAATGCCTTAGAAATTTTTTCAAGTTTCATCATTCAAAAAGTGTCCACATTTGATGTTTCTGCTCTGGATTGGCTTCAAAGTTTTAAAGCTAGAGAATAAATAAAAATTCATCCTCGAAACCTATTTAAGAAGGCTTTGACATTCATTATTCACTTTTTGCAAATTAGCATTCAGAAGAAGAAAAGTATCTTTTTCCTCTCATCAAGATTTAGAGGCTCAAACGAGCTGCTTTTTTAGTTTTCCTCATATTTTCAAGATCAGGTTGCATAGAGGCTCACTTTTTCATGCATTAATTTTCTAGGGAAACACTTTTTAAAATAAATGAGTCATCTTTTTCAATTTCAATCAATTTGGATTTGCTCACTTTTTGATTCTCTACAAATTTGGAAATTTTTATATTTTCAAGAATCTACTTTTTCAACACTTTTTCGGGAAACCCTTAGTGTTTTCAAAATATAAAGAACTCGGTCTCTTTGGAACATGATTGTCCACAAAACCCAGACCTCAAATTTTTTCGAGAATCTACTTTTTGGAGAAAAATCAATACCTTTTTGTGGCAGCAGAGATTTCCAAGAATAGAGCTAAAAAATAGCACTTAACTTAATCCCTTTTGTGAATTTTCTTGATATTCTTGTCTCATGCTTATCTATTATTTGAGACATAGAAAGGAATCAATTATAATAGTTGGAACTTTCCTTTCTTTTTGCTTTTAGCAGGTTGTTAGATAGTTATCTTGTTTTAATTTTAGAAATAAAGCTTGTGAGTTGGCAAGTCTTGTTGTAAAAGCAAGGAGATTTTAGGGTTCCCTAATCTTTAACTTGTGTATAAATAATGGCAGCCTTGCCCATTTTTCTTTAACTGTTATTGTGATAAAAAATTGTTGATCCTAATTTTTCCTACAAGTTGTTATTCAATGTTTGTTCACTTTTTGTAAGAGCAAGCTTGCATGCATGCATTTTGTTGCAAGATATTGTTCAGTTCATGTGTAATTTGTGTTAAGTGTATTCTAGTTTGATTGCTAAATTGTAAACCTATTATTGCTACAAAATTTCTATTCTAGAAGTGTAATCATTATCAAAATTTTGAGAAAGGAAATCTTATGCCTGCTTTGTAGCTCTAATCTACTGTCTCAGATTTTGTTTTATGTGTTCTGCTTATATAATCTTTATTTCGGCTTGCATCAAAAAGTACAATGAGTCTTCAGGTGTGCATTGGAAGATTTTTTTTTTTAATTATCTATCTTAAATCATTCCTTTCTTACTTCTAACTCTCAAGATTTGAGTTTATTTGAGTAGCTATAAGCGTCATTAGAGTAGGCCTAGTTGTATTTGAAGTTCTCAGAAGAGAAAACCTCAACTATGACGTAGATTTTTATAATCTTGTGCTCTTAGCTGAGAACAAAAAATATTGGCACTAGTTTAGTTACTTTTTTTAAGCATAATCAACAAAGAGGGAGCTTCCCCTCCTAATTGGAAGAGCAGTTTATATGTGCATAGATGTCTATTTCTAATTTGTCTTCCAGATGTGTGAATTGAAATGCCAATAGTTTTCTAGCACCCACCATAGGGCACAAGGCATAAAACTTCAAGAAATCTTACACTTTATGACACAGGAATGACCATTTGGCATCCTACTACTCTTGTCAAGAAGAATCTATGATCCAGCTAGAAGTAATGGGTGATAACAAAAATAATTCTAGTAGAAATCAATGTCCACCCTCATTACCTTAGGGTAAGAACATTGGACCTTTGGCTTTGCGGGAACATCATGAATTATCTAAAGGTTCAAGGAAGAACTTTCCTCAGTTTCACGGCGATGGAACTCAATACCCAGATGAACATATAGATGCATTCACAATGGTTTGCACTGTGTTGCACATGGCACATGAAGACATCTTAGTGCGTCTCTTTGTGGGGACTCTTATTGGAAATTCTACTAACTAGTTCAATCACTTGGAGCCGGGAATGACTACAAGATGGGAAACTATGAGCGAGAATTTTTTGGTGAGATTCAAGCTCACTGGAGATAGTCATTTGTTGTTTGCCCAACTTGAAAATTCAAAGATGGAGCACAACAATCCTATGAGGGAGTTTGTAGAAAAATCTAATCATCTTGTTACATGAATTTCTTCTACACTTAATCCATCACTAGAGATTCTAATGAGTTTCTTCATAAATTCTCTTCCATCAGAGATAAACTTCTTCCTGAAGATGACAAAAGAAATAGAGTTGATGAATGCGCAAGAACATGCCATTGAGCTGGAAGATAATATGATCATCTATGGAAAGACAAAGAAGGATTCAATCATACCTCTAGTTCAGAGTTTTGTAGATCCACTACTATAGAAGGTAGCCATTAAGACTCTTGCACTACCACCACCCAAATATCAACCTCAACATTAGTATCAATCTCAGCAGCCATATCAGCCTAAGAGAAATAATTTTCAGCCTTTCAATAGTTACAGGCCATGGTTTCCAATGCCTCCACTAAAACCAATAATTGAAGCTACACAAAATGCAGTATTTTGCTCTTTCCATGAGACTGACACACATATTGATTCTACATGTCATGAAAACTTAAGAATGAATCAAATCATGGGATATGTTGTAGATGCACCTAGTTCAAGTTTTGTACCTATATCAAGTTTGAATGTTGTCTTACCATAGATGGATAACTTTGATGGCAAATCTACTACAAGATACTTTAAAAGTGAACTCGTTATTGAAGAAGAGGGCCTTTGCCACTACACTCTTGCAATAAATTATGGAAGACATTCAAAGCCTGTATTTACACATGCTCTACACTTGAAAGCACAAAAGGAAGAAGAAGAGAGGTAGAGAGCTAAAGAGAAAATTAAGTGGTTGCAACTTCTACTTTTAAAAATTCACAGCAGAATGCTAAATTAGTTTCTCAAGAGTCGTCTTTAGCAAATTTTGACATTGTAAACTCCATGATGAATACCAAGGTTAATATTTTATAGTTGGAGTACCTTCGTGATCATCTTGAGTAGTTGGAAAAAATATTACATGTAAAGCAATAAGTTTTAATTCAACCTACATTACTCGAGTCATTTGTTCCAATGGAAGAAAAGCCCAAACCTTTATATATATCTCTATATATAGGAGGATTTACTGAGAAATTGCATCATAGATTCAAGAGCTTCAAACAACATCATGCCTCTACAAGTGATGAATGCATTAGGACTTTTGTGTACTAAGACACAAGATGAGTGTTATTCACTTGAGTTTAAGTTGGTGTCATTGGTCAGACAATTGAAGGATGCTAAAGTAAGGTTGGTAGCTTGTCCAGAGAAAAAGATAATGATGACCATCCTAGTGGATGGAATCCCAGCTAGCTATGGGATTTTGTTGAGTTGGAGCTTTTGCAGAGATCTTGGTGGTGAAATGCAGTTAGATTGGTCATCTACAAGCATTCCTATAAAGGAGGGAAAAATCAAGATAGAACTTGAGCCCAAATCCTGATTCATAGTGGTGAAATGCAGTTAGATTGATTGTCTGCAAGCATTCCTATAAAGGAGGGAAAAATAAAGATAGAACTTGAACCCAAATCCTGATTCATAGTGGTGAAATTCCCAAACCCCCAACACAAATTCTATACCAAGAAACGGGTCTTGGTAATTATGTGACACTATCAGAGATGGAAACTGAAGACCAAAACATTGTTTATCCTGTAAAGAGACTAAAAAAGTGTACAAAATTTTGCACAATGCAATTTGATGGGGGTTGTTCAATTGTAGGTTCAAGATAATCATCTCCCCTAAAGGACAGTTGCATCCACTTGCATATTACCTACAAATGAATTTCACTCAAGATAAAAAAAGAGGTGCTTCTGTTAGGCCTCAAAAATGTCAAATACATGGGAATCAAAATTGTGTGTTAAAGGCAATGTAGAGTTGATCAATGAGCCAATCAAAGGATATTTCCAGGTTATAAAGGATCACCTACACTATTATAGAAATCAAGTTTGGAACATAATTGACTGGATTGAAGTGTTTCACATCAAAGACATCATGAGGATGGACAACTACAAAATTGATGCCTCAGTGGTATCTGCTTCTCTCTTTGCCCCATATTTTTAATTTTGTCAGGGTCCCTTTTCTTGGGCATATGAAGATATGAGAATCTTCATCCTGAAGGATTCATCTCCTGTGATACCCATAAGAAGAGAAGTGAATCCTTTCAAGCATAAATGACATCATTGGAAGGGTCTTCTCATTGCCATACAGTGGGCAACATCTGAAGCACTTCATTCCTTCAAGGATGGAGTGAATTTTATTTATGTTTTCATAATGTGTTTCCCCTTTTCGTAATGTGTTTGTTATGTTGTTTTTCCCTTTTTCATGTTCTAGGTGATTAGGTGGTCTTATTTTAGGTGAATATAGGGGAGTTCCAACTTATAGGTGAATTTAGGGAAAATTCTTGTGATAGGTGATTAGGAAATGGTCCTAACTTTGATTCCCAATTGATAAGACACTAGTCTATGTTGAAAAGTCCAAATATTCCTAGTTATCCTATGCCATAAGTATCTTACAATGGTTCCCAGACATAGCCAAATGTTAAACCCAAAATTAAAAAAATTGTTACATTTAGGCATTTTGAAAAGAGTGGTTAAAGTCTTGTAAAAAATTTCAAAAAGGTCAAAAAATGGAAATTTGCATGTCATGCATGTGGGTCAAAAACTCAAAATTTTCAAAATCTAAGGATTCGGGTCTACTCAAAGCGACCTTAACTACAAAACCTAGATCTCAATTTTTCGGCCCTACTTTTTAGGAAATTTTTGAAAAAATAGAAAGTTTCTAAAAATAGACTTTTTCTGGGTTTTTTTGGGTTCTTATCAAATAGATACTGGAAAATTTTCTAAAAATAGAAAGTTTCTAGAAATAAATTTTTTACTTCTAGGACTCAAACTGATTTTGATTGGTTGAAAATACTTCATCATCACGCTGGTCTAGTCAGAATCATCAAAAGATAATTTTTTCTCTGGTGGATCTATTGTGCTTTTTTAGAAGCTAAATTAGGAGCTTTAAGGTCATCAATAGAGGATGGTCAATTGCTAGGTTTCAAACTCAAGGTATCAAACACTACATAGATTGAGAAACAGTGAAGGATGCTTGAGGAATGAGGAATGAAGAAGGGGAATTTGAAAATCTTGAAAACTGTGAAAAAATGACTAATTCTAGAGAGTTTAGGTCCCCCTGTCCAGTCAAGGCACTTGGGATTCTTTTCCTTGAAAATTTTCAGTCCCCAACAATCGAAGCAAGGTAGATGGTGGATATTTCTACAAAGCACAAAGCAAAGATGAGGAAGAAAGCAAAAATTTGTTTTAAAAAAAAAAAAAAACTAACACTAGCAAGTAAAGGCGCCCCTGTTAGCCAGGGGTGCCAATCATTTCAAGGTATCAAAAGATGGAATTAGGGTATTTTCCTCCAATAAATCTTTCACAAAATTCTACAGGCTTTGCAGTGAATCTAGTAGTAGGCCCATTGGATCAATCAGTCACCCGGTTACTCAGATTGAACAAAGAGGTTTTATCAGAGAGGCAAATTGGAAATTGTGAAAATCATCAAAAATATTCTATTTTTTGGATTCTTGGGAACCCCATCTAGCTAGGGGTGCCTAGGGTTTTGGAAGGTCATATTTAGCTTCTAGGGTTTCCAAAATTAGTCAGCTTCTTCAGAATTCTCCAAGCTTTCTGATGGATATCTTAGCCAAATCATCAAACTCGTCAGTTGCGGGAAAATTGAGATCAAACAAAGTAAAAAGAATGGGAGATCAAATTTTAAGGTTGAAAATCATGTAAAAATGGTTAATTCTAGTGGTCATGGGCACCCTAGGTAGCCAGGGGAGCCTAAGGATTTGAGTGCCTAAAATATACAGTTAGGGTTTGTAACTGTAATGTCGAAAAAAGGGTCCTTAGCCTTTTTCATACTTGTTTAGCTCCTTGCGTATTTTGGCTTAGTGAGGCCTTGATTTAGTGTTGTAATGTGGATAACACATTTAAATTAGGTCTTGGGCCCTTTTGAACTAATGTATTTTAATGATGCCTTGTAAAGGTGTTGTAAAGTGTTGTAACACACTTTCACACTTTTCTAGGATTTCTAAGCATAATTAACATTCTTTCAATCATAATTTATCTTAGCCTGGCCTTATTTGGTGTGTTGTAAAAGACTTTCACATTCTTCTAGGATTTTCATTAATAGTTGGGCTCTCTTATGCTTTAATTGGCCCCTTTTTGCATCCACAAGCCTTATTTATTAGTATTTTTTAGGATAATTCTGACAAAAGGCATTTAAAACATCAAATCCCTAAAAACCCATCTCAAATTCCTAAGGTGGAACTGATTCACCATTCTAGGCGAATGAGTCCCCTTAGGTGGGACCCATTCACCCAAGATGGCGAATGAGTCCCCTTTAACTCAAAAATCAAATTTAATTTAAATCTTTGGCAGGATATTATTCTCCAAGATCTAATGTCAGCTTGTAGTGTTGTAATTTTGGGAATTCTTGCATAATTGAGTATAAATACAAGGTTCTTTCACTCATTTTCATCTAATACTTTTTTGAGAACATCCTAATAGCAAATTGAGTTCACAAGATCATTTGAACAAGAGCATTCAAGGTTTTCAATGGCATATTATCAAGCTTTCAAGAGCATTCTTCAAACATCAATTGTTATGTCAAAGATCGCATCTTCATGTTTGTTATTGTTCTCACAATTGTGATGTATAGTTCATGATACAAAAAAGCATTACATTCAAGATCTATCTCCTTCAAGAAAGAACCAAGAATCACATCCATTGCAACCATTTCAAGCATTATTGTAGCACTTTATTGCTAGGGTTTGGTGATTTACAACATCATCTCTTGTTCATTCATCATTCTCTTTTACATTCTCTTTTACACTTTATTTTCATTCCAAGGTTTAATTACCAACAAGGGGTTTGACCAAGGCAAACCCCTATTCTCTAACCCCACAACCATTTTTCCCTCTCTTTGTATTTGATTTGTAGGTCTAGGTTGTAGATTTATCAAGGAGCAAGATTGAAAAAGTTGTCATCAAGTTGTCAAAGCAAGTCAAAGTTATCAAAGTTGTCAACAAGCCTTGGGGGAGGTTGGAGAAGACCTACAAGCTGAATTTGGTAGTTTTGAACCCAAATCTGAATCAAGAACATAAGAGAAGACTGAGAGCTATAGAATCCAACTTTGAATTTCTAGAAATCTAGAAGTGGACTGATTCAACACTATTGGTGAATGAGTACCATTGTACCTACTTGTCAGAGATTTTTTCAGATTTGAGTACCCATTTGTTTGAAACCTTTTCCAACACAGTTTTCCTGAAAGTAGACTGATTCACCCAGGTTGGCATATGAGTCCTAGTTGGCTTCAACAGTGGATTTTTTAGGATTTCAAGCCTCCATTTTGACTTCTCCAGTTTCCTAGGTGCAGATTTCCAGTTTTATAATTTTCTATTGTTGTTTGTTTACATTTCTAGGTCATTTTTTGAGGCATTGCATCAAACTAGGGTTCTACATTTCATCATTCATAGCATTTTCTTTCCAAGTCTAACATTGGTGGTGAACCCCTCATTTACATCATTCAATTCCCTAGAACACTCCCTTTGTTAGATTTCAATCTCCTTTGCATTGGAATCTCAAGGATTTTTCTTGAATTAAATGTTGAAGATTATGGCCCTAGGTCCTAAACCCTAGTCGAGACACCACAAAATTCACCATTTCAATAACCTCCAAGAATTTTTCTTTAGATTTAAACAAGCTCTTCAACGAATTCATCGGTGAGCTTAGAATATTTTTTAAATGCCAGATATTGTGGATTGAACGGAGCCAAAAACATGTGCAAAATGAGATGAAATTTGAAAGATGAAAAACACAAATTA
The DNA here is from genome assembly GCA_007115665.2 of Sequoiadendron giganteum. Taxonomy (NCBI): domain Eukaryota; kingdom Viridiplantae; phylum Streptophyta; class Pinopsida; order Cupressales; family Cupressaceae; genus Sequoiadendron; species Sequoiadendron giganteum. The sequence continues at coordinate 474,167,119 of CM021109.1, forward strand.
TTTTTTTTGGAGTTGGGCACCTAGCTAGCTAGGGGCAACCAAGTTTTTGACCCCTCAGAATAAATTTTTAGAAGTTGAAATGTCCGAAAGATTCTTTCTAGATTCGATTAAGCTTCACAACGGATCAGTCATCTAGTTCACAGGATTCACCGAATGCTCGAAATCGAAGATCAAAGAAATACATTTTATCAAGCTAAAATTTTGAAAATATCAAGAAAATGGTTGTCTCAGATATTAGATAGTTATCTTATTTTAGTTTTAGAAATAAAGCTTGCGAGTTGGAAAGTCTTGTTGTAAAAGCAAGGAGATTTTAGGGTTCCCTACTCTTTCAGTTGTGTATAAATAAGGGCAGCCTTTCCCATATTTCTTTAACCATTATTGTGATAAAAAAAAATTGAGCCTACTTTTTCCTGCAAGTTGTTATTCAGTGTCTGTTCACTTTTTGTAAGAGCAAGCTTGCATGTTTTCCTTTTGCTGCAAGATATTATTTAGTTCATGTGTAATCTATGCTAAGTATATTCTAGTTTGATCGCTAAATTGTAAGTTTGTTATTGCTAAAAACTTGTTGTCCCAGAAGTTTAATCATTATCAAAAATTTGAGAAAGGAAATATTATGCTTGCTTTGTTGCTTTGATCTACCGTCTTAAATTTTGTATTATGTGTTCTGCTTATATAATATTTATTTCAACTTGCATCAAAAAATACAATGCGCCTTCAGGTGTGCGTTGGAAGAAATTTTTTTTAAGTATCTGTGTTAAATCATTCCTTGTTTGCTTGAGTAACTAGAAGTGTCATTAGAGTAGACTTAGTTGTAGTTGGAGTTCTAAAAATAGAAAACCTCAGCTAGGATGTAGATTTTTATACCCTTGTGCTTGTAGCTAAAAACAAAAAGATTGGCACTAGTTTATTTTACTTTCTTTAAGAATCATCAACAAAGAGGGAGCTTCCCCTCCTAGTTTGAAGAGAAGTTTATCTGTGCATAGTTGTTTGTTTCTGATTCATATTCCCAAGGTGCGAATTGAAATGCCAACATTCTCGAAACATGCCTTGATTTTCAAATTCATGGGAATGTGAGTCTCACTCCAGTTTTGTGAGTCGTGGGCTCAGTAGACTTGGATTTTAGAGGGTGAAATGGAAATGATGTTCTTAAAAAATAGTTATTTCATTGTGGTTTTCAAATGTATGTTTGATCACAATAGAGTTTTCAAAGGTCTTCCCTTTTTTCACAACCAAATTGGATTATTTATTAAGCCATGGCACACTGGTTTTAATCCTTTAGAGGAGCTCCCGAATCGAGTTTTGGTGTGGGTGTGTCTACCTCAATTTATAGTTGAGTATTGGTGCAATGACATATTGTAAATGGTCACCTCAATTTTGGGGAACCCAATTGTTCCTTCTCAACAAACATGGGATAGAAAGGTAATGAATTTTGATCACATTTGTGTTGAGATTGATTTAAGTAACCCTCTTCTAGACTCTTTGGAAATTCAAGCTGGTACATATTCTTGGGTACAACAACTTTATTACGAGACTCTACCTTTTCGTTGTCGTCTGTGTCATGAAAATGGTCATTTGTAGTGAAGATTCTCTAGGTCCAAATATTATGAGTCTCAGACTACTAAACCTCCCCACAACCCCCCTAAGGTTGGCAAAGGCAAGGCTCCCGTTCTTGGTGATGATGTAGGTAAAAATGGTTTCATTCTTGTTAAGGCTCGTAATAGGAATTGTGGTCAAAAGAGGAATTTTAAGGAGTGACAGGAAGGGGACACTTTTAATAGATTTGAGGTTTTGTATGACCTTAGTTAGTAGGAGGTGAACCTGGGTATGATGGTTATGGATCAAGCTATTATGTAAATAGGTTCAGAGAGTAATATATCTGATAATATTTAGAATACACAAGATTTTGGTGCTTTGCAAATGGACACTAATCTTAGTATGGTGGTTCCAGTAGGGATTGAGTCCCACATGGTGATGAAGAAGGGTGGGAAGGAGATATATCCTCCATTAGTGAAAGTGGGGTCCAATTTGGAAAAAGGAAGCAAGGCTTCCCCTTCGTTGGGGATTCTTCAAAAAGATCTCAAAAAATGGGTTGTTGAGAAGGCTTCCAAGGTTGGGAGAAAGAAGGACTTGGAGAAAATCAAGTTGATGGGGGAGTCATTGGTGGAGTCAGGATCTGCTAAGAATCTAGACTCGCATTTTTCTAACCCTCTATAATGATCATCCTTTCTTGGAATGTAAGGGGCTTGAACAGCAGCCCTCGACAAAAATCTATTTGTGATTTGGTGAGAAATTATTCTCCTAATGTGCTTTTTTTATAGGAAACTAAATTTTTTGTAGAGAATATGTGTGGTTTGGTGCCTAAACTTTGGGGATGGGGTCAATGCTAGTGCATTGGTGCCAAGGTAATGTGGGGGGTGTGGCTTGTTTATGGAATCCATTGAATATTTTTCCTCTTTGGTGGATGGCTTGTAAGACTTCTAGTTTAGTGGTTGCTTTGAGCCTTGAAATGGGAGAAACAATTCTTCTTTCCAACATCTATGATACTATTGATTTTCCTAGTAAGCAATAATTTTGGTCTCATATCAAGTTTTTTCATAGCTCTACTCCTCTTTTTCCTTGGATTATTGTAGGTGATTTCAATGTCATTACTAATTTGGATGAAAAGAAGGGAATAATTTTGAGATTGGATCCGTCTTCTTTTCTACTCCATGATAACATTTCTACTCTAAATATTGTTGACATCAAGCCTTTTAATAGTCAGATTACTTGGAAAAATAGGAGACTAGGGAAGGATTGCATTGTTGAGAGGCTTGACTGGTTCTTGGTCTCTTTTTTTGATTGGTGGACCTTGGTCTACTTGTTCTGAGATTCTGGATTGGACGGGTTCAGATCACTGGCCTATTAAATTATCCACTGCTTTGGCTCATGTGGACCATTCCCCTTCTTTTAAGTTTAAACTTACATGGTTGTGGGATCCATCTTTGCAGGATCATGTTGTTGAATGGCATTGTTTAGGGATACCTTCTTATGGCACCACTATGTATTCTTTTTCCAAACAGTTGCAGTATGTGAAATACTAGCTAAAAAGGTTGAGAAGACAGTGTTTTGGTAATATTTTCCATGTTAAGGTTGTTTCTCAAGATTATTTGGATGCTATCACTCATGAGATTAAGGATTTGGGCCTTTTTGAGGATTCTCTGAGGGAGGAGCTTAGGGCATTGAAATCTTTGGAGAAGTGTGAGTTGTGTGAGAAGATTTATTGGAAACAAAAGGCTCGTGTTGAGTGGTTATAGGAGGGGGGGAAAACATTGCCTTCTTCAACTTTGTGAAATCAAAGAGACATGCCAATTCAATTCTTTTCATTTTAAATGACAAGGGTGAACATTTCACCTCTTTGAGTGATACTTCTAGAGAAGCTTTGCAATTATTTTCCTCCTTGTTTAGAGAGGATTCTCGAGATGTGTTGGTGGAAGAAAACCATATTATGTCCTATATCCCTTATTTGGTCACTGGGGAAATGAATGAGAAACTCTTGGATTGCATTTCCCTAGAAGAATTAGAGGCTTTTGTCTTTTAGATGAAGAAAGGGAAAGCTCTTAGTCTTGATGGATTTCTAATTGTATTCTTTCAAGAATTTTGGGACATAATAAATTTGGACTTATTAGAGGTGGTTCATAAATCTTAGAGGAATAATCAGATGCTAAGGGATTTGAACTCTACCTTCCATATTCCCATACCCGAATGTGATGGTGTCAACCAGCTAAGTTTGTTTCGATCCATCTCTCTTTGTAATTTGGTCTATAAAATTCTCTCCAAGTTGATTCTTGAGAGGATGAAGTGGTGGCTCAAAAATCTTATTTCTGAGGAACAAGCTAGCTTCATGGCAGATAGGAAAATCTTGGATGGTGTGATCATTACCACTAAAACTATTCACTCCATGGCAGCCTGTAAAGAAAAATCTATGTTCATCAAGTTGGATATGGCAAAGGCTTATGATAGAGTTAAGTGGTCTTTCTTGTGCAAAGTTCTTACAACATTTGGTTTTGCTAAGGAGTGGGTTTTGTGGGTTATGATTTGTGTTACAACCACTTATTTTTTGGTGTTGATAAATTTTGAACCATCTCCCTTATTTGGGGCCTCCAAAATTCTTCGTCAAAGGGACCCTCTTTCTCCCTATTTGTTCATTATTCTAACAAAAGGTTTGGGGAGAGTGATGAAGAGAAATGTGGTGCACGGTCTTATCCAAGGTTGGGTGTAGGGAAATAGTTTACCTCCTCAGTCACACTTGCAATTTGTTGATGATATGACTTTGATGGGTTTGGCCAAGTTCACAAAAGCCACTAATTTGTTCAAGGCTTTGGATATTTATGTTCTTGCATCTAGTCAGATTATAAATGAGGATAAATCCTCCATTTTTTTCTTTAATACTCAATGGCTCACTAAATAGAGGATTGTTCATATTTGAGGTTTTAGATTGGTTCTCTACCTTTAACTTACCTCAAAATTCCTATCTCCTCTGATAACCTCCCTAGGGGTTCTTGGTAAAAAATTATTGACACGTTTCGTGTGATGGTCAACCGTTAGACTCATTTATGGTTATTTTTTTCTGGATGGGTTTAACTTCTTAAGTTGATGGTGCAAGCTCTTCCCAACTATAGGTGTATGCTTCAAGTGCCTCCTATTGGGTTCATTAAGGATTTGGACTCTCTAGCTAGGAAATTTTTATGTATTGGTAAATTTTCATCCTCTAAGTAGGGCTTGGTGAAGTGGGATATTGTTTGTAGTTTGAAGTGGTTTGGGGGCCTTGGATTGAGGTAGTTGACTCTAACTGGGTTGGCATTCTCTTCCAAGATTTATTAGAGATGGTTTTTGGAAAAGGATCATGTCTAGGAAAGGATTATATCTAACAAGTACCTAAGGGGATACCAAAGGAGGAGATTTCCCAATATTCATTGGTGGAGAAAGGATGTGTGATTTGGGAAACAATTAAAAATGGTGGTAAGTTGATAAAAGAGGGCTTGCTTTGGATTTTCAATAGGGGTTGAGGATCTCTTTTGGTCTAACTCTTGGGATGGGTTTTCCCCATTATGAGTAGGTATCCTAATCTGTAGAATCTTTGATAACACTTCTTGGAGTTCGATTGGTCCAAGGTGATTGGTTTTAAGACTTCTTACCTTTGTGGGCACATGGAAATGTCAAGATGGAAGGATCCTAGTGAATGGCCCATGGTTGGATTAGAGGATGATTGTGCTAAGATTTGAAATGTTTTGGCAAGTAGATAGTGTAGCTTTCTTCAAGATAAGGATATTTTAGCTTGGAGTTTAGATCCTAAGATATTTTTCATGGCATGACTAGTGGGTATCAAGAGTTAATTGTTCGAAAGTATGATGGATTGGAAGTTCCATGGTGGAAAAAAATTTGGAAAAATTGCTACTAGCCTAAGTGTAATTACCTCATATGGACCTTAGCTTGAAATAGATGTTTTATTTGGGAGAATCTTCAAAAGTGGGGATTCCAGGGCCCTTTTGTTTGTGTTTTTTCTAGGGGTAGTGAGAAGCATTCTTCCCACTTGTTCTTTTGTTGTCCTTTTTCTATGCTTATTTGGAAAACATCCTTGTGTTCATGCCTCTTCCCTTGTTGAATTCTGGAGAAGCCTAGGAAGACCTCCTACGCAGGCCTCTTTTCTTTAGATTGTGTGGTGCATTGGTCCTACCTTTATCCTTTGGAGAATTTGGATTGAAAGGAATCGTAGGATTTTTTAGGGGGATAGGTTGATGATTCAATAGATTTGGCAAAGAGTTCTTGGTATGATCGAAGAAATGGTGGAACCAAAATGTGAAGTGGCTTTTCCTTTGGAAAGAAGTGATGATGAGATTGTGAAAATTTTGGGTCTGCAAGGCTTGACTTTCGACTCTTTTTGTGTTAGAAGAAGTAGGCAGGCTAAAAAGAAGGTTCAAAGGGTTGGAAGATGGTGTCCTCCTCTGATGGATGTCTTGAAGATCAACATTGATGGATCATCTAGGGGTAATCATGGGCCTGCTGGGATAGGTGGAGTTGGGTGAGACCGTCCTAGCTCAATTATTTATTTATTTTCCATTCATAAAGGGTATCATTTCAACAATCTTATGGAGGGGCTGGGAATTCTTTAGGCTATCAAGTGTTCTTGTGCTCTAGGATGACATAAGATTATCTGTGAATCTAAATCTTAGATCATTGTTAACCTATTGAATTAGTAGAATCTGGCAGGGTTTAATTAGCAACTTGCTTTGATGATTCAACATATTTTGCAACTATGTTTTATGTGGTGTATTTTACCCACATCCCATGAGAATGGAATAGGGTCATAGACTGTTTGCCCAAGTGGGCTTTTGAGCATGCTAGTGATTAGTAGATTAAGGGATGGGAGTAGTTACCCCCTGGTTACTATTAAGATTTAGAGGATTATTTCTAATGACATGGATGGATGAGTGGGTTGGTATTGGTTTGGGAGTGTTTGCTTTTTTTTTTTGGTGATCCTTCTTTTCTTGGGAGCCTCTATGGTCCTTGATATCTTTGTACTAGTGATTTCTTGATATCAATAAATTTTTTACTCTTTTAAAAAATAAACTTTATTTTGACTATTTCCTTGAGTCCAAGGTTGAATCTACATTGAGGCTACTAAACTAGTTTGATTGGATTGGGGTAAATATGATGTGTATAAATCCTCAAATTTATTCCTCTCATGTCTTTATAATTCTAGGTGAATTCTTTGGATTGTTTTACTAGAACCTTTAATAACTACAATTCTTGTTGTTTTATAATCCAAATATTGATGTTTAAGGTTTTTCTTGGTAGTATCATGATTTATTTGGTGTCTAGATGACTATAAGTGATCATATAAGTTTCACTCATCAATGTGTTAAGTGGGAAATAGTGGGGTTGCATCATGTGAAATATGGTTATTTCTTTGGATTATATGTGTTAGAGGATATGAAATGTTGAGAGGAAAATTCCCTTGTTGTTTTGTGTGAATTCTATAATGCTTGTATGCATGTGGCTCTATGACATGTAGTTTGTATTTGTGTCTTCTTCATCATATGCATTTGGGTAATTGTTGAGTTCTAAATTATCATCTATTTCAACATAGTGTTGTTTTATTATAGCCATTACTAATTGTGCCGAATTTTCCTATCTACTACTAGTATACATGGTTCATCTACCCATATTTTCGTATTTACAACTAGTTGGGTAGGAGGATATAAGGATAATTATTTTCTATTCAATCCATTATAAATGACCATTCATCCTTATTTTTAGTCTATCAAAGTAGCCACTATGGATAGCTAAGGCTTTCATAGAACCAAAGGATATCTTTACTTTAGACTTCTTGATTCGATAACCTAAAAATCCATAGGATGCTCCCAAGTTTCTACCATGACTAGGATATTTTCTAATATTCCTTTTGGGATGGTGATTGATTTATTTTCCATATATAGGATGGTTCTTGTAAGCTAGAGATTTTTTTATGATAACATCATTTATGGCGGCTCCCAAGTCTACAAGTGTATTAGGAATTTTAATTCCATTGAGAAATACCCTAATTATAAGACTACCAAGATCACCATATTTAGGTGGAAAATTTTTACCTAAGAGGAGATAACATAGATATCCATCAATTTGGATGATGTTAATCTACTTCTTCTTTCTCCCTAGTTTCTTTATGTACAATATTTTAACCAATTGGTTGAGCTCAGGCATTTATTTAATTATTTAAATAAATGAAACTTTTATGTTTAACCATTTGATTTCATGTAGTAGGTGGTTTATACTCAAAGTAAACAGTTCTAGATAATGGTTTAGATTAATATTTTTAAGCCTCTCAAAAAGGATCTTTCTTGATAGAGTATTTTTTCCTATTTTAGAGTGTCTTTTTAGAAGAGATCTAAAATGAGGCTTTATAGTGCTTCAAGTGGGATGCTTCAAAGGATTATTAAAAGATCCCTTTGGATGGACTCTAAAGGGTTTTTTTATGATAATTTCCAAAAGATAAGTTAGAAATATCACCAAGGGGATCTTTTGAAGGTGCTCCTGAAGGCAATTCTAGAGTAGTTCTAGAGTCAATCTCTTTAATGAGTATTTTGCATGGTTCTATAGTTAGCTACTTACCATTTTGTTCAACCAGATTAGTTTTAATTCTAAAAGTGATTAAGGTTCTTCACCTATTAAATCAACTATGGTTAGAGGGTGCAAGGTTTTTCCTAGTTTGATTTGCATAACCTACAATGTATTGAATTGATTCTAGCCATATTATCTTGTTTGGTTGAGTAAACTGGTGCATTTTTTTGTTTTTTTATAGATTATAAACTCATTCAGATAGTAGTGGGAGTTGTGTTTCTTGGTCATTTTTCTTGAATCTAAAGAGGTGGTAGGAGAGGTTGTTGTTGGTTTGGCATGCAGTGAGGTCTCTAATAGAGTTGGTTTTGTAGAGGATTCTATTGTGGCATGGGGATCAAAGGAAACCATGGTTTTTATGGTGAGTTAACCCATTTTGGAGCTTACCATGATTGATTCATCCACTTAGGGCATCACCAAGAGTATGAACCTCAATTTTGTGGCCATAGGTTTTGAGGCCAAGGTGCATTCCATTGGTTAATACTCAAAGAAGGTTGAGGATACGAATAGGATTTGAAGTTTGAACAAACGAGAAATTATTTGTAGGTCATTATCTAATGTAATCAAATTCCTTTTCTAGTGAATTAGATTTCCTAAAGAAACTTATAGCTTGTAGTAAGTCACACTAGTTGGTATTATCGTTTTATCATAGAGTTGACAAATTTCTAATTATATTCAATGGATACTCTTGTAATAGATTTTTATTCCTACATATAGGGTAGTAAATGGAAAGTGTCTTTGTGTTATTATTTTTGTCTTGTATCCCATCAAGAGTAGTATTCAATTGAATAAGAATATTAGTCTTCAATTTTGTTATTTCCTCTCTTAGTTGTCCTATTTTATTTGTCCTTCTCACTATAATAGAATTTTGTATTCCCCTATAATTCGGGAGTAATTTTTTTAGAGTATTGAGATTTCGTCAAGCTATAGATTAGCGACATACCATTTTCCCATTAAATCAAGGGCACAACTTTAGTTCTCTTCCAAACCTTTAAAAAAAATGGTTTTAACTACTTTAGTAGGCATGACATTTTCACAGTCACAATGCTTTAGCACAAAAAATAATCTAAGTAATCTTACAAAATCTGTTCATCTTTATTCTTAAGATGAAATAATTATTATTTCATATCACTAACGCAAAAATAATATTGATAATTGTCTAAAAATATTATTTTCATTTCCTATTAGGAGTTGATTTAATCTAAAGAACAATACCATGAACCAACACATGGTTGAAGTTTTCAGAGTGGAAGACAATAACTTCAACTTTTGGTTATCGATTTTGTATTCATAGCTCTGGAAAAGAACCTTGAACTTAAAGATGATTTGATTTGGGTCCTTTGATGATAAACCTCAAAAGGTAGGATGGTTGGTAGGAGAGATGTTTTCCATAGGAGCATCTTCATCTACATTCAAGTTGATTGGATAGGTAAATATTATTTCTACCCTCATTGTCTATCTTCCATTATTATTTATTTCTCCATGATTCATGATGTTGACTAGATTATTTTCTAATATTTCCTCTTTTTGTATTTCAAGGTCTCAAGTGGGTCCTAAAAGACCAATTGTTGGCAAATTCATTAACTAAGACTTTTTTTTTGCATTTTTTTTCTTCTCTAATGTTTGAAGTTGGGGGGTTTTGACAATAAATATTCTTTAAGGTCCTCTTTTTTCTCACAATGCATAAAGAAGAAGAGTGTTTTTTTTATCTTTTTAATATTTTTAAAGGATAACTTTCAAAATTTCTAATAAAACCTATTGTAGGAACATAGATCCTCAAAAACAATGCCAAAAAGTGTTGAGCTATCATCATGTCTCACACTTTAATAAATTGTCATATCGGCTAGGGTGGCGTCCAAAGCTATTTGTAGAAGGATTTCATATATTCTTATTTCATGTTGTTTTTTTCAAAATAGAGAATTCTTGTGCTAAAAATTAATTTTATCTAGAAATGATTTAAAAGATTTAATCTACAAAAGAATATAAAATGTAATATACAAAAAGATTTTTGAAATGTTGTTGCAAGGAATGAAATTTCCCTAAGTACTAATTTTTAAAAAATGAACTCCTCAATGAATTTATTCTTTTTATTATTTTTCCATAGAATTAAAGCTATCAATGATTCAAACTTATTTATCTACAACCACAATTAATACAAAATTTATGCTCCAAAGTGCAAGATTCCAAATGAAATGAAGAATATAACAACAATCTAGACTTTGTAGTTCTTGGAGATTGCTGCACTATGTTATCATTAGTGTTGTCATTGATGTCAACCTCTAGTGTGGTCATTTTGAGAAGGATTTGTGGTATTGAGAAGGTGTTTTTGATGTAGTTGGTTTACTTGGTTTCCAAGTGCTTTTGAGAAAATTTGAATAGAAATTGTACAAGGTTACAAAGTTGTGTTATGCATTGTGCTCCAAATTTCTTCATGGTTGAAGATGTGCTTGTGTGGTTTGGATGAGATGATCAAAGGTGCTTAAAGGTGTTATATCCATAGCTTCAAGTTCTAGCTCATGCGACAATGAAATATGTGTCTGACAGTGTGTTTCCTATGAAGAAGGTTGTTTGGGAGAAATGGAATTGCTTTGCATTTCTCCGTATTGAGGTTTCTTATCTTACAGATTTGGGAACATGCTTATATTTCTTGCATCTACCTTCCCCTATAGATTTTTTTTTTGATATATTTTACAAGGTTGGTTAGTGAGTTTTATGTCTATGGTAGTATGGTTAGTTATATAGGATGATAGTATTCTTAGTTTCAAGTGGTTGTGGTAGTGTTGCTGAATATTCTAATGATCTTGGAATATTCTAGGATGTTGTGTGATGTATCTACATGGTACACAAGATGTTTCTAGATCTGATGAAGAATGCATTTATTGTTTTATAGTGTTAGTGCAAGTTTGGCCAAACTAACATGTTACCATTGATTACGGAGATGGTTTATTGTTTGTAGAAAAATGGTGTAGTGTTTTGGTGTAGATTTGCATCCTAAATAACCCTTGGATTGGTCTTCCTTCACTTCTTTCCATTTTGGAAGTTTTTGGTGCCAACCTATTTGGTGGTTGCATGTTTGAGGTGCATATGTTTTATTGAGGCATGTTGGGTCTCAAAAAACATTGGTTGAATGTACCACGAGAGGTTTCCACACTCTCACTACAATTTTGGTCAACTGGCAAGGCCAACCAATATGGTTGAACCCTCTACTCTTAAGGCTCTATCAAACCTAGGCGGGTGCACCTATATGAGTAACACAAATTTTGAATTATGTTTCCTACTTGATCTAACTATCCAAAAATGTCAATTTGATAGTGGAAAAGATATGATCCTACTTCGGTATAAATTGTATATGCAATATCAAGGTATGAATTAATATGTTCAATTAAGAGATGTCAAATGAAATGGATAAAACTAATGTAATGAAAATAAGGGAGACTAGTGCCTTATTGGGTAACAGAGTCAAATGAAAGACTTTAATGAATGATTTCTATCTAGCAGGTCCTCTAATTGTTTGGCATATAACTATGAGTTTATAACTGCTATAAACATGCAAGAATGTAATTGATAAACCCTACTTGAGGCAGAATATCAAATCTAACTATCTGATTCTTCTTACTGACTCAAATGACTTTCCCATATTACTACAATTGATTGAAATGAATTTTAATTCTTTTCTAAAGAATCCAATTAACCAAATCACACAGAAACAGAAAATGTGTACTGATAAATCGAATATATACTTGATACTTCAATTTAAACAATCAAGAAACATCAGATTGGAGACAATCAAATAATCACAAGAAACCAACAAACAATTGATGCTAGGATGAAATCACCAAATTAATTGTCTTTCATTATCTTCTTCAAAATTCATACATGCAACATAGTCTCCTTGAATATCATTCTGAAAATATGATGCTTATAGTGAGCTGTCCTATTCTAATTCTATTCTCCCTTTTAATTTATCCAATAACGGATATTTATACATCAGTTAGCAAAAGGACATGCCTTTTCAAAAAGTTTAAAGCATAAAAGTTTTAACAAATTCTCCATTTAACTAATTTTTTTTAAGCCACAGATGGACTGCAAACATATGCTCCATATAATCCTAGCGCTCATGAGTGTCAGCATCTCCCAACGCATCGCAGATCAAAATCTCCATCATTATCATTCGCTCATTCTGCTCACATGCTTCATCCAATTTTATGTCCTCCATAGTGGTTGTTTTCAACATCTCTTGGAGTATTGTTTCGCTCTCATTTTTCCACGTAGTCGCTTCTTTCATTTTCCCTTCATCATCACATAACTTGGTCAATCTATCTTCAGCAACCTCTATCAATCCCTGCATATCTCCTTGCAACTCCTCAAAGAAATCCCTGTGCCTGCCCATGATACAATTGGAATTTTCAATCTCTTCATTACTAGGAGTGTCCTTTTGCTCCAATTTCTCAATCTTTTCCTAAATTCTTCTATCCACTCTCCTATGTTCCTTTATTGCATCCACAAATTGTGAATTTTTTCCCCAAAGCCTATTTAACCAAGTCATTAGAACAACCTGCCTTCTTTTGATTATTGCAGCAAGTGCATCTATTTTCCCTTGAGAATATGTAGTTGATCCTTCCCAATGGTCCCTTTTCTATGAACTCTCACCTTGGGTGAGCATCCTGGTTGGTTCTGTTACAGCACCCACCAAGTCTTTCAAGCATTCATTTTCTCTCAACATCCTCTCATTACTAGTTTTGTACATCTCCCTTTCCCTTATCAATGCTTGGATTTGAGCTTTATTTAACTTGGCTATATTTATCCCAATATTAGCAGTTGCTACAAGATCAACCTCCCCAACCTTCAAGGTCATGACATGTCCAAATGCCTTTTCAGTATCAACAACAATTGATTTTTTGTGAGGAGGATATAAGGCCCAAATCATCAATGTCTCATCATCAGGGTTGTATCTTGATCCTGTGTATACCTTTGTCACCTTTTCTATACTTAGCTTGTGGGTGGTGGTCGCGCCCATAAAAGGATATAGAAGTCACGATAAATCCTAACCTAGGAATTGGACATTCCAGTAGGTGACTAACATCTTCTTATGGTCGTTCATTTATTTGTCAAACTAGGGAACGTATACTTGAAATGGAGTGGCACTGTATGTGCACTAAGAACCGGTTTTAGCCATAACTTTCTAGAAGTAAATGCTCGAAAGGAATTCTAATTCTGATGTAGGGACATGAAGTAAAGTCTTACTAACTTAAACATCACTTAACTAAAGTAGGAATCATAATAGCAATCACTGGAAACAAAAACCATGAACTGGCCTTATGCTGCAGGAACAGACACAGGGATGGATTCCTTATGCTACAGGAATAGTTTAAGACTGAGTTTTCATCAAAGCTTACGGAAATAGAATTCTAACAAATAAATAATAGAAAGCAAATAGTTAACTACAGATACTCACTAAGTGGGCCCCCTTAGCAAGCATCAACCAATTACGCGGGAATAGAACTCAAAACTTCATCAGTTTTTATTCATACTTCTGAATCTCATACATGGTTGTTGCTTGTAAGAAACTTAATCCAAAGCTTTGTTCTTCATTATAATAGTAAACAATTACAATCTATTGTATCTCTGTGCTCTAGTCTAAACTCTCTTTTGATCAACCTTGTTCACTTGTGTAGGAGGAACCTTTATTTAAAGAAAAATGACTAACTAATTAATCAACTAATAGAGGAAGCCACAGGTATAAATGCCACCTGAGACGGAGGAATAGACTTCATAGATGCGAGTCTATCCGCTCAATTGTCTTAGAGGAAATCTAGAGCTCCACTCCTTCCTAGATCGATGATTCATTTGGTTCTTTCCCAAAGACAAGAACAAAAGAATCCGTGCTTTGAACGACTCCTTCGCTGGTGCGTTGAAGACAACATTTTCCCATGAGTTCTGTTGTGTATTAACTTGTTCATATCAGCTCCAACAACCTGTAGAACACATGGCAATAGAGGCACAAGAATGCATGCACTCATAATAGCACGACATTCTTCATTAATCACATGCATTCAATTCATCTTACTTATTCAAACACTACATTCATCACACCAGTCAATTGGGAAGTCAAAACAGGGCTATGATTATAGATAGGCTAAGGTATTTATGCATCAAAAGTATAGGATTTCTTATCATCAAATACTACCCATAAACATTAAGAGTTTGTAACCATAGAGTTTAAACATTCATAAAAAGAGAACAAGAGTTTCTAAATTTGAAATCATGGCATCCAAATTATAGCCATATTATGGGCTCATTAGGTTGGATTGTTATCTTTTAAGAAACTATCAAAAACTAATGCATAGTTCATATCCAAACCTGGAAAAATCATAACACCTGCCTTTTCTAGAAGCTCCCTTCCCTTTTTAGGGGTCATGTTAATCATCCCTTTGTCTACTTCATCCTTTAAGCTTTTCAACAGTTGATCCTCATTTCTTGGAGTAACATTGTCAACCTGTCCCCTTATCTCTTTTCCTTTTTGCTTATATAAAAATGTCTTAAACTCTGAGGTCTTTATAAATTCATCATCTGATATGAAAGACCTATAGTCTTCATGCCTTGTATCTACATCCATGGTTTCCTCAACATCAGTTTCTCTGGCAACATAGGTATAGTCCTGAGTCTTCATTCTTGAAACTTTCCCAAATGAGCTTTGTGGCGTGTCTGCTTCTAATATCCCTTTAATGGATGATAACAACTCAACATCCACCAACTCCTGATTATGTTTTTCAATCACAATTTCAACTTCCTCTACCTCTAGATTTTTTATTATGTTATCAGATTTATAGGGTACATGATGGTACCCTCTAAAATTTATCTTTTGTCTAGCAAAGTGGATATACCCTTCCAGATCAAAGTTTTTTCTCAATGGTGCTCTTCTCATGTTATAGTGCAACAATTTATCTAGAATTAAATCATAACCTTCCTTGGCTAATACAGTGAAATCACTAAAACACAATGTATTGGGCATAAAGGCTTGTTTCCCATATGAATTAGGTTCATAATTCTGGAGTAATCCATTTGCCTAACAATTTCTAGGTATACAATCCTATCTGAGACAGTTCTAGGCAGAATGAAAGGTGCATCCTCAAAGCCATAAACCCTAATCATTGTAGCATTCTCTAAGTAATACCAATCCCCCTAGTTGTGGTTAATTGGTCCATTGTAATCTCTAGGCCTAAGAAACCTTTTCACTTCTTCAGATAAAGAAAAATCACAAGGATGGTTGAAAAATCTATGCAATGGTTTCACAAAGAATTCTTCAAAATGCAGGAAATTTGAATTGGAAAACCTGTTGTTCCAAACAACAGTCCATAATTGAATAGGCAATGGCCTACCTTCCTTGTCGGATTTTGAAATCATCAGCTCCTGGGGCCATAAACCCAACTCTTGTCCAAAGCACAGCACTAAGTGCATTAGCGGTGAGTAATTTTTGAGATGGAGAATAGAAGCACCACTCTTTATCACCATCAAACCTACATCCAACTCCTTAAAAACATGTACAACATAGTCAAATGACTTGGAATTGTGATACTAAATGTTTGCAGCAATTACCATGGGCACAACCACCATATGCTCAAGTACCTCCATCCCTAATACCTGTCCCATCAAGTAGTAAGTATATTTCAGGTAAGGTTTGAAGAGATCTACTTGAAAGGGTGGCCCCTCACTGTCTTCCATTGGAGTAGGCTTGCGACGACACCTAATTTTGTGTAGAGGTAACCTCCACCCTTTATAAATGGTGTCCATCCTTCTGAACTCACTATCAAGCTCCTCACTTACTACTTTCTCGCTGCATATTCCCTCCATCCTAAAAACCTCAGCAATTGCTTTCTCGAATACATGTATCAACAGGTTCCCTGACAAATCACATATAGCTTTGCTTTTCGAGTCATAGTGTCTAGCTAGCATCTTTACCAGTTCAACTTCAATAAAAATGTTAGGGCACACCAATTTACCTAAATTAAGCCTCCATGGATTGCATACCGACTCAAAGCAATTTCTCCTATGATAGTGGAATATGAATAACTCATAGCCCCTAATCGGAGTCCAAACATCCCCTATAAATTTGAATTTGTTGTCCAATTTTTCAACTTCAACTTTGAGCTATGCAGAATGCCTAGCTCTAGGTCCAGAACCAGGTAACTAGTCTATGAGGTCCTTATTCAGCTTCCTTTCAGTACCCTCTGGTTGCAAGTCAGTCTTTTTCTTTTTTTCTTTTGATTGGCTTCCCCCCCCCAGGTTTTCGTCCCTTTAGTTTTCCTGAACTAGTGCCTTCCATAATTCAATTTTTTACGAATTCTGAAAGGAAGAGAAACTTACTGTAACTTTCTTGCAGACTCAAGCCAGGTGAATTCCTTAATTGCTCTGCTGGTTCCTTTGCTCTTTTTCACTTTGAATTCCACGAGGCAATGATTTCAATTGATCATACCCTGATATGCAAAATATCCTATGCTTCATGGTGCCATTAATGTCTTTACTAATACATGAATGCTACAAGTTTTTTTGAAATTCTCATTGTCACATCAAGGCTCATATCGGCAAGACATTTCAAATCTCTAGCCGATCCGCCTGTTCAACGTTCATCCATCTGCTAAGACGTCTTGCAGTTTCCCCAACTTCACAAGTCTCCTCGATAGTTTCTTTCATTTTTCCTCTTTATATCACCATGATTTTCACCGAAATAACTATCGCTCAGACTTAATGATCAGGCCAACTATTCTTTACCTTACTTCGAGAGTATTTCGTCTCACTGAGATGTTTTCTTTACTTATTTATGTCGCCGAGACCAAGCAATTTGTTTTGTCGACAAAATAATATTTGTTGTGATGTCTCTTAGATCTCCCCGTGATGACACGTCTCTTCGATACGCCTCCTTTTCGAAAAGATAGTGTGCATCATCTTCCCGACATCTTTCATCTTCGTATGCTTAGTTTTTGTCGGTGTAACCCAAGGGGTCGGTAAGACTTTCTGAACTCTCCCCAGCATCATTTGTCTCACTGAGTGAGTTCTCCCTTTGCTTTATCGGCAAGACCAATAGCGCTTTGGGTAGTGTTTTGAAATTTCTCTCCAGTGACCAAAGTCTCCCTGATAGGCTTCACTTTTCTCCAATCGGCCCAAGGTAACTCAGCTCGATATGACCTTACACCGTCACGCCGATACCTTTTGTCTTGCCAACAAGTAATACAAACCCGCATTCTCCTAGTGTATAACTTTATCGATATGACCTATCCAATGTCTCGCCGATATATTGAAGATATGTATATTATCATCGATGAGACCTACATCAACTTATGCCGATATTTTCATATGTCAATGTTTCAATGCCAGATGAAATTTATGGGGTTTTATGACAAAATTTAAACCGATTTTTGTAAAAAAGATGCTATGTGAGGATTTTTGTGTCTATATTATGAACCTTTGGGGAGGCTAATAATCATGAAGGGTGAATAAAATGGCCAAAATTTCATAGTTCCAATAAGGCCAACCTACAAAAAGTTGTTTGAGGTCGCAAAGGATATATATGCAAAGTAAATTATTGGAGAAGTGTGTGGAGTTTTTTGTGGTGCAAAAATATGTGTATGCAATCAAGTGTTGTGATTTGAGAGTGAGCTTAAATTCCTAAGGCTTTTAGAATCAATGAGTAGAAGGTGTCTACATTTTCAATGTATTTGAAGTTGTTGAAGGTAGTGAGCCAAAGGTTGTGGATGGTGTAGATTTTTGTGGTGGATCTTCCTATTTATCAGAGGTAGTGAACCTCCTTGTAATAGTCTTATTCGATTCTCTTCCTATTTCAAACAGTAAGTCCTTTAGATAGTGAGCCATTCTTTTCTTTTGGGCAATGAGCCCTTCAGGTAATGAGCCTTTTGTAATTAGTGTTGTTATTCATATATATGTGAGTTAATCCTCACTATGATTTTTCCCTAATTAGGGTTTTCCATGTAAATATAGTGTTCTATGGTGTATGGTTTTGAATGTGTTTATGTTTCATTAGTTTACATTCATGTTCACACATAATAAGGGTTTGAAGGTTAATGAGGGTTTTAATTTTTTAATGAGCAATTGATCCACCCCTTCTCTCAGTTGTCTTGTGTGTCTAACAATTGGTATCAGAGTTTTGGTTCCTTGGAAGAAGCTTAACCTCTTGAGATAGATTTAGATGGCACATAGGAATGGTGTCAAAGTGCCTATGTTTGATGGATCAAACAATGCTTTCTGGAAAGCCAAGATGGAATCCTTTCTTGTCTTATTGGGGTTTTGTGTTTGGAAGTTAGTTAAAAATGGATACACTATGCCTAATAATCCTCTAGAAAGTGATTATGAGATCAAGGATTATGAGAATAATGGTAAAGAAATGAATGCTATCTTGATTGGGATTTCTTATTCAAATTTTTTGAAGGTGATAAGCCTAAAAACTACTAAATAGATCTAGATAAAGTTGTAGAGCATTTATGAAGGAGACGATAAGGTCAACAAAGAAAATATGTAGAATTTCAAAGCCAAATTTGAAACCCTAAGGATGTTGTAATATGAATATATTGTTGGCTACATGCTCAAACTGGATGAAATTTTCAATGCCATCAATGTTCTTTGTGGAAAATTGGAGGAAAGTGAATTTATAAAAAAAAGGTATTGAGAACTCTTCCTAAATATTATAGTATTAAATTTCTACTATTGAGGAAGCTTAGAATTTGGATCAATATACTAGAGATATTTTTTTGGTTCTTTAAGTACTTTTGAATTAAGAGAGTTTGATAAAGATGCTCCAAGGAAACAAATTGCTTTTAAAGTCAGCAAGAAAGAGAATGATGAATCTGATCTAGATGATCTTGATGAGGTGGAAGCAAATTTTGTAAGGAGACTAAAAAATGGGTGTAAGTTACCCTTCAAATTTTTCAATTGTTGAAAGATAGGTCATTATGCTTCTAAATATCCAATAAAAGTTTCAAATGACAAACATAAAGATCATAAAGGTAAATTTGTCAAGAAGATTTATTATGTTAAAGAAGATAGTGGTGTATTTGATGATGAGGAGTTAGACTATCAGTGGAAGTGATGAATGTTTGTTCATGGCTCTAAATTTGGAACTAATTCTACTAATCTTGAAAGATGTGTGAAGGAAATTTCTCTAGAAATAAGTCACAATACTGAATGAACTATGTTGACTGCCTTTCATGCAAGAGAGGAGAGAAACTATTAGATAATTGATAGTGGATACTCAAATCATATGACAGGTGATAGGAGTAAGTTTGTTAAGCTTGAAAAGTATATGATGGTGTTCTTGTTAAAAGTTTGGTGATGATACATCTGCTAAGATTTGTAGAAAAGGTTCAATTATTTTTTATGGAAAGAATAAGATAGATGATGTTCTTTATGTCAATGGTATTTTGTATAGTGTTCTTAGTGTAGGAAAAATGTGTAGTAGACAATACAATTTTCTACTTCAGGATGATGGCTATGAAATCAAAAAATAAATCTCTAGAACATTGGTTGTTGCTGGAACAAGGATACAATGAAATTTTTATCAGCTCAAAGGTGGTGGTGTTAGGTTCTTTATGTCTCAAATCAATGAAATTTGGCTATGGAATAGAAGAACGTGTCACACCAAATTTTGATTTCCTAGTGAAGATCAACTCTACTCAAGCTGTGAGAGATCTCCCAAGAATTACAAAGCCCATCAATGCAATTTGCAAGGAGTGTCAGTTTGGAAAGCAGGCAAAGAAGAGGTTCAAAAATAAGGAATATTCTACCATAGGACCTTTGGATTTGGTGCATACAAACCTATGTGAACCTAAAAAAACAAGAAACTCTCAAGGTGATAGGTATTTTATGTTGTTGATAGACGATTAATCTAAAATGACTTGGGCAACCTTTCTCAAAGAGAAACTAGAATCTCTAGATAATTTTAAAACATTTAAGTCTATGGTTGAGAATGAAATGGATTTTAAAATCAAATGTTTGAGGTATGATAGAGGTGGTGAGTTCACCTCCAATGAGTTTAACAAATTTTGTGAAGATCATGGAATAAAAAGACATTTATCAGATCCTAGGACTCCTCAACATAATGGAGTTGTGGAAAGTGTTGAATGCACAAGACAACTGAGAGGGGAGAGGGTGAATTAGTTGTACATTGAAACATAAAAATCCCTCATTAATATTCAAATCTACATTAGCCCTTAAACCCTTATCAATCATTAAACTCTTATCATGCATTAAAAAATGTAAACATGAGAAACAATAATGAAAACACATTAAAACACATAAGAACACAAAATTTACGTAAAAAATTTGAGAAGAGAAAAACCATGGTGAGGATTAGCTCATAATATAACATAACTGCAACACTGAATACAATAGGCTCACTGCCAAAGGGATCACTACCCAAAAGAAAGAAGGGCTCACTATTAATGGCTCACTGCTAGATTAGAAAGAAGAAGAAAGAAGACTATTACAAAGAGAAATCTATCTCAGAGCAACAAGAAGATCCACCACTACAACTCCACACCATTTGCAACCTTCATACACTAAAATGTAGACACCTTCTTCTCACCACTTTAGATAGTTATAAGAATTATGCTTGCACTTAGATCTTTCCATCTGATTAAATTTGCATCTCACTGTATCTTCACACTCACACACACTTCTTCAACAATTCACCTTGCCTTTATACCATTCACAACCTTAAAAAAATTCTTCAAGGTTGGCTATACACCTTAGACATATAATTTCAAAATAGGTCAGCACCAAAACATCTCCACAATGGGAAGATATGAAGGTAGACTGCACACACAATTATCTAGGACCTAAATCCACATTGAAATGCTTTGCAAATCCTCCACACACAACACACAACTTCCTTAATTAGTTCTAAAACTCCAAGTCGACCAAACTTGTGTTAACACCCTTAAACATTTAAGTACACACTTCAAAAAATACAAAGATGACTCACAAAACACATAGAAACACTCCAAAACATTCATACAAGATCTTAGAATATTCCACATCATCAAAATATTCACCACAACTACTATAACCACCTGAAACTTAAGAACATCTTCATCATGTGTGACTAGACACACTAGCACAAACATCCAACATACCAAACAACCTTGCAAAATGAATCAACACCTAAAAATTTGAGGGAAGGTAGATGAAAACAATATAATCAAGTTACTAGATCCACAACAATAAAAAATTTACTACAAATAAATATAGAGCAATCTCATTTCTCCTAGAAAACACTACTTCACAACTCACACACTATTGAACACAACTTCTTCTGCCACATGATTCAGAACCTGAAACTCTGGATATAGAACCCTAAACACCTTTGATCAACATATCAAATCCACATAAACATAGCCACAATACAAAATAAATATGGAGGAAAAAACTAAAACACCACTTTGCCACACTAAACTCTCTTGTATTCAAATTTTCTCAAAATCACCTGGAAACCAAGCACCACAAATACCAACTCAACATATTCAACACCTTCTCAACATCTCAACCACATACAAGGTTGATATCCACAAGAACTTACTCATCATTGCTACATTAGAGGTTGACACCAGTGAAAATACTAATGATAACATAATGCAACCAACACACATACTTCCTCGGGAGTTTACTTCAATGCAACAATACTCTGTTGATATCAATGACAACAAAAATTTATAGAAATATCCCCTTTTTTCATTGATGGAAACATGTAATATTGAAAACCATCAATAACAACCAGCAACTCTAATCAATAACACATACTACACATCAGTGCACATTGCTCCCCCTTACACCAATATTCCACGGGGATGCATACCCCTCCCAAAACCTTGTGTTTCCTAGACGTCCTCATCTTAGAGACTTGGGGACTTTGGGGGATGTCCCCCACCATCCCACCACCATCACCACCATCACCACCATCCCACCACTAACACCATCATCCCAAAGATGTCACTAGGACTTTGAGGATGTCGAGGTGTCCTCAAGATGTCTAGGGGACTCCTAGTTGTCTCCAAGATATAAAATTATTATACTTATACATATTGTTTTAACTATTTTTTCAAGTATTATATGTATTTCAACACCTTGTCACCATGCCACCACCGTTCCCCCATCTTCCCCTTACTATCCCCAAACTTAGGCCCTTTTTCCCCTCATCCCTGAAACTCGTCCCTACATCCCCACATCCCTTGTCAAGAAAATCCATGGAAATATGCTTTACACAAGCATCTACTCTTTCTAACAGTTTATATTTTACTAGACTTCTCTCCCCTTTCTTCATATGGTTATTTAGCAAAATTTCTCCACCTTTAACATCAATGGAAAAGGAAAACATATAGTTTATTTTCTTCTTCTCCCCTTTTCATTACATATATACTAGCTTTCCCCCAAAGAAAACATCTATAAGAGACAATTGTAGCCAACTCTTTCCACTGCATTTCATCTTCTACTTCCTTTGAAAAATCTTCAAAGGAATGAACCATCAAATAACTACTACACCAACCAACAACTACTACTACTTACTCCCCTTGAGAGGTAGCCCTCAACATTAGTCTAGGAACAAGAATATAACTTGAAATGCTTTCTAGATAGATGCATATCTTTATGCATCTAGATGAAAGAAAGAGGGGAAATAACCCCCAGCTTTTGCCAAAGATACTCAAATGTATGTTTAGTAAGAGCTTTAGTGAATATATCAACAACCTGATCCTTAGTAGGCACATACTCCAACTTCACATCATTCTCTACAAATTTTTCCCTTAAGAAGTGATACTAGATTGAGATATTCTTTTTCCTTGAATGCATTATCAAATTCTTTGAAATATTAATAGCACTTTTATTATCATATAAGATAGGAATAGGCCCATCATATGATACTTTGATATCCTTAAAATTTGGTTTCATCGACAACACTTATGTGCAGAAAGATGTTGCAACAATATATTATGCTTTTGCAGTAGATAATGACACTAAATCCTATTTTTTTCTTAGCTAAGACACCAATCTACCTCCAAGAAAAAACACACCACCACTTTTACTTCTTCTATCATCCATACAACCTGCCCAATCTACATCTATGTTGGCACTTAGAGATAAATCAATATCCTTCAGATACCACAAGCCATATTTCAGAGTACCCTTTAAGTCTTTGAATATCCTCTTTACTACTACCACATTTGACTCTTTGGATCTTCTTGAAATCTATCCATAAGACAAACTACATGCATGATATCTTGTCTAGTATAAATTAGGTATAGTAGTCCACCAATCATTGATTTATACTCGTTTTGATCAGCCTTAGTAGATTCATCATCCTTGCTCAACTTGCAACTAGTAACCATGGAAGTGCATACCAGTTTAGAGTATTTCATTCCGAACTTATTCAACATTTACTTAACATACTTTTATTTTGAAATGAAGATATATTTTTCTATTTGATTGATTTGTAGCCCAAGGAATAAATTCATCTCCCCAAACATTGACATTTCAAACTCATTTTTTATATGCTCTGCAAATCTCTTACACATTGAACTTCATTTCCTCCAAATATTATATCATCAACATACACACCATAATCAAGATTTGATCTTTCTCAACTTTGAAATAAATATTACTATCTAGTTACCTTTATTGAATCCTTGTTGCAACAAGTATCTATCCAATCTTGTATACCAAGCTCTAGGATCTTGCTTGAGTCCATATAGTTCCTTATTCAATCTATTAAGATTATTTGATAACTGAAATCCTTCTAATTGTTCAATGTATACCTCTTTTTCTAACTCGCCATTCAAGAATGTAGACTTCACATCCATCTAATAAACTTTGAAATCCTTATGTACTACAAAAGCCAAAAACATCCTAATAGATTCCATTCTTGCTAGTGGAGCAAATATTTCTTCAAATTCTATTCCTTTTATTTGTGAGTATCATTTACACACAAGTCTTGCCTTGTTCCTAACAACCTCTCCATTCTCATTCAGCTTGTTCTGAAACACCCATTTAGTAAATTAGTTCCAATCACATTTTTATTTGCTAGACTTGGGACAAGTTCCCAAGTTTGATTCTTCTCAATCTTTATTAATTTTTCTTCCATAACCTTAATCCAAAATTTATCTATGCATGCCTCAATCACTATTTTAGGTTCAACTTTAGAAAGTTAACATAGATTTACCTATTCTTTTGTCATAGCAACCTTTCTTCTTGTAAATACACTTTTTCTTTTGTCACCAATGATCTAATCTTCAAAATGATTCATCTGCATATACTTATGAGTCTTAGGGATCCTTTTTGGATCCTCTTCCTCTTCAACCTGCATTTTCTTTCCATTCCTTCATCTTTCTCTTCTTCTCTGCAAGAGGACTCATCGGATTCATATCCTTCTATCAACATTGAACTTTTATGTAGTCTTTCTCTACTTTGACACTTTCACTTTCAACAATCCTTTTTAGCCTCTTGTTGTAGCACCGGTAAGACTTACTCTTTGTAGAGTATCCAAGGAACATTCCTTCATTAGACCTTGCATAAAACTTTCCCAAGTTTTCTTTATCTCTTCTGACATAAAATTCTCTTCTAAACACTCTAAACTATTTTACAGTAGGAGTTCTTCCATACAATAACTCATAGGGAGTCTTTGAACTGTTTGTCCTTGCTTTCACTTTGTTAAGTATGTAAATTGAAGTATGAATTGCTTCCCTCCAATAGACATTGAGTAAATTTGCTTCCTTCATAATTTTTCTTTATGCTTCCTAAATTGTCTTATTCCTCCTTTCCACCACTCTATTTTGCTGAGGAGTCCTAGGATCCAACAAATGCCTCTTTATTCCATGATCTTCACAAAAACTATTAAACACATTGGAGGTGAACTCTCCACCTTTTTTAGATATTAATTTTTTTATTTTCTTATCCATTTCATTCTAAACCATATCTTTAAATGCCTTAAACTTATCTAGAGCTTCTAATTTTTCTTTGAGAAAAGTTACCCAAGTCATTCTAGAGTAATCATCAATCAATAAGATGAAGTACCTATCACCTCAAAAGCTTCTTGTTTTGGTAGGTCCACAAATATTTTTATGCACCAAATCCAAAGGTCCTATGGTAGAGTATTCTTTTATATTGAACCTTCTTCTTATTTCCTTCCCAACTTGACATTCCTTACCAATTGCATTGATAGGCTTTGTAATCTTTGGCATATCTCTTACAACTTGAGTAGAGTTGATCCTCACTAGGCTATCAAAATTTATCTAACATTCTTCTATTCCATAGCCAATTTTCATTGAATTGATTCATAAAGCTCTAACCGTTAGCACCCTTAAGCTAATAAACATTTCCATCTATCCTATTTCCTGCAACAACCAGAGTTCTAGAGCCTTTTTCCGATTTCACAACTACCATCTTGAAACACAAGATTGTATCTATTGCTACATGTTTTTCCTACACTTAGAAGATTATTCTAGGGACCCTTAACATAAAGAGTGTCATATGTATTATGATTTCCATCAAAGCTGATTGAACCTTTTCCACATATCTTAGTAGATGTATCATCACCAAACTTAACAACCACCTTCAAACTTCTCAAGTTTAAAAAACTTACTATTATCACTTGTCATATGATTTGAGCATCCATAATCAATAATCCAATATTTTTTTTCTTCTCTTGCATGAAGAGTAGTCACCATAGTCCCTATGAAATTATGACCTAATTCTGGAGAAACTTCCTTCATACATCTCTCAAAATTAGAAAAACTAGTTTCAACATTTAGAGCCATGAACAAGCATTCATCATTTTCATCATCCAGGTAATTAGATTCATCATCATATATACTAGCATATTATTTAACATAATAACTTATCTTAATTTATTTACCTTTATTCTCCTTATATTTTTCATTTGAAGCTTTGACTAAACATATTGAAGCATAATGACCTATCTTTCCACAATTGAAATGTTTGAAAGTTAACTTACCTCTATATTTTCTAGTTCCATTTTTCAATATCCTCAAAAAAATTTCTTCTAACTCATCAAACTTATTTGGATTTGATTTTGCATTCTTCTCTACTTTGCCAACTTTAAAAGTAGTCTGTTTTCTTGAATCACTTGGACCAAACTCTCTCAATTCAAAAGTAGTTAAAGCACCAAATGACTGATCTCTAGAATAATAACCTAAATTTTGAGCTTCTTCAATAGAATAAACTTTATGACTATAATATTTAGAAATATTTCTTAATACCTTTTTACCACCTCATCTTCTTCAAGTTTTCCAGAAGGGCCTCTCATGAAATTGACAACTTTATCCACTCTATGCATGTAGCATGTAATATCTTCATCCTATGAAATCTTTAGGGTTTCAAACTCAGTCTTCAAATTCTACATCTTTTCTTTCTTGATCTTATCATATCCTTCATAGAAACTTTACAACTTCTTCCAAATTTCTTTAGTAGATTTTTAGCTCATAACCTTCACAAGTTCTAAATTTGAAAGACCACTCAAGAGAGCATATATTGCTTTGAATTTTTTCTCATAAGCTTTGATCTCATCATCAGTTGTTAGACCATTTGTAGGCATGGTATATCCATCTTCAATTAACTTCCAAACTCCAAACCTTAGGGATACAAGAAAACCTCTCATCTTGGTCTTCCAAAATCCATAATCAGATCCATCAAATAGAGGAGCCTCTTTCTTGTGTGTCATCAGATCTACCTCAAGCAATTAATCTTTCTTCTAAGGAACCTTTCTTTGATACCAATTTTGGAATGCAAAAGTCAATAGAGATGGGGGTGAATCATTTGTACATTAAAACATCAAAAACCCTCATTAATATTCAAATCTACATTAGCCCTTATAACCTTATCAACCATTAAACCCTTATCATGCATTAGCTTAATGTAAACATGAGAAACAAAACCACAACACACCATTATCTAGGACCTAAATCCATACCGATGCACTTTTCAAATCATCCACATGCAACACACAACTTCCTTAATTAGTGCTAACACGCTAGGTCGATCAAACCTATGGTAACACCCTTAAACACTTAAGTACATGCTTCAAAAAATCAAAAGATGACTCACAAACCACATAGAAACACTCCACAACATTCATAATAAATACTAGAATACTCCACATCATCAAAATATTTACCACTACTACTACAACCACTTGAAACTTAAGAACGTTTTCATCCTATGCAACTAGACACATTAACACAAACATCCAACATACCAAAAAACCTTGCAAAATGACTCAACACTTAAAAATTTGAGAGAAGGTAGATATAGACAATATAAGAACATTCCCATATCTACAACACCAAAAAAATTATTGTGGAGAAATTCAAAGCAATATGATTTCTCCTAGACAACAGTTCTTCACAATTCACACACTAGTGAACACAACTTCTTCTGCCACATGATCCAAAACCTGAATCTCTAGATATAGAACCTCTAAAAACCTCTAATAAACATATCAAATCTGCACAAACATAGCTACAATATATAAGAAATGTGGAGTAAAAAACCCGATCACCACTCTGCCACACTAAATTCTCTTTTATTCAAATTTTCTTAAAATCACTTTGAAACCAAGCACCATAAACGCCAACTCAACATCTCCAACACCTTTTCAGCATCTCAACCACACAAGAGGTTGATATCCATAAGCACTCACTCATCATTGCTACATTAGAGGTTGACACTAGTGACAATATTAATGACACCATAATGCAACCAACACACTTACTTCCTCAAGAGTTGATATCAATGCAACAATACTCTATTGAAATCAATGATAGCACAAGTTTCCAATAGAAAGAAAGAACATGATAGTTCAATAAGCAACAAGAACCATGATGAAGGAATAAAATCTACTGAATATCTATTGGAAATAAGTTATTCATACTACAGTTTATATTCTTAATAGAGGACAAGCAAGAGTGAACAGCTCAAATACCCCCTATGAACTATGGTATGGAAAACCTCCTACTGTGAAATATTTCAGAGTGTTTGGAAGGAAATTTTATATCAAGAGATGAAGAAAATATAGGAAATTTTGATGCAAGATCAAATGAAGGAATCTTCCTTGGATACTCTACAAAGAGCAAGGCATACATATGCTACAACAAAAGTTTAAAGATAGTTGAAAGTGCAAGTGTTAAAGTGAATGAAGAACCACATCAGAGCTTAGTGTTTATAGAAGGATATGAATCAGATAAAACCTTTTGTAGAGAAGATAAAAAAGAAGAAGAGAAAGAGAAAGAGATGATAGTGGAAGAGGAATAAGCTCCAAAAAAGAATCTTAAGAATCCCAAGTATGTGCAGAGGATCCATTCTGAAGATCAAATAATTGGAGATAATAAAAAAGGTGTAATGAAAAGAAGAGGAGCTACTATGGTAGAGGAACAAGTAAAATTTTGTTTACTCTTTGAGGTAGAACCTAAAATAGTAACTAAAGCATGCAAGGCTGAGAATTGGATCGAAGCTATGGAAGAAGAACTAAGGAATATTGAGAAGAATCAGACATGAGAACTAGTCCCAAGACTAGTAAACAACAATGTGATAGGAATTAAATGGATTTTCAAGAAAAAGTTCAGTGAGAATGGAGAATGGAGAAATTATTAGAAATTATTTTGAAGACTTTTTCTCTAGTAGCAAGAATGAAAGCCATTAGGGTGTTTTTTCCTTTTTCAACTCATAAATATTTCAAGGTGTATCAGATGGATGTCAAGTCTAAAGTTTTGAATGGTGGGTTAGAAGAAGAGGTATACATTGAACAAATGGAAGGTTTTCAGTTATCAAAATATTTTGATATGGTCTGCAAGTTAAAGAAAGTTTAATATGGACTCAAATAGGCTCCTATAGCTTGGTATGCAAGATTGGATAAGTACTTATTATATCAAGGATTCAAAAAGGGTATTGCAGACAACAAAATTTACTTCAAGGTTGAGAGAGATAAAATCTTGACTATGGTTGTGTATGTTGATGACATAATATTTAGAGGAAATAAGGAAATGTGTAAAAGGTTTATAGAGGAGATGCAAAATGAGTTTGAAATGCCAATGTTTGGGAAGATTAATTTCTTCTTTGGGCTACAAATCACTCAATCTGATAAAGGTATATTAATCTCACAATCAAAGTATGTCAAGGAAATGTTAAATAATTTTGGAATGGAGGACTCTAAACTAGTATGTACTCCCATGGTTACTGATTGTAAGTTGGGAAAAAATGATGAATCTCATAAGACAGATTAGAGAAAGTATAGATCCATGATTGGTGGATTGCTATATATAACCACTACAAGATCGGAAATCATGCATGTTGTATATCTTGTGGAAATATTTTAAGAAGATCCAAGAGAATCACATGTGGTAGTATTAAAAATGATATTTAGATATTTGAAAGTTACTCTAGACTTTGGTCTATGGTATCCTAGGGATATTGATTTCTCTTTGAGTGCTTATACATATGTAGATTGGGTAGGTTGTATAGATGACAAAATAATTACAAGTGGAGGTGATTTTTTTCTTGGAAGAAGATTGGTTTCTTGATTGATTAAGAAGTAGGATTTAGTGTCACTATCTACTGCAGAGGCATAATATATTGCAGCAACATCTTGCTACACACAGGTATTGTAGATGAAGTAGAAATTGATGGATATCAAAGTATCATATGATGAACCTATTCCTATCTTGTGTGATAATACAAGTGATATCAACATTTCAAAAAAATTGGTAATGCATTCAAGGACAAAGCATATCTCTATCTGATATCACTTTATAAGAGAGAAGTTGTTGAGAATGAAGTGAAGTTGGAGTATGTGCCTACAAAGGATCAAATAGTGGATATTTTCACAAAGTATCTTCCAAAAGATACATTTGAGTATCTCATGAAAAAGGTAGGGGTTATTTCCCCTCCTTTCAATGAGGTGAATGATTTCATGCATCTATCTAGGTGAGAAATTCAAGATTTATTCTTTGTCTTGGGCTGATGAAAGCTACCTCTTAGGGGAGTAGGTAGTGATGTCTTTAGTTGGTTTTTTCAGGGGGTGCACATCTTGTGCCCCTAAGGGGGAGAGAGCAGTGGAGAGAGAGTAGTGGAGAGAGAGCAATGGAGAGAGAGAAGTGGAGAGAAAATAAATGGGAGAAAAAGTAGTTTGTAGGTGTTTCCCTTTGCCATTGATGTCAAAGGGGGAGAGAAAATAAGCTTGAAAAACATAAGAAGAAAGGGGAGAAAGAAATAAGTCTTAAATGTAAGAAATGTCTGAATAATGGGGAGTTTTGCTTGATGTAGGGTTGCTTTTGTTGTTGATGGTTTTTGAGAGTTGGTGTTGCCATCAAGAAAAAGGGGGAGGTTGTTGGAGATTGTTGCATTATGTTTCCATTAGTGTTTTCATTGATGTCAAAATCTAGTTTGGTCATGTTGAGAAGGAGTATTGGTGTTGAGAAGGTGTTGTTGTTGTAGCCGGCTTACTTGGTTTCCAAGTGCTTTTGAGAAAATTTGAAAATAGACTATACAAGGTGACAAAGTTGTGTTCTGCATTATCATTTTCATTTCTTCATGGTTGAAGATGTGCTTGTGCGGATTGGATGAGATGAACAATGTGCTTAGAGGTGTTCTATCCAAAGTTTCAAGTTTTGGATCGTGTGGCAATAGAAGATGTGTTTGATAGTGTGTTTCCTTTGAAGAAGGTTGTCTAGGAGAAATGGAATTGCTCTGCATTTCTCTGTTTTGATGTTTCTTGTCTTCTAGATTTTGGACCATGCTTATATTGCTTGCATATATCTTCTCCTAAATTTTTTGGTGTTTAGTTATTCTTCAAGGTTGATTAGTGAGTTGTATGTTTGTGGTAGTAAGGTCGGTTGCACAAGATGATAGTATTCTCAGTTTCAGGTGGTTGTGATAGTGTTGCTAAATATTTTGATGATGTTGGAATATTCTAGGATGTTGTGTGATGTTACTACATGGTTTGTAGGATTTTTCGGACCTGGTGAGGAGTGAATTAATTGTTTGATCTAGTGTTAGTGTAGTTTTGGCCAACCTGACATGCTAGCATTGATTGTGGAGATGGTTTTTTGTTTGTGGAAGCATGGTGTAGCATTCCAATGTAAATTTTGTTCTTGGTTAATCCTTGGTTTGGTTTTCCTTCACTTCCTTCCACCGTAGAAGTGTTTGGTGCCAACTTGTTTGGTGGTTACACATTTGATGTGCATACATTTCATTGAGGCTAACCTAGAGAAAGTTGTTTGAGGTCACAGAGGATATATGCAAGTTCAAATTTTGGAGAACTTTGTGGAGTGTTGTGTGGTGTACAAATATCTATATATGATCATTTTTTGTTATTTGAGTGAAAGCTTAAATTTTTGTCTATCAGAAGCAGTGAGTAGAAGGTGCCCACATTTTTAGTTTACCTAAAGTTGTTGGAGGCAGTGAGTCGAAGGTTGCGGATGGTGTAGAAATGTTGTGGTGGATCTTTCTATTTCTCTAAGGTATTGAACCTCCTTTTAATAGTATTCTTCTATTCTCTTTCTATTCCAAATAGTGATTAATTTGGGTAGTGAGCCATTCTTTTCTTCTGAGTAGTGAACCTTTTGTAATCAGTGTTTTTATTCATATATATGTGAGTTAATCCTCACCGTGATTTTCCTTGATTAGGGTTTTCGATATAAATTTGGTGTTCTATGGTGTATGGTTGTGAATGTGTTCATATTTCAAATTTTTACATTCATGGTGATGCATAATAAGGGTTTGAAGGTTAATTAGGGTTTTAATGTTTTAATGTACAATTAACTCACCCCCTTCTCAGTTGTCTTGGCGTTTAACAATAGTTACAATATGCAAGGTGATGGGTCTAGTTATTAGTATCCTTTTTTTGTTTCTCATATAATTTTAAGACACTTTACCTATGGTTTTAAAGTGTATTTTAAGACAATACTTCCATAATAGGTTATCCCTTCATACATACCTTGCAACCTTGAACCCATTTTATGAAAATGAATATGGTGAAAATACTTGTAGCATTACATGATTTAAATATGAATATATGTGTATGAATGAAATGTTGTGATTTAATTATGGTAGTTAGTTGCATATGTATGTATATGGATTAATCTCCTTGCAGCTCAACAAGTGGTGACAAGGAAGGAATATTTGTGGCAAGCACTAAAGTAGAAGAATAATGGATCAATGAAGTTCAAGTCATACAAATGTAGGAAATTTTGGAGCTAAGCATGGTCATTATGGAAGGAATAAATGCTAAAAGATATTTTTTCTTGAATTTTGGAAATTTTTTTATGTTTTACATGCAATTTTACCTTGTTCGAATAGGTCTCTCTTTATTTTTTCAGCTAGATGAATAAGTCAATCATTCTTCCATCTCCTCATATCTAGGAATGAGATTTATGATTTTAGCTAGTTAGTTAGTTCGAATAAGACTCTCCCCATTTTGTATAAATCCAAGGGATGAGTTCATAGTTTAGTTAGTTGATTTTGTTAGAAGATACTAGCAGTTGGTAGTTTTCCAATTTCCAATTTTCTAGTTATTCAAAGACATGTTATTACATTGATATTATGAAATAAAATCTGCAAGAAGCATTTTGTCTAATATCTAGTGTTATGCAATGAATTTGGTTGTATGATTTATGGATGTGTAAGGATCTCAGTTAGATCTAGTTTTTAGTTAAGTGAAGTAGTCTTCTGAGCTGGGCACTCAGGTACTATCCTTCACTCTAATTATCTCTTTGTTATTTATGCAATTCCAATAACTCTGTTTTCCATTATTTTACATGTATAATGCAAGTAGAATGGTTTATGGTTAGTTAAAGTTGTAGTCATTCATGAACAAAGATAAATCATAGCTCTTTGGAGATTAGGAATAGATATTTTTTCATTTTAAGTAATTTTATATTAGTTTTGCACTCATAGATCTTAAGCAATCAACTACAACTTATGTTGTAGGTACCCGTAGCCACTAGGTTCTGTAACCATTTTCATTGTTTTTGAAATTTTGTTAAATTCCAGCAAGGTAGAATAGTTTGAATTAGTTAGTATAGAGTAACTTAGGTTGACACAAGCTCATGAAGGCACATATAGTGTTGTACCATCAAAATTTTGTGCTCATTGGTTGATAATTCAATGTAGGCTAGCATGTCAAAAGGATTGTTCAGCTTGGCACACCCCTGAATTATATAATAACATTGTGCAATGTTGTTTCCATAAAAAGAAAAATCTATGTGGAAGAGGAGAGATAACCAAGGAAGATTCATCCCTTCTGCTATTCAAGATAGAGAAGATATTGGTGGTTTTGCTAAATATATTATGGAGATTGTTGAAAGAGTACACACTACCTGTGATCAGGTGAAATCTACTAGTCTAAAAATGCAAAACAAAATAGAATGCAAGAGAATAAAATGACACCTAACACCTCAAGATTGGGCTACATTAAACACAAATAAATAAAGATAAAGATAACAACAAGATAATATACCTTCTCCCTTGTGTTGATCCTTGTTTGGCCCTTGATGATGCTTTAAATATGCGCTCCTTGATGGAAAACTTATGATGGTAATGGTAGTTGGGTGATCAATGAGGATGGATAAATGCAATAATTGCTAAGATGCAAGATGCACAATGTAGGTAAATTGAAATAACAATGGCTAAAATATCTAAACAGCTTGAGAGCATAAGTTTGGTAATAATGCATGAAGCTTATAAGGTCATGAAGTCACTAGCCTCCTTAATGAATGAGAAAGAGGGCTATTTATAGAAGAAATTGAATTCTCTAGAGGATTCAATGGTCGGGATTGAGCCACCGTGGCCAAGATGGAGGGTTATGGTGAGTTGAGGACTCACAAGCCCTCACATATATCCATGTGGAGCATGAAGTGTCCAAAGGATATCGTGAGATGCAAAGGGTACAAATGATGTGGAAAAGGCCATGTGGTCCCAAGGTACTTGCAAGTACCTTTGGATGGGAGAGGATTTCCCCAAAAAGGTATTCCTTGTCCCCAAGTGGGGCTAAAAGTGACAAGTGAGGAATTTTAGAAAGTCCACTCTTGTCGCCATGGAGATTGGAGAGGGCATTGGAAGAATAAAAGTGAATTTTTAATTAACTTTCTTGGAAGAAACCAAAGGGTAAGATAAGATTCCCCTAAAAGGGGTCTTTGTCCAAGGTGTATGATGTGACCTTTGAGAGGTCATGGGGAAGACAAATGCATGGGGGGAATAAGTGTGAATTTTTAATTCACATGGGGAAGAGGTCAAACCAAAAAAGGTAAGTACCATGAAGGTTGACTTAAGGACATGCTGAAAAGGGAAAGTGATTAGGATTAGGATTGTGCAAAGAGGTGGTTAGACTAATTAATGAGGATTGAAGGCAAGTGGATAAATATGGAGGATGTGACATTAATCCTGATTAGGGATATGCACATCCTAATGAATGATTAATTAGATTGATCTAGATTAGTGAAAAGGTTATGGAGGATGGGACAAGGAGAGAGAAAGAATGAATTTGAAAATTGAAAAGGATAATTGACTAAATAAATTGATTGATTTATTTAATTTAGAGGGGAAATGGTAAAGGATAAAGTATTTAATTAAATACTTTTGGGAGCCTTAGAGAAAGGGGATAATATTAATTAAATGTGTCATTTAATTAATATAGATGGATTAGACGAATAAATTATAGGATTATGACCATATAGAAGTGGTCAAATTTGGATGTCTATGCTACCTTTCCATCTTCATCATCATCATCATCTTCCATAGATACTGAAGGGACCTTCTGAATAGTGGGAGATGCACCATGAGATGACCCAGAGCATGGTACCTTTGAGTTCCCTATTGCTAACCAAGCTAGAGCTATTGTGTTGAAAAACATTCCACCATTAACATTACCAATATTTTACAACTTGGTAACAGAGGACCCAAATACCTTTCTCTTTGAGTTTGATGTTTTGTGCAGAAGTTATGATTACACTATTGATGCCCACCAACTCAAGCTCTTTCCAACTACTATTAAGGATACTGCCCTCTGATGGTTTATGGGGCTTGGCAAGGATGTTGTTCTAGATTGGGACACAATGAAAACAAAGTTCTTTGAGAAATACAAAGACTACTACAGAGGATTATACCAAAGAAGAGATGATATTTTCTTAATGTTTCAAAGAGAGGTTGATTCATTGGAAGATTATATAGAAATATTTAAATTTTTTTGAAGAATAACCCACAACATAAACTATAAGAGGAATCCTTTAAATTGAGGGGAATTAATGAAGAATGTATGGATGCTCTCAACCTTATTGGGGGAGGAGACATTTTTATGCATCCATTTAAAGACATTTATAAAGTTTGTAGGAATTATTCAAGGACTCTTTCTAGGAATCCAAGAGGGGAGAGATCATCCATCCCAAGTAAGTCCTCTAATGGGGTCTCCAAAGTTGAAATCAAAATTTTATTGTCCAACATGAAGCAAGACATAATCATTCATCTAGAAACATAGTTGGACACCCTCTATATCAAGAAGTAGGAGAAATCAAAATCCACGCTCACTAAGTACTATCCTAATTGTAGGCAGAGGAAAGCCAGTTCTAACTGCAAACGAGTGGCCAATATCCAACAAGAAAAGATTGAGAAATTAGACTTCCAAGCAATGAAAGGATATGATGGAAAAAAATTATACATAGCATAAAGTAGGCCTTGGTAGCAAAGATAAGGTATGCCACTAGACCCTTTAGCTTTTAATCCATCTTTTTATTTGGGCAACCAAAACTTTTCTACTTGGAACACCCGGCCCTGGAAAAAAAATCAAAACCAGTGGCAGAGTCCTCAAAAGTGGCCACAAGCCCAACCAAATTGGAACCGGCCAAAAAA
This sequence comes from Sequoiadendron giganteum, assembly GCA_007115665.2. Classification (NCBI taxonomy): domain Eukaryota; kingdom Viridiplantae; phylum Streptophyta; class Pinopsida; order Cupressales; family Cupressaceae; genus Sequoiadendron; species Sequoiadendron giganteum. The sequence continues at coordinate 474,203,176 of CM021109.1, forward strand.
TCCATGGCCACAAAAAAAAATTCAAGGTTGCAACTACAATCAACAATGGCCAACCCAACAAAATCAATGGCGGCCTCAGTGGGAGAAAGGTCAGCCATGGCAGTAAAATATGAATTACCAACAACCTATGCTACCACCTCCTCCACCTCAGTAGCAAGCTCTAATACAACCATAAAATCCTCAATCTCAACCACCTAAAACATCTCAAATACCCACCTAGACTGCACTAAATCCTAACAATAAGCATGTTCAACAGTCTTACACTAACAAAGATTTCCAATACCCCACTTATGGGGTAGAGGTGAGTAACCTTTATCTCATATCAAGGAAGCAGCTAGTAGGACCTTCATCTCCCAAAATTATAAAATTAGAAGATGAAGAGCCTACAAAGTAAGCCTCAAATAACCAACCTTTGGAATCCTAGTCCAATCAAGGGCTCTAGACCACATCACATCTGGAGCCTCCATTCCTTGAACGTTTGGCTATCCAGCAACAACACACTTAGGTTGAAACAAACCTTCTAAGCCATTTAAAGGATGTCAACATTAAAATCCGTTTTGATCCAAGCTATTAAAGATATTACCATCTATACTAAGATAGTTAGGGATCTTTGCATTCAAAATCTAGGAAGGAAAAGAAAGGATCCACAAAAGGTCCATGTTTTGGGTAACCTTACTAATATAATGTTGGGTAATATAACTATTCCCAAATACACATATCCTGGTAGTCCAATTGTGGATGTTAAAATCAATGGGACCCTTATTAAAAATACTTTGATAGACCTAGGTGATGGAATTAATGTGATGACCAAGGAAACCATGCAACTACTATAGTTAGCCAACCTTAGGTCTACTCAGATAGTTTTACAATTGGCTGATAGGTCTAAAGTTAAGCTTGGAGGAGTTATTAAGGACCTTGTAATTGCATTAGATTCTTGGGATTACCCTACTAAATTAATATTACTTCATCCCAAAGTTAATATTGTTGGTTATCCACTAATCCTAGGTCAACCTTGGTTAGCCACAACTGATCGATTCATAGGTTGTAGGTCAAGAAAAATGATTATATCCAATGAAATTATAACCAAGAACCTAATACTTTATCCACCTTCTTGTAAAGAGCGAAAATCTCTTTAATACAACATCGACAAATACTTCAAATAAGATCCATTAATATTCAAAATAAAGTCGTCATTTCATTCATTTAGACATCAAAGAACTAGTCGATTACACAACCACGACATAAAAGTCGATAAGATAATTTCATTACAACTCAGTCTAAATCATACAAGTGTCGAATTACACAATTTCAGTTAAAAATATAATGAATGATATAAAATCATTTACAATTTGAGACTTAGGCATTTAGTCGCCATAAGCTCGTCATTACATACATCAAGAATAATAAAGCATAAAAGAAGATGCAGTCCGTTGATCTTCCATCCAAAAAAAAATCTTCAATAAGAAGACGAGAACAAGGATCAGGCACTTTTCCACCCAACCTCGAAGCTTATGCTTCCCTGAAATTTCTTAGTCAATCAAGAAATACCCGACCTTGCATGAATTGCTTAGCAAAAAAGCAGTCTACGAGCAAGATGGAATCTGGTGCATGCCTAGTACTACTAGTAAACCACAAGCATTTTCATTTTTCTAATTCCTTTAAGAAATAAGCAAGTTCGGTACTAGGATATGGTAGAGAGTTCAATAATCCATCTATTTCAATGGTACAAAAATTACTTGGCCAAGTAAAATGTCATGCACAACAATAAAAGCAGTTTTGGAAAAAGCAAAACTACACTCTCTATTTACCCATATTCGGCACCCATCCCGGAAGGTAACTTTCCCAAAAACATAACATGCAGAATTATCTATCATTCATGCATGGTCTAAATAGTCAAATACAATTTTGCAATCTTTTAAAACATCAAATTGGAAACATTGTTTAAAATGAAAAATAATATAAAAATGAGCTTCTTTCCATTGTTCATATTCACAAAAAGTCATAAAATCAATGTTTTAATATAGAAATTTAATAATCCATAAAGTTTTTAAGTGAAGGTGTAACTCCACTATGTTAGATAATACATATAAAAATAGAAATTAAAAGAGTACATGTTCATTCTTTATACTCTCGTTTAATTAATGTTGTTCCAATATCATTTTGGTTGTTTTCAAAAATAAATCAAATCTCTAGTTAAAACGTTTTATTTCCAGTTTATCCAATTTTCAGCGTTTAAATAACAATCATTTATCAAGTTAAATATATCTAGTTTAATAGTTTTTGTTTTGACAGTTTCAAAGAAAAAAGAGATTTGCAAGTTTCAGTAATTTTGGTTTCTAAATTGTGTTAAAAATTTGAAGTTAAATTCTGCCATTAATTCTCAGTCAACAAACATTATTTTCTGTCAATAAAATTCCTCTATTTTTGTTCATGTTTATTTAATTTTCTATAATGGTAAAATCGTTTCAGATTTAATAAGTTCTCTTAAATTCAGTTTACTATTTATTGCAAGATTTCCAAACAAAAAAATATAGATTTTTGTTTGAGTTTGTCCCTAAATTTGATGATTTTAATCAAATATTTTTCCTAAGTCTGAGTCTCTAAATTTGATCTACAGTTCTGAAAATTAAATTTCAGTCTGATTTGTTTACAGTTAAATAAAAATTTAAAAGAATAGCTTTGCAACAATCTATAAATTCATTTTTCCTAATTTAATCATTCAATATTTTCATTAAATTTTTAATACTCATTTCCCCAATTTAGAAATAGAATTTTGAAAGATCTATTGTAAAATCTATTCTAAGAATCCTACCTAGTAAATCACGAATTCTGAAAATGTTTTCTTGAAACCTCTGTTCTTTGCTCTGGCACCTTTTCAGCTGACTACGTAAGGAGGAATTGTTCTCCCTTATTTCATGTTGTGTGTGGAGAGTGTGATGGAAATTTTGTGCACTCCTCAACTTATTGTGCACCCACCTATACTAGGCGTGAGGGGTGTGGAAGAGAGAAAGCATTTACCTGTGCCTTTAAAGGCCGCACCTCTCAGTCATTTTGGCGCGTGGGATGAAGGATTGTGAAGAATGGCATGCTTGTTGCCTCCTTCACCACTGTGCGTGCCCTTTGTACTTTTGCTTGTAACTCTTGTAGGGTGGGTGTCTCTTCCCTATGAAATGTGAGGTGTGGATAAGTTGTGTGGAGTATGGGTGCAAATTTACCACTCCCTAAACCTTAATACCCTGTTCTTTTTATTAATTTTCTCAAGATCCAATAAAAATGAATATTTTCTCTCCTTATTCAATTTCGAATATCTGTGTGTGTGTTTAATTTTGGATTCTCAATCAGATATTTATCTCTTTTTCTTGATTCCATGCACTGATCAAAACAAGAATTGAAATCCACAATTCCTCATTGATCTTTAGTTAACCAAAACAAGACTATATGTTTTCAAATTTTGAATGCCTTTGATAAATTTAGATATTTTATTTCTCAATTTTAACTGAACTTTAAATTTTGAAAGCATAGCAAAGTTCACATGAGTTCTCGTTTTCAATTTCTCATTTAACTAAGTTTAGATATTAAATCAATTTTATGATATTAAAATCCATTACTTTCACAATTTTAATTTAAAAAGCATTTTAAATTTCAAAATCACTTTATTTAACTAAATTTAATCAAATTTCGAATTTAAAATCTATTGCATTTAAATTTTGAAATTTCAAATTAATATTTCCAAATAATAATAAAATATTCAAGCAAGCAATCTATCTATTGAATTTACGTTAAATTTCATCAATTTAACAAAATCATCATTCAATCACATGCATTTTTCGCAATTTTTGAGAAATCACATTTTTTTAATTTGCAAGCATGATATATGCATAATACATTAAAATATTCATCTATGTGAGTGTGTGAGATCCCATCTATTCGTAAACATCAATCGGCTAAACAACTCTACCTAATTGTTGTTCTCGCCTTCAACCACGTTCACCTGTTCCTGCGTTCACTTGCATTCGATTTATCATTAGTAATGACAAACCCTAAAATAAAAATAAATATAATTCAAATCATAATACTTTGCATTTAGATTTTAATTTCATTTCAATTTAACCATCCTTTAATAATCATTCAATTTCTATCTAAATCTGGACATAATAATTAATACTTGTATTTAAATAAGTCAATGAAAATCTATACGTGACACTTCTCAACCACATCAGGACCTTGAGCAAACCATTTGGCCACACCTGGATGATGAGGACAACTACTCATTGTAGACCTTAATGACCATTGAATGTATCCCTCTACTAGATATTCCAGATGAGGATAAGTTGATCTCTCATATCATCCAAAATTATTGTGGAAGGCACCCACAATAGTAGGGTTGTCTATCATGTTTGCATGATCCTTTAGAAAGAATAATACCTACCCATTCCACACAAGAGGTATCCCAAATCATGCATAAGATCTATATCAATGAAGGCTACAAACCCATAAGGCATCCACAAAGGCGCATGAATCCAGCCCTCAGAGAAATCATGAAAATAAAGTTACAAAATCTTTTGAATGTAGGATTCATATATCCTATCTTACACAGTGAATGGGTTTCACCGTTGGTCATAGTATGTAAAAAGGGTGGTAAATGGAGAGTTTGTGTTGACTAAAAAGAACTCAATACTACCACTAGGAAAGACCATTTTCCATTGCCATTTATTGACCAAGTTCTAGATTCTTTGGAAATGAAGAAATATTTCTCTTTTCTTAATGGTTTTAGTAGTTATAACCAAATTAAGATTGCACCTGAAGATCAAGATAAGACCACGTTTACCTATCCTTGGGGTACTTATGCATATTTTGTTTTACCTTTTGGTTTGTGCAATGATCCAGCTACATTTCAAAGAGCAATGCTTAACTTATATTTTCTGATTTTTCACCTGATAAGATGGAGATTTATATGGATGAGTTCACCACATATGGTGAAACATTTGATGCAGATTTGCAAAATTTAGAATCAGTCTTGAAAAGATGCACTAAAAACAACTTATCATTGAGCAATAAGAAATGTTTTATGCTAATGATAGAGGGTATTGCCTTGGGACATTTTATTTTTAGTGCAAGGATACAAGTTGACCCTAAGAATATTGAGATCATATCTACATTGCATATCCCTCAGAAACCAAAGGATGTGAGAAGATTTCTTAGACATGAAGGTTATTACAGGAGATTCATTCAATATTAAAATAAAATATTTTCTCCTTTGTTTACTTTGTTAACAAAGGATATTGAATTTGAGTGGACTCTAGACTGCTAGCAATCCTTTGAGAAGTTGAAAGCAACTTTCACTAATGCACCAATTTTAAGAGGTCCAAATTGGAAATTTCCATTTCAAATTCACACTGGTGCATTAGACTTTACAGTTGAAGCTATCTTAGGATAGAAAGAGGGGATTAAGGAGTATGCCATATATTATATCAACAAAAACCTCTAGGGAACAAAATTAAACTACACAGTTATTGAGAAATAAATTCTTGTTGTTATTTATGCCATTAACAAGTTTAGACACTACATTACTGGTTATCAAGTATTCATACACACATATCATACAACAATTAGATACTTGATGAATAAACCAATGGTAGATGGAATAATTTTCTGGTAGTTATTGTTGTTGCAGGAATTTGATATCACAATAGTTGATAAATCTACAAAAGCTAACATAGTTGTTGATTTCCTGTCTAGATTGCCTACTCAATCAGTTGAAGGGGTAGTTGATGATTCTTTTCCTAATAAGAATATATTTTCTCTAAATATATACACCCCATGGTATGTTGATATAGCTAACTACTTGTAATAGGGTAGGTTCCAGCTTATTTCTCTCCTAGGGAGAAAAGATAGTTATTTCATAAATGCTTCCCTTATTCCTAAATTTTTGGATTCTTATTCTACATTGGCTCGAATAACATTATGAGAATATATCTTAGGGAGGATGAAATATTTGATATAATGAAATCCTGTCATGATGAACCTTGTGGTGGAAATTTTGCAGCCAAGAGGATAGCTTTCAAAATCTTAACAACATGACGTTATTAGCCAACCATTCACAAAGTATTTGTTAAGTATATTATAAATTATCATTGATGCCATAGAATGGAGAGACCTACAAGAAGTGATGAAATGCCTTTGCAGCCCCAACTTGCACTAGCTCCTTTTGACAAATGGGGGCTTAATTTTGGTGGTCCTATATCTCCCACTTCAAATAATGAATAATATATACTGGTATATATTGATTACTTAACCAAATGGGTAGAAGTCAAAGCATTGCATTTTGCTAGAGATGGAAATGTTGCAAAGTTTTTATATGAGAAAATCTTCACTAGGTATGGTGTTCCTAAGGAGATATTGACTGATCAAGGGCCACAATTCAAATCATACCTCATAGCCCAGTTGGTGAAAGAGTATTAGATAAGGCACAAGAAATCTACCCCATATCATCCTCATGCAAATGGAAAAGTTGAAGTTAAAGATAGGGAGCTTGAGAATGTATTGAAAAAAATAGTACAACTTCATAGAAGATATTGGGTATCTATATTACTAAAAAAATTTTGGGCATACAGAACTACCTGGAAGAAAACCATAGGGTTTACCCCTTTACGAGTTGGTTTATGGAAAAAAAACAATGTTACCTATAGAGTTTGAATGCAAAACCATTCGTACAATAGTTTATTTAGAAATGGACTTGACAAAATCTCAGAAAGAAAGGTTGCAGCATTTGAATGCCTTGGATGAAATCAGATTTCATGCATTGCACCATACATAGGTTGTTCAAAAATAAAGGATTAAATGACATGACAAGTATATAAAGACTAAAGAATTTTTTGTAGGTGACTGAGCACTTCTGTATGATCCTAGGTATAAACATTTTCTAGGGAAGTTACAGTCATGATGGCTAAGACCCTATGAAATATAGCAAGCATTTCTTATTGGTGCAATACAACTACATAATATTGATGAGGTCAAATTTTCACTTTTGTTTAATGGTCATAGACTCAAGCTATAAAAGAAACCACTTGAGCATGATTATTTCATCATATCTCTAATGGATAAGTATGGTGTGCATAGTTCAACTGACTTAGGACCCGTTCCACCGAATGATGTTCCATAGAATGATGTTTCATAGACTGATGTTCCATAGACTGATCCAACAAGAAGCAACTTACCACCACGTCTGGTAATACAAGGGTCAAGCTACACAAATCCACATCTGGGATTACCCAGGCCTAATTTTCCATGTTTTAAATAACATACACACACCACACAATGTCCACAATGACACTATTCTAACTTCATAGGGACTTGTACTTTGGTTTTATTGGGACCTATTTTTTATAGGACTTGTTATGCATATTTTAATTAGGCCCTGAGCATGGAGTACCTATAGCAATACCCAATGCATGCATGCTACAATAACTTGGCAAACTCAAAAATTGTTTACCGCAAAGTATCCTACATCAAACATGTGTCCTTTACTTCCTAGCAAATCACATGTCACCAGTACAACCACCACTTTTCATCAACTCCTATGAAATAAATGCACATCACTTATATGTCATGATATGTGCTCTTTCAGTTCATGGCCACACCAAGATTGGATTTCCATTTTTCATGTATGATAGGTAGCTTCACATGATTAAAGCTAGCTTTCATTTCCTATTCATTATTATTTATTTTTTAAATTATGCATGTGAATTTAATCACCATTCACTTTCATAATTATCCTATCACCATAACCCAGTTTTGCATGAAGTGTGGTCACTTCACTTTAACATGGGGGAGGGGTATCATTGTTATAAATTTCTTTTTATTTTTCCACCCAAGTTTGTCAGACTGCATTAATACTATCCTTTTAAACTAGAAAAATTTCTATGTGTTTTTGATAAATGTGATTCCTTCCCAAAGATGAGCTAAGGTATAAGATTTTGGATACTAGACTAAATTGAGATTAAGGGGATTGTAATTATTGGGTATAGAGAAACCATTGGAGAAGTAGTTGATTTTGAGGGATTGTGGGTGGTGGAGTTGAATTTGTAGAAATTGAATTCTTAAAGGTTACAAGAATCAACAGAATAATGTGAGGTGATGTAATTCATACAGAACCATCTACTCACAAATAAATATTAGAGGATATGATGGTTATACCTCTATTCACTAGAGTAGGATGGTTGGACTATTTCTTGAATTTGATAGAATATGATAATGAAATGGTGAAGGATTTTGCAGCCGCACTAAAGTATGATGAAGAAACAGTAAAGATATTGGTGGTAGAAGGCTTAGAGATGGAAATCGCTCAAGTAATAGGGTTACCTCGCATAGGCATCGAGTACCCAACTTGTGGTGATGCAATAGCAACGAGGGAAGCATTTTGTGAATAGGGAAAAAATTTAGATTCGACCTCACAAGGTACTAAAATACTTTCCCTTCCATTCTTTTGGGGAAAATGTGTTGCTTATATTATCAAATATCTTACTTTTGATGGATGCCATAATTTTTTATATATTGTGTGTTTCAAGTTGTTGAACCATTTACAACATGACCAATTAGTTAATGTACCCAATTTTATATACAACATCCTGAAAAGAATGGCCTCTAAATATCAGAGGAAATAGACTGACACTACATTGTCTCATCATTGTTTGATAACCTTATTAGTAAGAGAAGTTTTAGAATTCAACATCCCCAGGTTGAATGGGATGCTCTTAAGGGTTACAAATAAATCATTGAATTACTTGAGGCACCTAAAGCCAAAGATGAACCCTTTCCTAAGCTTGAACCAGAAGTTGACCTGGAGCATGATGAACTTGAAAGAGAAGTTTCCCCTGTTGCACCATCTACTTTGCCTACTCGTATCCAAAGTGGGACTGAGAAACATGATGTGTCACTTGTGGTAGCAGAGGAAACCTCATCTTCCAAAAACCCTAGAGTTAGGATAAGTATTGCGCCAATATCCTCAAAAAGGAAAAGAAAGAAGAAAGGAGTTGACAAGCAAGAGAATGTTGTAAAGGAAGAAGAAGGTGGGAAGAAGGGGAGTACAATAGGATAGGAGAGTAAAGTTACATAGGAAACCACTACTCCTAGATGTTCAAGAAGGATAAGAAGGAAAAGCATTGAGAAGAGAGAAATGGAGGAACCATTTTAGGAAGGAAAGGTTTGGGAGTAGTAGCATCATATTCCATTGATGGTAGACATAGATACATACAAGGGAGGAGTTGACCCTGACAGTGTTCATGTTGAAAATGTTAATGCACCTGCTAAAAGTATAAGATATATATCATCCTCCTCCGACTATGATTAAGAAGATATCCTTGTTTCCAAGAAGACTAGAAGAACTATTCCTAGTGACTCTTAGAGAAGTTTTTGATGTCATAGGTGATGGCAGTGATGGATTTGAAGGGAAAAGAATGCGGATCTACTGACCCAACAATGCAGAATACATTCCGTTAACACCTTTACTTTAGGGGAGAGAAGCAAAAATGAAAAACTAACAGTTTCAAAAACTTATAGAGATGCATACAACCATGGCAATGAGAAACCAAAAAGATAAGCAAACAAAGATGACACGGTATTTACGTGGGAAAACCCTTTCAGGTGAAAAACCCACCACACAAAGTCAAATCTATTGTATTACAGTAATGAATTGATTACATACAATAACCAGACTTCTTTGTTCAGCTCACAATCACCCAGAGAGTTTCAGATTCACTGTTACAATGTTTTTATAACATACAATTCAAAACCCTCCTCAAGAAGTCACGTCCTTCTGTTCTTCATCTCGCAACTTCAAACTTGCTCTGCAACTTACGACTCAACTCTTGACTTGTCTAACTTATGAGAAATAACACATCTCTCATCCATAGGTAACCGACTCAGAAGAGCAATGAAGTCCATCCTCAAATCACACAACTAGTTGGATCTGACAGATTTCCTGCAACGAGCCGACTTTGCATTCAAAGCCATTACTCAAAACGGTTGAGCTCGCCACCCTTCGTTGACAAATGCAACTGCACAATAACTATCTTGGTATCCGTCCAATCACTATTCAACCAGGTGCCACGCGTCCAAGACCCATCAACAATTGCAGCTGACAGAGCAACCAAAACGGTCAAACAGACATCAGGCGCAACCAAGACTTCAAGTCATTTCTAACACTATCGGAGCCAGAGTCAGAACAGGACTCCACCAAAAATACATAATGTCCGAGTCAGAGTCGGAGATGGAACTAGAGTTGAAACATGACCCTACCGAAATTTCAGGTTCAAGAACCATTTTGGTTTCGCGTCCGCCCACGGCAAAGGGGAACTCATCGGAAATAGTTCTGATTGGGGTAAGTCAACCCGAGGTCAAACCAAGATGGGAACACAAAAGACCGAAGTTGGAGTCGGAACAAGAACAGAAAACAAGACTTCACCAAAAAAGTCCAAGATCAGGAACTAATCCGATTCCGATTCCGATTCCGCCTCCGCCAACTGCAAGAAATAACAATTGAGAACCAGGTCAAGGCGGAGGAAAACACCCCGAGGAGAATCCAAACATCCAGAGGAACTAGATCGTAAAAGCAGCAGTCGGACCTAGAGTCAGAACAGAAACTGAAACAGGAACCTGGCAAACGGACATTGCCAACTTCCAAAACTGGTTCTGCCTCCACCAGAACCTGCAAAACAAAGCGAGAAGAAATAGACGGCAGGAAGCGGGGTCAGAGTAGGAACGAGAACCAAAACCCAGAACTTAGGCAAACAGAACAATGCCAAGTTCCATCTCGGTTCCACCTCCGCCAGAACTTTGCACACAACACAAAATCACCAAGGCATGAAAACGAGGACTTCAAGCTGGAAGTTGAGACATAATTTCTCAACAATCTCCCACTTGGTGAACACTTCTAGCTTCCTCAAAACATCAAACCTTACTATCTATCATAGGCCCCAGGCCCATCAATTCTGTGCACCATCTGAACTTATCTGTGCTAACTGGCTTTGTCAAGGCATCTGCAACATTCTCTAAGGTGTCAACCTTATCCATACTGACCTTGCCATCTTCAACCATATCCCTCACGAAGTGATATTGCACATCTATGTGCTTGGCCCTGACATGGAAGGTCAGATTCTTTGCCAAACAAATTGCACTTTGACTATCACAGTAGATTGAAATATGCTCAACATTAAATTCAATGTTTGAACGCAAACGCCTCAGCCACACTGCCTCCTTGTAAGCATGAGTTGCTGCCATGTACTCTGCCTCTGTCATGGATAAAGCAACTATAGCTTGTCGCTTGCTCATCCAACTGATTGCTCCACCATTAAGCATGAAAGTGTATCCTTTGGTGGATCTTCTGTTGTCAATGTCCCCTGCCCAATCAAAGTCAACATATCCCTGAATGCAAAGAGCCCTTTGTGATGCAACCATATTGCCATGGTAACACAAAGCATAATCTGAAGTACCCTTTAAATACCTGAACACTCTCTTTACAACATCCCAATGTGATCTCCCTGGATTTGCCATAAAACGGCTTAGAACTCCCACTACTTGGGAAATGTCTGGTCTTGTGCAAACCATAGCATACATCAAACTGCCTACTGCACTTGCATAAGGCACACTAGTCATGTCCTCCATCTCAATAGCAGACTTTGGATAGTCTCCAGCAGATAGTTTCAATCTTTGCATGATTGGAACAACTAGCTGCTTGCAATCAGTCATGTTGAACCTCTCTAGAATGGTTTTCACATACTTACTCTGACTTAGCCAAAGTTTTCTGCTTGTTCTATCCCTGGTTATCTCCATCCCAAGAATATACCTTGCTGCTCCAAGATCTTTCATTTCAAACTTAGCAGACAACTGAGTTTTAAGATCAGAAATCATTGCCTTGCTATTACCAATGAATAACATGTCATCCACATACAGAGTAATAACAAGCACATGATCATTCTCACATTTATAATAAATGCAATGATCAAATTTTGATCTAACAAACCCAATTGACAACACAAATGTGTCAAATTTCTGGTACCATATTCTAGGAGATTGTTTTAGACCATAGAGAGATTTATTTAACTTGCAAACCAGATTTTGTTTACCTCTTTCAACAAAATGCTCAGGCTGGGACATGTAGATTTCTTCTTCTAGCTCACCATGGAGAAATGTTGTCTTCACATCCATCTACTCAATTTCATATTCATACACAGCTGCCAATGACAACAAAAATTTGATGGATGTCAGCTTTGCTACAGGGGAAAAGATCTCTCCATAATCAATTCCCTCAACTTGGGAAAAACTCTTTGCAACCAGTCGTGCCTTATACTTCTCCACACTACTATCAAGGTTTGTCTTCCTTTTGAATATCCACTTGCAGCCAACAGGCTTTCGCCCTTTAGGCAGTGGTACCAGCTTCCAGGTATCATTCTTTTTCAAGGAATCCATCTCCTCATTCATGGCTTCCAGCCAATACTTTGAATCAGCCATGCTGATTGCTTCTTTCACAATTTTAGGCTCATCAGTACTGGTAATTAAGGCATAAGCACAATTTGAATCTAACATAGAGAAACCATACCTTTCTGGTTGCCTTCTTTCTTGTGTAGATCTCCTTAGAGGCTGAGGTTGTTCTTTGTCATCAGAACTTCTAGAGCTGCTTGAGCTCTCCTCAATCTTAGGTACACCATATAGCTCTTCCCTTTCTGGAGTTTGGGGAATCTCAACTGCATCCTTCTTCTTGTCACTCTGATTTGTCTCAAGTTGTTGATCACTTACTAGAGGTTTCAGCTCACGAAATATCACGCTTCTACTATACAAAACCTTCTCAATAACAAGGTTCCAAAGTTTGTATCCTTTCACACCAACTCCATAGCCGATGAGAATACATTTCATAGCCTTTTTATCCAACTTTGATCTCTTTCCATTTGGCACATGAACATATGCCTCACACCCAAATACTCGAACATGCCTTAATGAGGGTTTCTTACCTGACCATGCTTCCAAAGGTGTCTTATCAACAAGCGCTGAACAAGAAGATCTATTAATTAAATAACATGTTGTAGCAATAGCCTCAGCCCATAACTTCTACTCTAGACTAGCACCACTCAGCATACTCCTTGCCTTTTCCATCAGTGTCCTGTTCAACCTTTTAGCAACTCCATTTTGCTGTGGAGTGTAGGGGGTTGTCTTATGCCTTTTAATTCCATGATAAGTGCAGTACCTTTCAAAATCTGCAGAACAAAACTCACCTCCATTATCTGTCCTTAAACACTTTATTTTCCTTCTATTTTGATTTTCTACCAAAGATTTGAACTGTTTAAATCGACTGAACACTTTTGATTTACTTTTAAGAAAGTATACAAATGCCCTTCTCGAACAGTCATCAATAAAAGAAACATAATATCTAGAATTTGATAACGAAGGAATATTAACTGGACCAAACACATTAGAATGAACATAATCCAGTATACCAAAAGATTTATGAGGACTGGAGGAGAAATAAATACGATGTTGCTTTCCATAGATACAATGTTCATAGAAATCGAACTCAAGGTTACAATCATCAAGCCCTTCTACAAGGTTTTTGTTCTTCAAGGTTTTCAAACCTTTCTCACCTATGTGACCAAGTCTATGATTCCATAACATAGTCTTCTCTGCTGGGATTTTTACCTCCAAAGCATTTGTAGATAGTAAAGAGTCTTCATCTTTCTCTATAGGTGCAAAATTATATGAATTTACAGAGGCACTGTTACAAAGAACAGGTCGTGCATCTAGCTTGTATAGAGTGCCAGTACGAACACCCTTAGCTAACACCATTGCACCTCTAGCCATTTTCCATCCCTTACTAGAAAAAGAAACTTCTACACCAAAATCATTTAACTTACTAACAGAAAGAAGATTTCGAGCCAAACCTGGGATGTGAAGAACACCACCAATTCCTTTGACTCTCCCATCAGGAAACTGAATTCTGACCCTTCCTCTACCAATAATCTCCAGTGTTGAATCACTTGCCAAGTATACCTTTCCACCATCATACTTCTCATACTTTGAGAACCAATCTCTATTGGATGTCATGTGAAAAGAGGCACCTGAATCAACTAACCAAACATCATCTGATGCCTGAGTTGTCAAGGCTGCTGCAATGAAGGCATCTGCATCACTTTGAGAAGATTCATTGTCAGAAGCATTCTTCTTCTTCTTCTCCTTGCAGTCCTTCCTGATATGACCTAGTTGCCCACAATTCCAGCACTTTACCTTAAACTTTTTACCAGGAGACTTTGATCTCCCTTTAGACTTGGATTTCGACTTGTTCTCCTTCTTCTTGCCTTTCTCTTTTGTTCAACCTCAAACAGAAAGAGCATCTTTGGCCATCTCAAAAGATTTCCTTCGCATTTCTTCAGACAGAAGCAAAGCAACCACATCATCAATCTTGAAAGAAGTGGTTGTGCTTCCAATAGCCATCACAAGATTATCCTAGCTATTAGGTAATGAACACAAAAGGAGCATGCAACGATCCTCCTCCTCAATCTTTACACCTACAGATGCCAGCTGAGTAACACTCATATTAAACGAGTTTAGATGGTCTACAATAGATGCACCTTCATCCATCTTCAAGGAGTACAACTTCTTTCTCAAGAATAACTTATTTACCAGGGACTTTCCTTGGTAAATATCACCAAGCTTCTTCCATAAAGCAGTTGCAGATGTTTCCTCATGAACATTCAGGAGCACAGAATCGGCTAGATTCAGTCTTATCAATCCTCTTGTTTTTCTATCTGCAAGATCCTAGGCTTCTTGGGTCGTAGTTTGTGGCTTAGTTCCAGACACTGCAATCCAGAGGTCTCTATCCACAAGCAAGTCTTCTATCTTGAGTTTCCATAACTCAAAGTTGCTGCCATTAAACTTCTCAATATCTATTCTACTAATGTACTTGCCATCTCACAACAAAAACAAGTTTAACAATGCAAGTCTCCCACTAAAATAGTATTAGTGCAAAAACTAATTTCCCTACAAGGATAACACAAACTGGCCAAGCTCTGATACCACTTTGAAGGGAAAAGAATGCGGATCTACTAACCCAATAGTGCGGAATACATTCCCTTAACACCCTTACTTTAGGGGAGAGAAGCAAAAATAAAAAACTAACAGTTTCAAAAACTTATAGAAATACATACAACCATGGCAATGAGAAACCAGAAAGATAAGCAAACAAAGATGACACAGTATTTATGTGGGAAAACCCTTTCAGGTAAAAAACCCACCACACAAAGTCAAATCTATTTTATTACAGTAATGAATCGATTACATACAATAACCATACTTCTTTGTTCAACTCACAATCACCCAGAGAGTTTCAGATTCACTGTTACAATTTTTTTATAACATACAGTTCAAAACCCTCCTCAAGAACTCACGTCCTTCTATTCTTCAGCTCGCAAATTCAAACTTGCTCTACAACTTATGACTCAACTCTTGAATTGTCTAACTTATGAGAAATAACACATCTCTCATCCATATGTAACCAACTCAGAAGAGCAATGAAGTCCATCCTCAAATCACGCAACTGGTCGGATCTGACAAATTTCCTGCAACGAGCTGACTTTGCATTCAAAGCCATTACTCAAAATGGTTGAGCTCGCCACCCTTCATTGACAAATGCAACTGCCACAATAACTATCTTGGTATCCATCCAATCACTATTCAACTAGGTGCCACGCGTCCAAGACCCATCAGCAATCGCAGCTGACAGAGCAACCAAAATGGTCAAACAGACATCGGGTGCGACCAAGACTTCAAGTCATTTCTAACACTGCCAGAGCCGGAGTTAGAACAAGAGTTGAAACAGGACTCCACCGAAAATACATAATGCCAGAGTCGGAGTCGGAGACGGAACTAGAGTCAAAACATGACCCTACCAAAATTTTAGGTTCAGGAACCATTTCAGTTCCGCGTCCATCCACGGCAAAGGGGAACTCAACGGAAACAATTCTGACCGGGGTAAGTCAACCCGAGGTCAAACCAAGATGGGAACACAAAAGATCGGAGTCAGAGTTGGAGTCAGAACAGGAACAAAAAACAAGACTTCACCAAAAAAGTCCAAGATCAAGAACCAATCCGGTTCCGGTTCCGCCTCCGCCAACTGCAAGAAACAACAATCCAGAACCAGGACAAGGTAGAGGAAAACACCTCGAGGAGAATCCAAACATCCAAAGGAACTAGATTGTAAAAGCAGGAGTCAGACTCGGAGTCAGAACAGAAACTCAAACACGAACCTAGCAAACAGACATTGCCAACTTCCAAAATTGGTTCCGCCTCCGCCAGAACCTGTGAAACGAAGCGAGAAGAAATAGATAGTAGGAAGCAGGGTCGGAGCAGGAATGAGAACCGAAACCTAGAACTTAGGCAAACAGAACAATTCCAAGTTCCATCTTGGTTCTGCGTCCACCAGAACTTTGCACACAACACAAAATCACCAAGGCATGAAAATGAGGACTTCAAGCTAGAAGTTGAGACATAATTTCTCAACAGGTTTGAATTTTGAAAAAGAAAAAGGGTTGCTAGAGGATAGAAACATAAGGAAGGAAATTCAAGAATCCCTAGACAAGATAGTGCAATTGGAAGAATAGGTAAAAGAGTATGAATAAAAAGACAAAGAAGAGGAAATGAGAATCAAGGAGTTGAAAGAGAGAGTACAAACCTACGACCATGGAAACAAACTGGATTTATTGGAACAGTTAGCTGAAGATAAAAAGGGAATTGAAACTGATTTGAATTTATAATTCCCTGTTGGAAAAACACCAACTTACCATACTACTTTGTCATTTGGCTTTGAATTGATGAAAAATACTACTCAATTCAAGCAGGAAAAAGAAAATTGGGAAAAATAAAAGCAAATATTGAATGAAACTAAGAAGTTGGAGTTAAAAATGACTAGAGGAGAAATTGATAGAAGTGGTCAATAGAGCTATCCAAATAGTTGAATGTAGACCTCCATCTAGGGTATATGAATTGTTCTTAAAGGAAAAATTTCTTAGTTTTCATTTCAATAAATTTGTTAATGACCATCCCTTTACTTTGAATAAGAGATAGTTTTCTCACTTTCTTTAGCAAGATCACTTTAGAGGAGGAGGACCAGTTATGTGAATATTATTTGCATAATTATGTGATGGTAGAAGATACCTAATGGAATCCCTTAACATATGTTGGGGACTTGCAAGTGAGAGCTCTTGCATCTTGCTTAAAAAATGAGTAGCTTCA
This sequence comes from Sequoiadendron giganteum, assembly GCA_007115665.2. NCBI lineage: Eukaryota > Viridiplantae > Streptophyta > Pinopsida > Cupressales > Cupressaceae > Sequoiadendron > Sequoiadendron giganteum. The sequence goes on from CM021109.1 coordinate 474,220,450, forward strand.
TGGGGAATTAATGGAGAAATATGAGGAACAAGAGAAAACAATGGCACTACAAATTAGAAAGGAAGCAACGGATCCTGATGTATCCATTACTCAATGGTTAAGAATCCTTTCTCATAAGGGGTTGGGGAAAATAATTATAGACTTAAGACTCAGGGATTATAGAAGGATTCAACAATTGGCAGTGACCACTCTTCAGAATTTCCTGATACATGTGAGGAATAGATGGGACATTGTGACTCTAGAATTGCAAAGAAAAGAGCCTCACTCCCTCTACAATTTTATGAGCATGATTGAGAGATTACACCAGTATATTGAGATCTCAGGAATTAGGGGAGTGGAGTGGGTTTCGCTGACATTCCACCCTCCTGTCCTACTTCACCCAATTCCACATTGGACTAGACATATTATTGATCATGACAAGAATGTATAACTGGAAAATTTGACCAGACTTGCATGATACAATGGTTTCTACCTCAAACAGGGATAGGAAGTGAGCACAGTCATGGATTTCAGGTAGATTACTTTGTTTTATAATATTCACCCCTAGGTGACTTAGTTTGATACTTTTGCTTGAGGACAAGCAAAACAACAAGTTGGGGGATTGATGGGTCTGGTTATTAGTATCTTTTTGTTTTTTTTCATATACTCTTAAGACACTTTACCTATGTTTTTAAATTATATTTTAAGACAATACTTCTATAATAGGTTATCCTTTTATACATACCTTGCAAACTTGAACCCATTTTGTGTAAATGAATATGGTGAAAATACTTGTGGAATTGCATGATTTAAATATGAATATAAATGTGTATGAATGAAATGTTGTTATTTAATTATGGTATTTAGTTGGATATGTATGTATATGGATTAATCTTCTTGTATCTTAGCACGTGGTGACAAGGAAGGAGTATTTGTAGCAAGCACTAAAGTAGCAAAATAGGGGATTAATGAAGTTCAAGCCATACAAATGCAGGAAACTTTGGAGCTGAGCGTGGTCATTATGGAAAGAATAAATGATGGAAGATATATGTTCTTGAATGTTGGAAATTTGTCTATGTGTTTGACATGCAATTTTTCCTTGTTCGAATAGGTCTCTCTTTCCTTTTTCAGTTAGATGAATAATTCAATCATTCTTCCATCTCCTCATATTTAGGAATGAGATTTATGATTGTAGTTAGTTAGTTAGTTCGAATAAGACTCTCCTCATTTTGTATAAAGCTAGGGGATGAGTTCATATTTTAGTTAGTTGATTTTGTTACAAGATCCTACTAGTTGGTAGTTTTCCAATTTCTAGTTTTCCAGTTATTCCAAGACATTTTGTTACATTGATATTAAGAAATAAAATTTGTGACAAGGATTATGTCTAATATCTAGTGTTATGCAATGAATTTGGTTGTATGATTTATGGATGTGTGAGGATCTCAGTTAGATCTAGTTTTTAGTTAATTGTAGTCTTTTGAGATGACCACTTAGGTATTGTCCTTCACTTTAATTATCTTTTTGTTATTTATGCATTTCTAGTAACTTTGTTTTCCATTATTTTACATGTACAATGCAAGTAGAATGGTTTATGGTTAGTTAAAGTTGTAGCCATTCATGAAAAAAGATAAATCATAGTTCTCTGGAGATTATGAATAGCTATTTTATCATTTTAAGTAATTTTAGATTAGTTTTGCACTCACACATCTTAAGCAGTCACCTACAACTTATGTTGCAGGTACTCGTATCCACTAGCTTATGTAACCATTTTCATTGTTTTTGCAATTCTGTCAAATTTTAACAAGGTAGAATAGCTTGAATTAGTTAGTACAGAGTAACTTAGGTTGACACAATCCCATGAAGGCACATATAGTGTTGTACCATCAAAATTTTATGCTCCTTAGTTGATAATTCTATGTAGGCTAGCAATTCCAAAAGGACTGTTAAGCTTGGCACACCCCTAAATTGTGTACAATTTACCAAGTCCATAACACATTAGTTTTCCTCTACACAAGGTTTATTTTTCACATAAACATATAATTTTATAAGAACATAACAAACAATAAATATAACACAAATAACAATAAATAAATTCAACCTACATATTATAAAGATATGAAAACAATTATCCAAACATAAATTCAATGCAAAATTAAATTACTTATCTCTACCTTGTTCTTCAATCCCTTAGTTGAGTGGCCATATCAACAACATTTGAATTATTCTACTCATAAAATCATTAATAAAATGCAATAGCATTTCTTAAAATAAGAATTCAAGATTTTCAATTGAAAAAGAGTTTTTGAATTACTTCATGTATCAAAAATATCAAGTGTCAAGAAATATTTTCTAAATAACAAGAAATATATTTAAACTATTACCTGATTCCTAGACTATAGCATCATGGTGACATGAATTAGCATGATTAAATTTTTTCTACATATATCTATAAATAAAATATGATTTGAATTAAATAAAAACAATTTAACTATCTAGGAAAATTATTATAAAATAAGAGTCTTCCATCCTTCTTAAATTTTGGATAATTTATAGTCTTATGGTTGTTCACAACTTTAAGAAAAATAAACGATGCCTATCTCTAGAACTCCTCTTGTAGAGACCTAGCCTATGACGATTCTAGAGATGCTTCAAAAAATTTAGAGCTCTATAGATGTGGCATTCCAAAATTTCTATCTTTCTTGAGCATGTTCTAGTTTTACAAAGCTACATTTTTCAACCCATAACCATTAGCATTAAAATATATATCTACACAAAAAGAATAACAAATATTCATACATTGATATTAATGAATAATATAATTGATTTATTATATAATATTTTAAATTTAAGATGATAGGGTGTATAGAAGGTTATACATGGTTAAAAAGGAATAATTTGGTCCTAATGATGAGGTAAATTTTTATACCTCATCAAAATCCATTAAGAAGGTCAAGACCAACATAAAATTATTTGATTTGATTTGTAGTTTCATGGTTTTCCTCATCAATGTACAAAAAACTCTCTTTCCTTTGTAGGTTGACTTCTTCACATGAAAGGTCTACTTGATCATGTGGGAAGGTCAAGTGATTTGCATAAGGAATGCAGGCCATGACTTGACTACAAGATAGAATATTTAGTTATTCCTTCTCCTCTTTCACTACACATTGTACTTCTAGTGGCTTGGATTGAATTGGTTGTGCTTCATTATGAACCATTGACACATATTTCTTCTTCATTGTCTACTATTGCATCATATTTATTTATTTCTTCATCTCCTTCTTCATAGCATTATTTCTCATTGTCTCAAATTTCACATTTTTCTTCTCCTTTCTATAGCTGATGCCATTTCTATTTGATCCATAAATGGTAGTAACACTTCATGCAAATACTCATATTTCTCTTTATCGATTTTCATCTTGGACTTGCACTACTACTCTATCTATATGGTTGGTTTTTCTTCACATGGTGGTAACTTGAATTGTTAGGATATATGCATGAGTTACCTTAGATTTTCAATATTGTGAGCGAGAACATACTAATATGGATCAACTCTATGTTCACCTTGAAAATTCTAATCAGAAGCATCATAACTATTATACCCATCTTCTTCTATGAAATCACATCCTAATACATCATAATGACTATCTTCATCCTTGTATTGTTGGAATAATATTCCTCAAGAGGAATTTATTTCTCTTTACTTATTTTTTTAATTATGAGAGCACTAACATGTTTGAATGCGGCACTTTGAGTTTCCAGCAAATCAATTTGTTCTATGTTCTTCATAATTTATTCTTTGCATGATATGTTGGGAGAAGGAGGATATCGGTTCACAATGTCCTAATGTCTCATAAAATAATATTGCATAGATATATCAAGGATTTTATCCATAATTCTTCTACCAATAATCATATCATAACTTAGTATATGGCATTTCTATGAATTGACTACTATCAAAACCTCAGACATATTTTTAGGGAAACATATTGGGTACACCTATTCAAATTCATTTGTATATGTCATATTTAGAGAGGTGGGATGGTAACCATTAAAATATTTCATCAAATTTTGATACTAGATGTCATGAATTTTCATATACTCTTCAATCATGTTACATACCTTTTTCCTCCCAATGAGCATATCTTCTTTTTTTACCTCATTTTTAGACCATTATATTTTTTAAAGTATTATGATTATGTTATAAATTGAAGAATTAGAAGTGTATTGATTCCTATAATCCATGCATGATTGTTTACTTGAAATACTTATAAATATTGATGGGTAGTGAGTAGGTCTAAATGACTTACCATTATCTTGAGCTTTCCACATTGTTCATTGTCTCCTTGAATGAGTTGTAGATTCTTCATATTATTGTTGGAATCTAGGCTTCCTTCTTCTTTTCAATTTCAATTTATTTATTTTATTGTTGATTTTAGGTTATGACATAAACAGAGCCATCAATTTTCATTTGGAAGAGGCCATTTTTTCTTTTATAGTAGCCAAAATGTTTGTAATACCAAACAAGAACCTTATTCCCTATGAAATTTATGTGTCATTCTATTGGTCTAGGTTGACAAGATATCAACTTACTTTGCACAAATAAACCATATTATCAAGATTTTCAATATGAGAGAAAGAATTTATGTCATGAAATTGTCACTAAAGATGTTTTGTGATATCACACCAACATGAAATGGTCACTAAAGACCAAAATAAATTGGTTGTGAGGGGGTAAGTGGAAATTTATGGTCCAAACAAAAAAATAGTAAACAAACAACCTAGAATTAATTGTCTAAGAGGAAATAAATAACAAGCATAAGGTGTTTATAGACCTAATTGTTTCCACATCACCATAAAAGGGAAAACTCAACCAAGATAATAATATCCAAATGCTTATGGAAAACAAGTTGAATTTGTTCAATCTTTTACCTCAAATGACTTCCATTGTTGAAAGCAAAAATAATTATCCCAATATCAATCTTGATAGAAGAATGTTACCCCAAAGGCTTGTAAGAATTTAAGGAAACACCCTTTAAGAGACCTTAAACCATTGTTCTTAAGGCATAACATCTATAGCAACATATAAATAGCATGTAGGTAATCTATAACATAATTACATGTAGGTCTAAGGCCTAATAAAACAATTATATTTAGTATTGTACCCAACATATAGGGAATGTGCACCAAGATGGGGCACAAAAAAGTGGCCAAATGGCCAAAAATGAGCAAAACACGCTCGTGTTTTGAAGAAATTCAAATAATGCGCTCATGTTATGGCTCAAATTTTCTAAGCCATAACATAAGCACATCATTTGAACACAAAAATGTGCATGCATTTTTATGAAACAAAACATTTACATGTTTTATAGAGACAAAATGTGTGCATTTTTATGAAAACAAAATGGGTACGCGTTTTGCTCTAACATACAAAGTTTATATAGAGAAAATTGTGACCATGTTGGATAAAATATTTTTGGTCAAATGCAGATCTGTTAGAAGGTACGTTGGATTGGATTTGGCATTGATCTACGTACCTTCACCCAAGCTGAGGCATTGATTGTATATCATCAAAGTTGAGGCACTATCATCGAACAATAATGAATTTATTGATACAGCTGAAGAAGATGCAAATAACAAAGAAAATAGAGCTAAAACTTTCCATTATTTATGTTTTGGTGGTTATCAGTATATATCCTATCAATGACCTAGTTAATGGAGAAGAGATTGTGGATCACCATTATTGTAAGGGTGAAGTGGTTGAAAGTGTTGTAGAATCAACATCATATAAATTTAACAACTGTTATAAAAGAATTGGTTTTGTATTCAAGAGATACTTAACATAAAATTCAAGGCACTGTCATCAAACAACAACCAATCTATTGAGGAAGATTGACTTTCGATTTTTTTGGAACTTGGTTTGATCAACAATCAAACTATAGTTGGAGGAAGTTCCCAATGCATGGAGGGGGCTAGAAGAAATATTGAAGGTTGAATCTAATCAATGATAATCATTTAGGAGAAAGGTGGCAGATTTTTTGAGTGGTGTTTGTCCTTGTTTCCTCACCTTGGGACTAGTCGACTAAGACTTGATTGGCCTTGAGGTATACAAATGCATGTCCATGGTTCAAACAAGATAAAGACTTTCCTCTACAGTGTTATGGAAGCTTATTTTTGGAGGTCTGAAAGAATGCAAGTAAGGAATGGTAATGATAATTTTTGGATCATGGGAAGATTGTCCAAGATTTTCTGAAAGTTTGTAAGATATGCATTGGGACTCCCATGATAGAATTAACCAGCTTGGGGTCTCTATTTAAAGCCGAAAGGAAGGAATGGTAGTATCAAAATAGGAAAAATCTAATTTTTGGGGTCCCCTATCAATGTGGCAGTAAAACAAAAGAGACACAAATTAGGTTCCTATTTAAGGAAGAGAAGAGTGAAAAAATGAAGGCAATTGTGTAGATAGTGAGGGAGTATATGTGAGTGAAAATCCATATCCATGATGGAAAGGTCTATGAGGAGTTGCTAATGAATATTGTGCAAGTAATGAGATTGAAGACATGGAGGTTGATAGTTACCAATAATCTAGTTGCAGAAGGGAACAAAGAAAGTGTGATCAAATGGATCTCACCCATCAATAAGAAGCCAACAAATGGACTCATTACTAAAATTTCTAATGCGGTGACACTAAAAGAGGTCTTGGCTCAAGCGTTGACACTATTCATAGAGGGGTTTCTCAAAGAGAACCTCCAAACCTTTAGTTTTTATGTAAGTCAGAATGGAGACCTATTCTCAGTTGCCTAGGTTGAAAATTACTACCTTCTTAGAGGGCATGATGTAATTATGAAATTGAGAGGCCAATAGGGGTTTGAGTGCATAAGTTATGTAATCTCTTTGTTTTCAAGTTTTAATAGAAACAAATTTGTCCCCAACAAAGTTGTCCCCATGACAACACTTACAAAGCAAAAAATAATATAATATAATATAATATAACATTATATAACGTATTAATATAATAGATTATATTAATATAATATAATATAATATAACACTATATAATGTATTAATATAAGCAAGCACTGAAAGAGATGGGGTAGCTCCCATTCTTTTAATAATGAAAATTAGCATTACAACACTTGATGCATAATATGCATCATCCCTTTCCCAAATAAAAACTTGCTCCACTTGGGGAGCAACAAGTAAATCCCCATTATTTCTAATGAATATCTTGAAGGAGCTTAGTTCCTGCTTCTCTGAACCTTCCCTATATTGTTTGAGGGCCTTCATGACCACCCTTTTATTGCACAGTATAGTTGCGTTAAAGATCCTAGCGATGGATCTTGAGGTAGGCACAACTAGTACCAATTCTACTACATATTTGACTGGGTCCATGTAGTCAAAAGCAACCAAGTGATGCACAATGATGGTTCCCCAAGTGAGGCTCTCCATGATCTACACTATATTTTTGATGAACCAAGCGAAGATGATTCCATCATGGATATGTCCACCTGCCCAATAGGATCTCCCAATTATCTTGATTATAGTAGCTTGATCCTCCCCCTCTTTGTCCTTGAAGAGTCTGTGGACCTAGTCCTCCATTGACTCTACCTCCATTGAATTTTCCTTCTTCGCCTAATACTGCTCCACCATCTCCACCTTTGTGCAAGCTCATTCCACCCCAAAAACCACTTTTCTTGGAATTACTTATTCAAACACCATGGGTGGTTTAAGTAGAAGTCAAGGTGACCCTTAGGCCACAACTCTAAAAATACATCACTGCAATGTATCTAAGAGATATCCCACAAATGGAAAACACACTTCTTGAGAGCATCACTATTAGGTCAGAACAAAGCTCCAATTCAGATTCAAAACTCTCCTAAATACTTCCCAAAGTTGACAACACAATCCTTTTCAAGAGTTGATATTTTTTGGAGTATTATCAAATAGCAGTGAATAGTATTGTCTATCTCTCTTCCTAACATGATAAAGATATCCCAATGTTGTTGTACGTACCTATCCAAGTTTTCTCAGGTTGTGAGATCATTTTTGATGAATCCCCAAGGAAGGGAATTCTCTCACCTTTTGATCCTCGATCCTTTCACATAATGGGGTGTGGAACCTTGACCAAATAGGCTTTGTGTTTAAATATTTAGGGAAATTCCATCCAAGTTCCATTCATTCTTTTCCCTTCTCTTTTACATGTCATTTCAGGTTGGGGGACTTCTTCCCTTTCATACATCTTCTTTTGTGTTTTTTCAGATTCCTTTTTTCCTACATCATTACGCATTACACCACTTGGTTGCATAATGGGGGTCGCTACCTACTCTAGTTTTTTTTCCTGGGAGTCACATGTAGGCACTCTCAAAATGATCCCTAGTTCCAAAACACATGCATTTTTAACTTAACAAAAAGCATATGTGTTTTTCTTAGTTTTGGGTTTGAACGATGGATTTACCTTTACAAAACACATACATTCTTTTAACTTAACAAAATGTGTATATTTTTTTCTTAGTTTTGTGTTTGAACAATGGATCTACCCTTACAAAAAAAGTGCATGCTTTTAACTTAACCAAACACGTATTTTTTTTGCTTAGTTTTGAGCTTACGATAGATTTAACTTACCAAACCCTATGCACTTAACTTTAAGATCTATACACTTAACTCTAAAATCTATACCCATAAACCTAAACCTTGGATACCCTATACCGTCAAACCTAAACCCTATCCCTCAACCCTAAACCCTACACTTAGCCTTGGGCTATAAATCCTATATACTCTACCCTAGACCTTATACCTTTAACCCTCAAAGTTCCTGTACCCTTAAACCTAAACCTTATCACTTAATATTATACTCTCAACCCTAAACCCTATAGAGAGAGGATATATTTACGTAGGGAGGGAGGTAGAGGTAGATAAGGATAGATGAGGGGAGAGGTATGAAGGGGAAATAGATAGAAATACGAGATAGAGAGAGAGAGAGAGATAGTGAGAGAGAGGTTAAATAAAGAGAGGTAGATCTAGGGAACAAAGTCCTATACCATATACCCCATACCCTAAACCTTATCCCTCAACCCTAGGAATTAAATCCAATAGGTTAAACCCTTAACCATATACTCAGGCCTATACCTTATACCCTAACCCTTATCCCTCAACCCTAGGAACTAAAGCCAATAGGTTAAAAACTTAACCATCTACTCAACCCTATACCCTAATCATTATCCCTCAACCCTAGGAACTAAAGCCAATAGGTTAAATCCTTAACCATATACCCTATACCCTCAATCCTAAACCTTATACCCTATACCCTCCTCCCTAAACCCTATCCATCAATCCTTGGCCCTAAATCCTATAGGCTAAACCCTCAACCCTCAAACCTATACCATGTACCCTCTTGACCCTAAACCCTAAACCTCAACCTTGGGCCCTAAGTCCTATATTATAAACCCTCAACCATATACACTTAACCCTAAACCCTATATCATATACCCTCAACCCTAAACCATATCCCTCAACCCTAGCCCTAAATCCTATAGTATGAACCCTTGATCCCCCATACACTCAATCCTAAATTTTATACCCTCAACCCTAAATCCTACACTCAGCCCTAGTTCATGAATCCTATACATTCTACCCTAAACCTTATACCTTCAACCATCAAGGTGCCTATACCTTGAATATTTTGGTCATTAGGTTTTCATCCTTGTCTTCGTGTGTCACCAAGTTGGTGCCTACAACAAAATTTATTAGCCCCCTAAAATTCAAAGTATCTTGACTATCCCTTGTCATTGGAATCCTAGGATCTATCCTATCTATATTTGTTCTTCACAATTACCTTGGTTCCTCATACCCTGGTGCATAGTATCACATGCATTATCAATTTAAGTGTTCTCTACATTGCAGTTTGATTATTGCATTCCAAATGCACCTAATTCCATCCCATCCCTTATTTCTTGTCACCATCATTTCTCTCTTTCCTAATCATGGATTGTATGTGCACATTCAATCTCTCTTTATTCTATATGTATCCACACTCAATGCATTAATATGGTTGCTTGGTCTTCCTCTCCATCCAACTCATCTCATCATTTCATTTTCATCTTAATAATTTAAATTTGTTATTCTAAGCATCTTCTCATTATTGCATTTTCATCTTAATAATTTAGATTTTTTATTCCAAGCATCTTCTCATCATTTCATTTGCATATTAAGTGTTTATATTTGTTTTTATAAGCATCTTATCATCATCGCATTTTCTCTTAAGTGTTTATATTTTTTATTCAAAAAATCTTATCATCATTTCATTTTTATCTTAAGTGTTTATATTTTTATTCTAAGCATCTTATCATCATTTCATTTTCATCTTAAGCATTTAGATTTGTTATTCTAAGCATATTATCATCTTATGTGTTTATTACATTTCATATCTAGAACATACATATAAATTCTTCATTAGATACATTCTAGATTCATTTTAAACCTTATACATATTTGCATTAACATTCACCTGCATATGTCATAAATTACATACACCTCACAAACATCATTATTAGTACATTGATATCATAATTGTCATTAAAATAAGCCATTTTTTATCATCATCATAAAAACATCATAAAATATACATGCATAAAAACTACCATGGCCTCAATATATATCATCAAATAATACATCAAAATGGACCTTAGGGTCCCATCACATAATACATCCAAATGGACCTTAGGGTCTGATTATAATACATCTCCTTCATAGAGCATAAAAAAATATGTTCCCTAGGGCATATATCATGTCACCTGCTAGTAATGTTTGGCCCTGTCTCCTACTAATGGTCCTATCGATACCCCTCGAGGTGGCCCATAGTAATTGATCTCCTTTACCTCCTTGATCTAGTTGATCTAGATGTCCTAGACCTCATGTGATCTATATAGCTTTAAAAAACATGTATTTCTTTTAACTTAAAAAAATGTGCACGTGTTTTTCTTACTTTTGGGCTTACAATGGATTTAACTTACAAAAACCCTATGCACTTAACCCTAACACCTATACACTTAGTCCTAAACTCTACTCTATACCTATAACCCTAAACCCTACACTTAGCCCTAGGTTGTAAATCCTATACACTCTACTCTAGACCTTATACCTTACACCCTCAAGGTTCATATACCCTTAAACCTAAACCTTATCACTAAATATTATACTCTCAACTCTAAACCCTACACTTAGTCCTAGGTCATAAAGCCTATATAGTCTACCCTAAACCTTATACCTTCGACCCTTAAGGTTACTATACCCTCAAAACTAAACCTTATCACTCAATATTATACTCTCAACCCTAAACCCTATACCCTATATTATCAACTATAAACCTTACAACCTATGACCTAAACCTTGATACACAAACCTTATACCTTACATGTTAAACCCTAAAACCCAACATTAATAATTTAAAACTAAAACCTACATAATTAAATTTAACCCATAAACCATAGGCCCTAAACCCTAAATAATGGATAAATTTTAGAGATATTAAAGGGAGAGAGGAGAGAGAGAGAGAGAAGATATATCTACATAGGGAGAGAGGGAGAGGTAGATAAGGAGGATGAGGAGAGAGGTAGGAAGGGGGAATAGATAGAAAGTTGAGATAGAGAGATCTAGGTAGGTAGTGGAGAGAGAGGGGTAGATCCAGGGGAGAGAGAGATAGAGAAGTGAGATAGAGAATAATAAAGATGGGGAGGAGAGTAGAGAGGGGGATATGTGAGACTCAACCCTAAACTCTATACCCATAACCCTAAAATCCTATACCTATACCTTCAGTTCCCTAAACATTATCCCTCAACCTTAGGAACTAAAGCCAATAGGTTAAACCCTAAACCATATACTCAACCTTATACCCTATACCCTTAGTTCCCTATAATTTATACCCTATACCCTTAACCCTATACCCTATACCCTCAACCCTCAACCCTATCCCTCAACCCTAGGCCTTAAATCCTATAGGATAAACCCTCAACCCTATACTATATACCCTCTTGAACCTAAACCCTATCCCTCAACCTTGGACCCTAAGGCCTATATAATAAAACCTCAACCATATACACTCAACCCTATATCCTATATCATATAACCTCAACCCTAAACCATATATCTCAACACTAGGCCCTAAAGCCTATTGGATGAACCTCAACCCTATACACTCCTAAATGATATAACCTTGAACCCTATACACTATATCATATACCCTATACTCAAAACCATACACTTAACCCTAGGTTATAAAACCTATACATTCTACCCTAAAATTTATACCTTCAACCCTTAAGGTTCCTATACCCTCAAACCTATACATTATAATTCAATATTATACTCTCAACCCTCAACCATATACTCAACCCTATGCCATATACCCTCAATCCTAAACCCTATACCCTCAACCCTAAAATATATACCCTCAACCCTATCCCTCAACCCTAGGCCTTAAACCCTATAGGCTAAACCCTCAACCCTATACCATATACCCTCTTGAACCTAAACCCTATCCCTCATCCTTGCACCCTAAGGCCTATATGTTGAGCATAGGTTGTCAGTGATGTCAAACTGATGTTAGTAGGTCATTGATATTGGTAGCGGTTATCAAAGGGTGTCAAGGGTGTCAGATGTGATGGTTTTCAAAATAAAAAATATTGTAGGAGTACAAGTATTATCAATTGTCTCAAGTTTCTAGAAGTATGTTGTGTAAGTTGTCTAATCTATCATATATTGTATCATGTTAGTAGTGTCGTGACTGCCTTCGATAATGAATTTATTAAACCATGTCAGGTATGCAGTCAACATGAGTGTGGTGGTCCAAAAGGATATATTTTGGGTAGAGAGATTAATTAATATGGGTGGAATTTCTTTAAAAAATTTAGGGCTTCCTTGTGGTTTGGAAGGTTAGTGTTCCTACACTAGTTTTATTAGTTTCCTAAGTTTTTGGTGGCACAACTCAATGTGCAAGGAGTTTAAAGTAACAGAAGGTTAATCAAGCTATTCAAATTTTGAGGCATGTGTGGTAATGGCTACAAGCATGCATAATTAGAATCAAGCATTTGAAGTGAGGATAGGACCTATTTGAGGTTCTCATGGTGGTGCAATGTATCATGTTCCTTTGGAGGCAAGATTGTACCATTGTATTACACATTTCATGTAATTTGAATTTAGGTCCACTCTATGTTGTCTAGGTTGGTGCAAATCCCTAGCCAAGATAGAAGAGTGATAATGTAATGTAATGTATATATTTCAAATGTTCAGATGCATTTTAAGTGTGTGTGTGTATCAAATGTATTGATGATTACAGTGAAAGTATTATAGTGGGATGTATAGTTGTGTCACAATAGAATCATGAAGAAAAGAGTGAGTGTTAGTATTAGTTTGTCTATTGTTGCATGTCAAAGTTAAATTTAAAATCCACTATTATTTACATTCTAGTAGGATTGGTGTTCTACCTGTTGTATTGCTTCAATAGGGATTGGTCTTTATTTCAATGGGCATTGGTGTCTTCGATAGGTTAGTGCCTACATGTAATACCCCTCCGTTTTGCTCCTTATTCGGTTTGTTTTATGTTATGTTTGGTTGCAGTTACTTTGATACTGGATAGATTTTGTTATGATGTTTTGTTCGCTACTATTGAACGACAACTATATTATGTGATGTGATTTGGTTATCTGAGGTTTTAGTTTACATGCTTTAATGATGTTAGTAGATATAACATGTGATTTTATATGAGATTATTGGATTATGATGGAAGTGTCCATTTTAATGAGTGTATGGGTGAAGAGGATGGGTTCGCATCACTCGCTTGTGAGCGCCCTGCGAATCCGTGATTTCTCCTTCACGGTGTGTATTATAGGTTGGATATATTGTATGATGTTGTTTACTTGGTTTCAGGATTGCAGGTACATGACATCGACTCCACCTGGGTTCACATGTTTGAGCGTGTCAATCCAACAGTTAAGTTGAACGGGAGATAGTAGCTAGGTAACATTTGTCAAGTTTACACCATAGCCTTAGTGTGTCATCAGTCGTGTGTGTCAAGTCATTATCGGTCTTGCTTTAATGTTATTTAATTCTGAAGGATTCTTGATTTGGAAATAGATATTTAGAATAATTGCATTTAAATCATGTTGATGATTGTTTAATTTAAATAATGCAATGTGGATAAAAGTTTAGATTTAAAATTAATTAATTATATTTAATTTATTTAATCAATTAAATTTAATCCAAGGGGGTTGAATTTAGTGATTAAATAATTAAATTAATTAATTAAACGTGATGCAAGAAAACGAAAGAAAATAAAAGAATTAAAATTAATTTTGGAATTTAATTTCAACGTGTGGTAATTAAATTAGAAATTGTAATTAAATGTTTATTTGGGAAATGAGTTTCAACTTTGGAAATTAATTTATTATTTGAAATTGCATTTTAAATTGAAAGTGGGCTTTCAAAAATTGAAAATAAAATTAATATCTAATTTGTATGCAATGTGAATTAGGGTTGTAAAAATTGAAATTGAAATTAATATCTAATTTGCATGTAATGTGAATTAGGGTTGTATTAGGTATTTTTTATTATAAAGAATACATGTTTTAATTTTAGGGCAGAAAAGTTTTTAGAAAAATTCATTTTTACAGCAAAGAAGAAATTTTGGAAAAATTTGCACAAAGGAAGGGTTTGAAGAAAGTTTGATTGTAGAATTGATTGGAGGAAATATTGTTTGCATTTGTTGGGTTTTGGATTGGATTCATTGGATGATTGAAGAAAATTCAGGAAATCTTTGGAGGAGGCTTGTAGCAGAAATTCATCTCTTCCTGTAGCTTCTTGAGCCAGGTTTTCTTCTATGTTTTTATTGTTCTTGATTGTTTTTAAAATAGTAGTGATTAAATATTTGTTTGTTAAATTTGTTGTTAGAAGAAAAAAATCAAATAAATTTGCAGCTTTTGTTTTGTGAAAATTCTTGAGTGAAAATTGTGAAAAACTCAGTTGAATTTAATTTGTTTGACGAAATCAATTATTTTGTTTTGGATTCAAACATAGAGATTAAGCAATGTTTTTAGAATGTTTTTAGAAAATGAAACCCTCTGTTTATTATTAAAAATCAGATTTTAAAATCCGTAGGGTAGTTATATTTTTCATGGTAAAATGGTCTAGTTGCGTCACGTATAACTCCACTTACACAAACTGGGTTGTCAGAAAATTTAAAAGGTTTCTGCATCTTGGAATTTTCTTACCCTTGTAAAAACATCGCAAATACCCAGATCGTAGTTTTTGAGTTATGCTTGAAACACGAGACTGTTGTTAAGTTATTTTCCCATGGCTGCTCTGATAATAAAATAATAATAAATTGATATTTATAAATATTAATATTTTATGTATTGTTATTATAATATTAAAATACTATATAATAATATTTTATATTATAATTTATAATATTAAAGTATTATATTTATTTATATTATTTTAAATAAAATTTGTATATTAGATTAGTGGAAATAAAATTATAAACGTATGGGGAAATTATTGTTTATTCTAAAATGGCATGTTAAAGTTTAATTGAAGGAGTTAAATATCTGATTTAAAGAATGCATAATTTAAGATTTAATTGTGAAATTTAAATTCATGTGTAAAAGGTCCAATTATTAATTTGATTTAATTGGAAAAATATATATATGATATTGGGTTATAGTCCAAATATTGATCTTATTTTAACACAATAAGTTATGGAAGAGACCAAATGTTAATTTGATTAATTTTATAATGACTTAATTTGCAAGGGAAATTGGTTATTTAATTTAAAGCGAAATGTTTTGAGTTATAGTTGAAAATACTTATTTTGTTAAGAGCAATTAGAGAATTAAATATTAGTGTAATTTCTCCCCTATCTAAAAAGATGAATTCTTAATTCAGTTTTATCAATATAATGAATTACGTAATGAATTGTAGAAATTAGAAGAGTTAGTTGTGTATCTGAAAGAAATATTTTTATTGGAACTGATTAGTATGCATAATTTAGTTTAATAGGAAAAAGGTATTTTATATTAAATAATTCAATCATTTGAGTTAGTTGGAAAACTAAAGGAATCCAGTTAATAGAGAACTGATGTTAGTTTTAGAAGTAAACATTGAAATTGATTTAAATTGTTTAAATTAGTATTTCTTGTATTTGTAGATTGGAGATACTTGTTTAATTATTTCAATTAAGTTGAAAGAGAAAAAGTTTTATATTATTGGGAATAGTGATTTTAAAGGATAAAATTAGACTGTGTGGTCTGGATTTTGGATAGAAAATTTGAATATAGTATTTGCAATAGTTTATGTTGTATTAGACGTAAATTTAGGAACTAATTATATTGGAAAAGGCAAATATTTGTTTTGTTTCATTTATTTCCATAGAACAATTTTAATCGTTGTGATTGGAATATTAAAAAATATATATAATTAAGTTATTAATATATATATTTGGTGTATACATAATATGGAACATAAATATACATATATTAAGTGTAAATTCATTATCGTATTTTATTTTAATAAGAAGCATGCAATATATTATTGAATAGAGATTTATAGATGGATTGATTAGTGTATATGAGAAAATGGATAGAGAAACAATATTTTATGATATTAAAGGGATTGAATGTTTTAAATCAAAAATTGAATGAGATGTAAGATTTGGTTAGGAAATGGAAAGAGTTTACTTTCATGGATTTGCGTCGATTTAAAAGTAAATTAAGAAGTTGTTTATATTGATGAGGCAAATAGTTATTTTAATTTATTATATTTCAATTAGAGCAGTAAATTTATTGTGAATGAAATGTGAAAAAGATATGGATTTAGTATATCCAAAAATAGTAATGTTTCTGTGATTGTCTTAAATGTTCTAGTTTCTCTGTAATTCATAAAGGAATGTAAATTAAAATTGTTTAAATGGAAATAGAAATATGGGATATGATTATTTCAGATGATCTAGCTATCATGTCTTTGACTTTGTCAACACTACTTATTGAATGAGGATGAATTTAGGAAATCCAAATATTATATTTGATTATTGACTTGAATGCTTTTGTTGCTATGTTGTCAAGTTGTATTGTGGGTGTTGGGATTTGGTGTTAGTCATAAATTATAAGTCTTCCAGAAGAACTTAGAGGATAAGGGTTGTTGAATCTTTATGCCATCCAATTGTTTTCCCTTGGGTAGTGCATGGCGTCTTTTCAGTTTTACCCGGTTTTCATGAACGGGGATGTTTTGTACCTCTTGTGAAAGGAGTGGACTATGTGTTGTTGCCTCCAAGATGTTTGGAGTGTGTTCTATTATTTGTATCCTCCTAGAGTTGGAGTGGTTATGTTTTCTAATTTGTGTGCACTTGAGATTCCCTCGGTGATTGGTATTTGTATATGTGTATGGTTCGGTGAACATACTTGATTAATATTATGTCTAGAAGCAATGTGACCTATGTCAGTGATGTTGGAGTTGTACTTGTTTTGTACTTGTATGGTGATTGAGTTGTACTTGTTAGTTCATTTGTTTGGTTATATCAGTATGAGTCAGTATGAGTCTACCTTTGGTTAGTGGTTGTAGATCTTTGTCCATGTTACCTTGTTACTATCTCCTAGCATGGGGGGTGGGAATTCGGGTACCACATGGTTGGGTGGAACATGCACCAAAACCGTTGGGTCCCCCTTGATCTTCAGTTCTTGGTGGTGAGACATCCAGATGGACAGCTCACGATTCTTATTGTATTTTCTTGCATTGTAATATTTTTATTTGTATAAGTTATTTTATCCCTCTTATATTTATGAGGTGAGATTATGTAATTGTTAGACTTTTATACTATTGTCTCATTCTGGGAATGAGGGATGTAACTATTGGATTAAGTTAATGTTTATGAGATTGTATCTTGGATGTTCATCTTGTTATGTTATGTGGTATTCTCATGATGTATGATGTTTATTTCATAAAGTGTATAATGCTATGGTTATATGTAATATGTATGTGTGGGTTTAAGTAATTCTAACCTTGTAGCTTTAGAGGTTGTTGTTAATTAGTAAGTGAATGTGTATGTTATTACACTTTATAAAAAAAATTGGTTCACTTAAGTTGTTAATTACAACTTCCTTTAGGGTTACTTGACGAGGCATTACACTACATCACATTGTAAAATTCATTTATTACTTTCCTGCTTGTGAGAGTTTCTCACTATTGTTTTCCCATCTTGGGTTTCCACATAAATTTTCTATTATGTTTTATCTTGTATTTATTTTTACTTACTAGCTTGTATGGTTCAATTCTCTTCATGTTGAAAAATCAATAAACTAGTTGTGAAGGTTTTCAAAATTCTTGCAATTTTTTGGATCTATTGATTCACCCCCCTCTTAGTAGATTGTGGGCCCTTCAATTGGTATCAGAGCTAAGTTACTTTGAAAAATTCTAACAACTTAAGGTAGATCTGGGATGGCACAGGAAAGTTCATTTGGAAACAAAGTACTAGTTTTTGATGGATCTAATTTTGCTTGAAAAGTTAGGATGGAGTCATATTTGATGGCTTTAGGAATGGACATTCGAATGTCAATTGTAGAAGGATATGATCCTCCTAAAATTCTCCCTCCCTAGGATCAGGCATGAAAAAAAATCTCAAGCTCAATGCTAAGGCTAGGAATACTATTTTATGTGGTTTTACTAACAATGAATTTGTGAAAGTGATTGACTACAAAACAAAAAAGGAAATATGGGAAAAGTTGGAAACTATTTATGAAGGTGATGATAAAGTGAAAGAAGAAAATTTGTAGACTTACAGAGCTCAGTTTGAAGGTATGAGGATGAAAGAAGATGAGAAAATTGTTGCATTCAAGCTCCAAGTTGATGAAGTTGTCAACCATAACCGAGGTCTTGGTGACAGCTTGGAAGAAAAGGTTGTTGTGAATAAGGTTCTTAGATCCCTACCTAGAATGTGTGATCCTAATATCTTTGTTATTGAAGAAGTTAAAGATTTGAATACCTTAAGGATGACTGAGTTACATGGAACACTAACTGCATTTGAAATGAGATTTTAAAGTGAAAATTCTATAAGGAAAGAAGTTGCTTTTAGAGTATCTCTAAAGCAGGTTAATCAAGATTTTGATTATGGATTAGATCTAGGAGAAGCTAATTTTGTGAGGAAGTTGTAAAGAGGTTCTAGTAAGTATAAAGTTAAATTACCTTTCAAATGTTTCAATTGTGGATATGTTGGATAATTTATGGTTGTGTGCCCTCATAAGAATACTAACAATGTTGAGAAAAATAATGGGAAGAAATCTTTTCAGAGAAGATCCACTTGGTCATAGGAAAAAGGAAGAAGTGATGTTCCAGAGAAGGTGTAGAAGAAGTTTCCTAAAGAGAAGAAGTCTAAGAAGTCTATGATTTCTCAAACAATGTTACATGCTCAAAAGGAACCCGTGGATTATTGATAGTGGTTTCTCTAGTCACATGACTAGAGATAAAATTAAGTTCATGAATTTCAAGGAATTTGAAGGTGGTTAAGTTACCCTTGGAAATAATTTAGTTGCTAAAATATCTTGTAAGGGTACTTTATGTCTTAATGGTGGTAAAATAAAGACACGTGATTTTTTGTATGTTGAAGGTTTGAAACATAATTTTTTGAGTGTCAATCAGATGTGTGATAAAGGATACAAGTTGTCCTTTAGTGCTAGTGGTTGTGAAATTAGAAAATCAAGTAATGTTGAGTTGATTGTGGAAGGGAGTAGGAAAGACAGTGATATCTATCACCTTAGTGATTTGAATGGAAAATTTTGTCTCACTATACAGGAGGATGAAAATTGGCTTTGGCAGAAAAGATTATGACACATGAATTTTTATGATATTGTCAAGATTAGTTCAAAAGGGTTGGTTTGGGATATGCCAAGAATTAAGAAATCTTAGTAAATCAATTGCAAGCCATGTCATCAAGGGAAGAAAACAATAAGCAAATATATTGCTAAGGACTATTCCACATCAAATCCATTGGATTTGGTACATACAAATCTATGCAGACCAATGAGGACTAAGAGTCCACAAGGAGATAGGTATTTCATGATGTTGATTGATGATTATACTAGGATGACTTGGATTACATATCTAAAAGAGAAATCATAATCTTTTGAGAAGTTCAAATCATTTAAGGCTATGGTGGAGAATAAAATTAAAAGGACAATAATTGTCTTGATATCAGATAGAGGTAGATATTTTATAGCTCAGAAGTATGATAGAAACTATGAAGAGAATGGAATCCAGAGGTATTTTTCTACTCCTAGAACTCTACAACAAAATGGAGTTACGAAAAAAAAGAACTGGACTTTACAAGAGATGGAAAGGTCTATGTTGCATCAAGGAAATATTTTGGATATATACTAGAGATAATCTACACAGACAATTGTGTATATTTTGAACAGAGTTACGATTAAGTGCAAGACAAAGAAGATGCCATATGAACTATGGAAATGGAGACTAACATGAGTAAGGCATCTAAAAATATCTGGAAGCAAGTGATATATCAAGAGAGATGAAGAGAATTTGGGTTAGTTTGATTCAAGATCAGATGAAGGCATTTTTATTGGTTATTCCTTAAGAATCAAAGCTTATGAATGTTATAACAAAAGATTGAAGAGGATAATTGAAAGTGAAAATGTGAAGGTTGATGAAACAATTCAAAAATACTACTATTTGTAGAAATAAGATGATGAGGAATCAATTCATAGCAATGTTGAAGATCTAGAAGAATTTGCTACAAAGATTCTAGCTAAGTATTTTTAGAAAAATCACTTTGTAGATTAGATCATTGGTGACAAAGATAGTGTGGTTCTTACCCAGAAGAGGATGGAAATATTAGGAGAACAAGTACAACCTAAGACATATATCGAAGCAAGCAAAGAGAAAAGACGGATAGAAGCAATGGAGGAAGAACTGAATCATATTCTAAAGAATGAAACTTGGTAACTTGCCCCAAGGCCTAAAGACAATAATGTGATTGGAACAAAGTGGGTTTTTAAAAACAAGCTAAATGAAGAAGGTGAAGTGATTTGGAACAAAGCAAGACTTATGTGTAAAGGGTATGCTCAATTTGAAGGTATAGATTTTGAGGAGACATTTTCTCTAGTGGCTAGACTAGAGGCAATCAATATTTTTTTAGCTCTCTCAACATTCAATAATTTCGATGTGTATCAAATGGATGTGAAGTCAACAATATTGAATGGATGACTTGAAGAAGTTATATATTGAACAATCGAAAGGATTTTAGTGTACTGAAAATCTAGATTATGTTTGAAGATTGAAGAAGGCTTTGTATGGTCTCAAGCAAGCTCCTAGAGCTTGGTATTCAAATTTGGATGGATACTTGCAGCAACAAGGTTTCTAGAGAAGTTATGTGGATAGTCGTTTATAAATAAAAATAGAAGGAGAACAAATTTTGATAGTTGTGGTGTATGTCGATGACATTATTTTTGGAGGTAGCAATGAAGAAATGTGCAAAAACTTTCAAAAGGCTATGCATAATGAATTTGAGATGTCTATGTTAGGAGAATTGAATTTCTTCTTCGAATTATAGATTGTTCAATCAGACAAAGGGATTTTTATTTCACAACAAAAATACATTAAGGAGATGTTAAGTAGTTTAGGATGGAAGATTGCAAACCTGTTGCAACACCTATGGTTGTCGAGTGTAAGTTGAGAAAGGATGATGATTTTGTTCAGACAGATAAAAATTTGTACCAATCTATGATTGATAAGTTGTTGTATGTGACAACATCCAAATTGGATATTATGTAGGAGATTGGAATCAGGGAAAACTTTAGTGGTGAATTTTCGTCAACTGGCGAATAATAGAAATCAGGGCCTCCAAAAATGGCGAACAGTGCAAGCTAAAAAGGAGACTGAATTGTCGGGCTTTTACAAAAAAAAAAATTTGTCTCGATTAATTCGCCATTGGAAATTATTTGCCAGTAGTTTATACCATAATTAAAAATATTAATTATATTCACTAGTAATATTATATTCCTCTGATCAATTTTGGGGTAATATCGCCATTAATAATAAAATACTATTTAATTTTAGGGTCACTTTAGCGGCTTAGCCTTGAATATGTATTTTGTCTATTGCCATTGATTAGATTTTTAATCAGATGGCTGCCCCTTGACCCCGCCAGTGGCTACCGCCCTCGGGCCCCTACTTAAATATTACAAGAAACAAAAATATATGGGGGAACTACACCGATCAACTATGCAAAATTTTAAAGGAGAGATTTTCCAATGTCATTATTATTTTTACCAATTATTCATTAAGATTCGCAAGGATTTTACAATTTATTTTTAATAATGTGTATAGATTCGCCAAGGAAATTAATATTTTTTTCAAAAAAAGAGGAAGGATTTGCCAGGATTTTACACCTTCGCTGAGGGGGGGGTTTCTTAAAGTTATCCCTAGTTGGAATGGTTGCTAGATTTCAGGCAACACCGAAAGAGACTCATGTGAAGGTAGTGAAGAGGGTATTTAAGTGTTTGAAGGCTACTAAAGAATTTGGTCTTTGGTATCCAAAGAGTGAAAATTTCACTCACTACATACACATGCAAATTGGGTAGGTTAGATGGATGACCAGAAGAGTGCAAGTGAGTGTCAGTATCAATGTGTTTGCTAGTTAATGTCAGAGTTAAATTTCAAATCTGCCGTTATTTCTATTTTGGTAGGATTGGTGTTCTATCTGTTGTATTATTTTAGTAGGGATTGGTGTCTCAATTTTGGTGGGGATTGGTGTCTCTTGTAGATTGGTTCCTATTGAATCTTTTTGGGATTGGTGTCTTGGTAGCTTGGTGCCTACACCACATTGTAAAATTAATTTATTATATTCCTACTTGTGAGAGTTTCTCACCGTGGTTTTTCCCATTTTGGGTTTCCACATAAATCTGGTGTTATGTGTTATCTCGTGTTGTGATTTACTTACTAGCTTGTATGGTTTAGTGATATTAATGTTGAAAACCTACAAATTACTTGTGAAGGTTTTTAAAATTTTTGTAATTATTTGGAACTATTGATTCACACCCCCCTCTTAGTAGATTATGTGCCCTTCTTTATATAATAAACCTTCAACCATGTACACTCAACTTGACCCTATATCATATACCCTCAACCCTAAATCATATCCCTCAACCTTAGAACCAAAAGCCTATTGGATAAACCCTCAACCCTATACACTCCTAAATAATATATCCTCAACCCTATGTTGGCAACACAAGGGCAGACAACTAAGAGGGGGGTTGAATCACTTGTCCCAAAATTTCAAACTTATTAATCTTATTAACCTTAAATCTCATATTTGATTATTAACAGTGAAATTGTGAATCAACAACACATTAGAAAAACACACAACACCAAGATTTTTTTGCGTGGAAACCCTATTAGGGGAAAAACCATGGTGGAGGTTAATCCACAAGTTATACCCTGTTAAAAGCATCAGAAGAATATAAGAGGAATGCACATACATTCAGGTGAAGTACCTAGAGCTCATTGCTCAAAGGAAGACTCACTATTTTACAAAAAATATTCATATTAAAACCATCTAAAGAAATTGAATTGAGAGAGTAGCATCTGCAAATGCCTGAGTACAGTTTTGGTTAAGCACATGAACACTTCTTCACTATCTTTCACTCTTCTTCACACTTTTTTCTGCCTTCGAATGATTTGAACCTTATTTGCATATAACAATTACACACTTCACTTCACACATACACCTCATACATCTCAAATGAAGAAACAATCACTTATATATATTCACAACAAGAAAATGCATTGCTTTATGTCGGCTTCAACAAAATAATAGAATGAATGCAAACTATTGGCCCAAAACAATAAGGATTATCAATACACATCAACCAAAGTCATCCACAACATAGTAAGGACCTAAAACAATATCCTTAAACATGAAACACCTTCAAATATTCTTCCTCGAAGATCCACAACACACTTCAAACACCCTGTCGGCCATGAACATGAAAAACATGAACACACAAGAGAAAATATCAGATCGTGAGCACAATGATTAATGCATACATGAAACACATATATAACATGATATAGGAACATCCATGAACACCATAGGAACATACACACTAACTCAGATTACCAAAATCACATTGTCTTCTTTCATGAACACCATTTGTAGTAATAGTATAGTTGTCAAAACATAGAAACTTATAAATTCCTCAGATCTGCATGTGCACCTCTGAAAATTATGGAGTAGAAACTATATAGGCTTGAAAAAAAACCCTTTAATTTGTAACATCTAGTTTACAACATACTGAATTTTCCTCCATATTGATCTTCACTGCTTCATAGACAATTTGTAACATAGTTATCTCAATTTTCTCAATATCCTTGACATATAAAACCTGAAAGACATTTATGCTAATAGTGTTGACATCAATGAAAACCAAATATCAGTAACTCAACCACAACATCCAACAATATCCCCCTTTGGCATTGATGGGAACACATAATCTGAAAAATACACCATCAATGCGACTAACTCTTCTTCCAACAATCTCCCCTTTACACATTGCTCTTCTCATATTGTTCTTCTCCCCCTTACTTTTAGCTCTTCCATAATTTTTCACATTACTCTTCTCCCCCTTCGACATCAATGGTAAAGTTACACAAGCTCTGAACCACATATCTGAATCATCTGAGTACTCCCCTTGAGTAGCAACCACCACAACATTAATTCGGATCAAGATATGATTATGAATGCACAGGTTGATGCAAAGACTATGCATCTTAGTTATGATTGGGAGGGGTGATCACCCCTATCTTCTCTTTGAGATACTCAAAAGTATCTTTAGGCAAAGGCTTTGTAAAGAAGTTTTCAATTTGTTCCTTAGTAGGCAAATACTCTAGTCTAACTTCCTTATCACTTACTTTATCTCTTAAAAAGTGGTACTTGATAGATATATGTTTTTTTTTAATGCAACAAGTCAGATTCTTAGAAATTTTTATAGAAAACTTGAGTTATCAAAGAATATGGCAATAGGTTCATCATAAACAACTTTGATATCTTTCATTATCTGCTTCATCCACAATATTTGAGTACAATTGTTAGCGGTAATAAGATATTATGCCTCTGCAGTAGACAAGGAAATGACATTCTACTTTTTGCTTAACCAAGAAATCAATTTATTTCCCAAGAAAAATGGGCCACCACTAGTAATTTTCCTATCATTCACATCTCCTGCCCAATCAACATCAATAAATGCACTTAAAGTAAGATCATCATCTTTAGGATACCATAGGCCAAAATAAACTATTCCCTTCAAGTATCTAAAACTTCTCTTCACAACAGTCACATGAGATTCCTTACGATCGGCTTGAAATTTAGCAACGATGCCCATAACATTCATGATATTAGGTCTAGTTTGAGTCAAATACAACAATCCACCTGTATACACCTAAAATTGGTCTGGAGAATCTGATTAATTAAATACAATTTATTTGATTAATTATCCTAAATTCCTCTACTATTGAATAAATAGAAATATTTATTTAATATAGTTCACATTTTAATTCTTAAATTCTTCTAATTCTACTATTATCTCATCTTCATTAAATAAACAAAATTAAATACTTTGTTTGATTTAATTATCAATTTTCCTATTTTATTCTATCACATCAACTAAATTAATTAAATAAAGATCAAACATTTTATTGATTAATTATCATATTCTTCTATTTTGATTTAATAAACAAATTCTATAGTTTGTTTTATTAAATTATTTATCCCTCTTTTGCTAATTTAAATAAACCAAAATATTTAAATTAAAGCATAAAGAATATTCCTCTATATTTCCTCAAAACCAAATTAGATATCTTATGTCTAATTTATGTCAAAAATATGTCTAAATTAATTTATTCAATCTTCATGGGAAGATTTGGAGACAAATTTAAATCCATCTCTCAATCCTCTTCCATCAATCCTTCTTATCTTATTTCCTAGTGTTTTCATGGGTAGGAACCATTCTCACAATCTTCTCCAGCTTCTTCATCTCTCACCATTCAATCCTTTAGATTGAATCCAAGCCTCTATTTGTTGCCCTTGTGCAAAGCTGTTGTCGGGAAATCTATAAATATAGCTTCATTCAACAAAGAAAGGATCCAAAATATCAAAGTTTATGCAATCTTACTCTATAGGAAATCATCAAGCATTTCATCAAGCATCAAGCAATTCAAGCATCCAACATTTTAGAATCATAATCATGGTTGCACCCTGTAGCTTCATCCATAGTTTTTCATGTCAATTCATGTTACAGTAGTTCTTTTCTCATCTAACTATTATCATATAGAATCACATCATTGCATCTAGCATCATTCCATTCTGTAGATTGTCATTTTAACGGTCATAGTGTTTCATTTAAATCTGAGAGCACTGTAGCTTAATAAATCTTTAAAGGTAGGAAACAATGAGACGCTTTCAGTAGATTCTTTCTTTAGATTAGTTTCTTTGCTAAATCTTTGATGCAATGTTTCATTAAGAAGTGTTTTATTCTTGTTTACTTATTCACCCTTACAATTTGGCGCCCACTACGGGGCATCAACCCCATATTTTGCAAAAAAAATTTTGAAAAAGTGTCGTATAAGTTTTCGGCGTGTTCTGTTTCAGCACTTCCGTCAAAAACTACAATGCTTCCATAAAAAAATATAGTGCTTCCATGGAAAAATATGGTGCTTTTGTGCTCTGTTTTAGCACTTCCATAAAACTAAAGCGCATCCGCTAAATTTTTTAGCGCTTCTAGGAAGTAAAACTATAGCGCTTCCATGAACTGTTCAGCGCATTGGCCACCCATCTCCAGTATAGCTCATATAGCGCTTCCATGAAAAACTTTAGTGCTTTTGAGGTTTGTTCAAGAGATTTTGATTATAGTGCATTTGGTAAAAACTATAGCGCTTTCATTTACTATTTTAGCGCTTCTGTAATTGTTTATTTGGATCCAACATGAGCGCGGCCAAAATTTTATTTTGATACATTTGGACTAAAATGAACCAATCTTAGGATAGTCACTTGGTTTAAAATTTATCAATCCTAGGGTAGCCTTTTTGGTTTAAAATTTAACAATCCTAGGATAGACATCACACCTTTTTTCTATATCAGTTAAAATGGACACCATCACTTTTGTGAAGCAAAATCTTCACATAGATTAGCAAAATTTGTCTTTTGGGTTTAAAAAGAATCATTTATTTGATGTGCTTGTGTGGTGAATAGGCTTATGCTCTCCCCTTAACTGGGTGATCAAAGTGCCAGACTCATCCTTTATTTTCATGTAATTTTTTGCTTTTATTAAAACCTTTAGAAGGCCTATCATAGTGGGAAAAAGTACTCACCCTATAGGAATGACCTAAGTGGGAATTCCTAAAGCCAAGGATTCCAACCCACTCTAATCAAATTCAAGTTGTTGATAACTTGATGGTAGTGTGCAAGATAACCATCCCTAAAGCCTTTTTTCTAAAGGTTGGGAGGTCTCCTGAGGGACTCTATCATTTTACGCACCACACAGAAACCCTGTCGAAGAACCATAGAATAGTATTCAGCTGAGTCAATAACCAGACGTTGTAATACTCACAGTACAAGGGGAGGGAAGAATCTTCCCCCAAGATACTCACCATATAATTTCCAAGGACCGTTTGCTCAAGGGATAAGAAATCCAGCTTTGAGTACGCACCTGGAAATGACAAAAAAATGGGCACCCTCTAGGGGGTGAGACAACTATGTGAGTCAACGCAATTTTAAGATGTGGGTTGTTGAGTATAACAACGACCTTTTTGACTTTAAGAGTGAGTATATTTGAAAGTATATATTTGTTAAAACAAACCGGTGAAAATCAATAAGGACCATTCATGGTTGTTGAATATACACTGTTTGTTTAGATTCTAGGACTAAAACATTTTTTCTACAATTTGCTAGTTGTGTTTTCAAATCATCATAAATTAGATAATAGATCATCTAGAAAAACCGCAAATCCAATTTAGGTTAGAAAAATTCATGATTCGAGAGTGGAAATCAACAAAGTTTGTCAAGAAAACCATCAAAGTCAAGAAACCCAAGAGACCACTTGGTTACCAAAATCTTTTGAGGAAAAGGTGTTTCATATATCAAAGTCGAAAAATCTTGTTCCAACACAGAACCTTCATTCCTAGGTATCACAATTTCGCTAGAAGTTATATTGTTGATTACATCATAGAACCTCTTTATTCATGAGCCTTCTTCCAAAGGAGAGCCCTCACACAATAGCATAATCATAGTCAATGCATACATCATTCCTACATCCCACAACCGATAATCAAATAATCATAAAGAGTCTTAACCATCCACCCTTTGTTTTAGCGATTTGGAAATTTGTTTCAGCGCTTTGAGACTCTGTTTTAGCGCATCCACAAAATAGCGCTTTCATCATTTGTTTTAGTGCTTTCGACTCTGTTTTAGCACATCCACAAAATAGCGCTTTCATCATCTATTTCAGCACTTTCGAGCATTGTTTTAGTGCATCCATGAAATAGCGCTTACACCATCTGTCTCAGTGCTTTCAAGCACTATTTTAGCGCTTTCACAAAAATAGCACTTCCATCATCTGTTTCAGCGCTTTTAATCTCTGTTTTAGCACTTTCGCGAAATAGCGCTTCCAAGTCCTGTTTTAGTGCTTTCAAAACATATCAATCAGTTTGATTATCATCTAAACATGGATTTTTGTCAAAACAAAAGTATCTTTCTAACAAAGTCATTGTCCAGAAAACCAAAATCAAATAGGTTCCTACAAGTTACTAGTCTTTTTCAACTAAAACATAGATCTTGGAAATCATAATGTGTCAAATAAAAAAAAATCTTGATTATTAAGCTAAAGTTTCATCATCAGGATATTATCATCCTATTATCACAAAACAAGGCATAGTAATCAACTTTTTAACCTAGTCTTATCAATAGGATATATCATCCTATTTGACTTTGTTAAAAATTCACTTGACATTTTTGCAATATAGAAGATCAAAATTTGGTAGGAAGAGCAACACACTTGTATGCCAATCTTCACCAGGTTACAAAAACATTGGCTCTTAGAAAAGGAACTCGAAACATCAAATACAATGGCAAAAGAAAATCCCTGGAATAGTCTACATCAAAGTGACAAAAATGAAATAGCTCCAGAAGACATACAAACAGCCCAATAGGATCCAAAATTATATAAATTCATGGAAAATATTTTAGAGCAGGACATGGAGAAATACCTCTTAATTTTGGTTGAATCGGGTGCTAAGCTTCCCAAAGACTTTGATGTAAATTGCCTAAAAGAAGCATTTGGAATAGGCAAAATTGAAATAGCACCACACACAAAAGGTGTAGATCTAGTTGTTTCCTTAACAAACCAAATGCAAAACCTACAACAACAACTACAAGACATAACAAAAGGAAACACAGAAATATATGCATTGCAGGACATTTGTCCTTATCCTTTTGATTCAACGGTGGACATGATACCTTTTCCTCGACACTGTCAATTCCCCAAGTATGACAAATACAATGGAAAGACATATCCAATTGATCATATCCAAGAATTCAATACCATGAGCCTAGAGTTTTCTCAAGAGGAAACTTACCTGATGATGTTATTACCAAGAAGCTTGGGAGGTTTATGTATGGAATGGTTTTCCAAATTACAACCAAGGATACAGACTTTTGAAGAACTTGTTAATAGGTTCATATCCCAGTATTATTTTAACATCTAACATGATGTCACGATAAAGGATCTATATAACATGAAACATAACAAAGGAGAGACATTCTTGTCCCTTTTACAAAGATGGCGATGACTATTCACTAGATATCCTCGCTCCATTCTTGAGGAAGAGAAAATGGAGTTGTTTATAGACAATTTTACAAACAAGATGAGTTACAAACTCGAATTACAATGTCCTCCTACGTTAAAAAAGGTGCTAGAAAATGGCCTTAAGATTGAAGAAGTGTTGGTCAAAAGAGGGGTTATTAATCATTACAACGAAAAATCAAATAACACAAACTCCTCAAATCAATACCCCAACAATGACAAGCCAAAATTCTGGCAAAAGAACAAAAATACGGGGACCAACGAAATGGAAAATGATTTACAAAATGCCAAACTAGTTTTCAACTTGACAACATGTACTTCAAAAAAAAATCAAAACAATGATCAAATCGTCAAGTCAAATGTCATTCAAAACAACGAAAACACAAAACTACAAACGTACCAAAAATCATCAAATCAGCGTAGGTTCACACCTTTAGGCCAAACTTTGGAATCAACGATGAAGGAACTAGTTGCAAGTGGTCTTATCACTACATGGGAAGCGATATTTTGGGATCCAAAGATCAAACCACCATGGTGGAATAACATAGATTATTGCAACTTCCACAACAATAAAGGCCACAAGACTAATTATTGCATGGAGTTAAAACACACAATTCAAGATCTGATCGACAATAACAAGGTATATGTAGAAGGACCCCAAAACAACAATGATCATACAGCCTTCAAGGACCCTTTACCAAATTATGACAAAGGAGCATCATCTTCTACAAACAACAAAGGTAAAAATATCAATCATGTCTACGATACCATGATCCTTTGTCTTACCAACGTAGAAAATGATAATACTGTTGGTCATCACATGGACAAACACAAAACCAAAGACATTACCCCATTGGATTTTCCCCCAAGAATACAAGTCTCTGAAAATCAAATAAATGTTTTTAAAAAATTAGAGAATAACAGGACTATCAACCAATAAATGTAATGATAAGGGGACAATCCAAGGTAGTCTTAAAGGGAGTTGCACCTAAAAACACAACTCCACCCCCATCTCATTACAACATTGTCGATCAGCTTCAAAAAATTCCAGTGCAGATATCAATACTGGAACTCCTTAAACTATCACCATCACATAAGTTCTGGAACAACAACTAGTTTCCACTACAGTACCTAAAAATATAGATGTTTGCCAATTCTAGGCTATGGTGGGACATTTTAATACACTACATTGTCTATCATTCTCTGAACAGGATGATGTGTCACTTAACCATCCCCATAACACTGCACTCCATATCGAAGTCTTGATCCACAATCATCGTGTCAAAAGGGTCCTAATAGATAAGGGAGCTGGTTTGAACATTTTCACTCTAAAGTTAATCTGTGCACTAGGGTATTTAGATAATGCTATTGATGCACAAAGGAAAATGACAATAAAGGCATATGATGAGGAAGAGAGATCTTCTAAGCGACTAATTGTGTTACCCATTCAAGTGGGACCGATGATGAAAAACATAGCATGTCAGGTATTGGAAAAAGAGTTAACTTAGAACATACCTTAGGATGCCCATGGATTCACAAAATCCAGGCAATACCATCCACCTATCACCAATGCTTAAAATTCCTATTAAATGGATAGGAGGTGACTATATCAGTAGATAATAATCATCCTCAGCATTGTGACACACTCAAAATCTCTCAAGACACCTTTGTGTCTCACAATAGGGAAGCATGTAGTTCAAATTCATCAAATGAAGAAAAATGTCCAAATATTACCACCAAGTGTGTTGAGAAAAAGGATAAATCAAAAGATGAAAGTCTTGTTGAAACTAAGTTAACAGACAATCAAGATCTTCAAACTTCTTTATCACAAAAATTCGAAGAACAAGTCCAGCTGATAGACAAGGGAATGGGACAATATTCTATTGAACAATCTCTTAATCTTTCATAATTGATGCCATCTCCAAAGACATTTGGCCAACCATCAATGATCAATCATCAAACATCACTACCTGCCACAGTTCTAGAAGAAAGAATTGTGAAAGCTGGTACTATAGAGGATGAAGCAGATGAAAAAGCTATCCTTGATTGGTTATGCAAAGATGGAGAAACATCGACATCAACAAACATCAACATCAACATAGATAAGTATGGCAAAGGGAAGGCTATTTTGGAAAAAATGGGTTATGAAGGACAGGGACCTATTAAAAAAAGGAAGGAAGGCATCGTAGAACCTATTCAGCCTCTTACTCTTCATTCAAAAGATAA
This sequence comes from Sequoiadendron giganteum, assembly GCA_007115665.2. Lineage (NCBI taxonomy): Eukaryota > Viridiplantae > Streptophyta > Pinopsida > Cupressales > Cupressaceae > Sequoiadendron > Sequoiadendron giganteum. The sequence goes on from CM021109.1 coordinate 474,252,558, forward strand.
GACATGACTGGGATACTCAGAAGAAGAAAAACAAGAAATGACAAAGAAGGTTGTTGAAAGAATCCTTCAGGTTAGAGATAGATCTGAAATAGATTCAAATGAATATGAATGGGATCTATTCATTATTATCTAAATTCATTCTCTATGGCAACATATTCAATACGATAGTTGTTCATATAATGCATATTTGATGTTTTATCATATTTGAGTTGTTGAGCAATAATATCTTGTTTATTTATTCATAGTGTGATAGGTTTATCGTTGCAGGTGATTCTTGGAGATGTGGGAGTACATACATCCACTCCAACATGGTATCAGAGCACCAAATTTGCAGTCACCTTGTCCACGTTTTTTAAAGAAATCAACTCATGCATTAATATATGTGATCTTTGGTCAAATCTTGAGCATTCCATTGAATCCAGAGCTATCGGAATAGTCAGATTTTCCTTTCATTTCATTGAAAAAGGCCTTTGTTTGTCAGATCTATGAGGGTTTGAAGTTTATGAGGGTATCCAGATCTAGAGTGTACCTGCAATTTTGGAACGTTTTGAGCCCAAACAGACCTCACCATTGCTTTCTATGTTATGATATATCTTACACAGATGTCCAAATTGATGTCATAAAACAATATACACCTACACGTGAGGAGGGACATAGCTCTGGGTCTAGACCATTTGTATTAGGATCAAAAAATATCGATGACTCAAGTGAGGATGAACAGACATCGAGTGAACTAGATAATCTTGAGGAGGGTACCATCATTGATCTCGACATCCCAAATAATGACTATGACGACATAGCTATTTGAACCCTTACTTCCATTAATCTTAGTCAATCTGATGACTTCATGCCTTTAGTCCATCCCGAACTTATTGACTAGGAACCTGTTGAGCCTATAAATATACCCATATTTGCAAATGATGATTCCATCATAAATTTCCTATGTTGTGATGAACCTGATACAAGTTCTATCCATAACTCTCATAATGATGTGACTTAGAAGGAGGGTGTCAAATCTTCCAGTTGCAAAATCAAAAACAGGAATAATGGATCTAATGGTGAAAACCATTCTATGGCAGCATTAGATCTTGAAAAAGAAAAAACAAAGAATGCATCTAAAAGTGAAAACCTCTCTAAGGCACTAAAATATGGGAGATTTGACACTCTTCGGGAGCATTATCATGAACGATCATCAGTTCTGGTGGAGCCAACACAGTCTGTAAACATTGGCACTGAAGAACGAGCAAAGATTTTACATCTGGAAGAATCTATGACAGAGCAAGAGAGACCTGAATTTATCAAATTATTTGAAGAAAGAAGCATTAAATTTGCTTGGTCCAATTCTGATATGCTAGGTTTGGACACAAATCTTCTAATGCATCATTTGTCTTTTCCTATTGGAATCAAACCTATAAAGCAAAAATTGAGAAAAATGCATCCCCATATCGCATTAATAGTAAAGGTTGAGCTAAAGAAATTATTAGATGTTGGTTTCATTAGGTCTATTGATTATGTCGAATGGATATCAAATATTGTACCTATCTCAAAGTTGAACAATAGTATCAGGATATGTACAAATTTTAGGGACCTAAATAAGGTAAGCCCCAAGGATGATTTCCCATTACCTAATATAGACATCATTGTAGAATTAACAAATGGGCATGCCATGTTGTCAATAATGGATGATTTCTCTGGATACAACCAAATTAAGATAGCTCTAGAAGATTAGGAAAAAACTGCATTCACATGTCCATGGGCAACCTTTTGCTTGAATGTCATGCCCTTCGATTTGAAAAATGTAGGGGAAACTTATCAAAGAGCAATGACCACAATATTTCATGATATGATGCACAACTTTATGGAGGATTACGTAGATGATAATTTGGCTAAATCTTATTCTACAGAAGGACATTTGGATATCCTAGGCAAAATATTCACAAGGCTACAAAAGTTCAATGTTAGACTAAACCCTAAGAAATGTGTCTTTGGGGTTACATCAGAAAAACTCTTGGGATACATAGTGTCAGAAAAGGGTATTGAATTAGATCCAACAAAGGTAAATGCAATAATGGAAATGCCACCACCTAGAAATATCAGCCAACTAAGGTCGCTATAGGGAAGACTACAATCAATCAAGAAATTCATCTCCCAACTGGCAGACAAAATTCACTCATTCAATCATCTATTGCATAAAAAAATTGTATTCAAATGGGGTCAAGGGTGTGAAGAAAATTTCAACCAAATAAAATAATATCTGATGTTGCCACCTATTCTCATGCCGCCTACAGAAGGAAGACCTCTAATACTATACATTGCAACAACGAATATTTCTTTAGGAGCACTATTGGCACAAGAAGATTATGAAGGAAGGGAACAATCCATTTACTACATCAACAAAACTTTGAATGGCTATGAAATAAACTAGACTTTCATTGAGAAATCTTGCTTGGCGATAGTATTTTCTACCCAACAGTTGCGGCATTACATGTTGACTCACACAATCAGGCTCATAGAAAAAATTGACCCCTTAAAATATCTACTCAGTAAGGCTGCCTTAACAGGTAGACTGGCCAAATGGGTCATGCTTTTAAGTGAGTTTGATATTCAATATGTGGAAATAAAAGCCATCAAGGGTCAAGCAATCGCCGAACAATTGGTTGAAGCTCCTTTACTAGATGATCAACCTATGACAATGGAATTTCCTGATGCAAACATTCTTACAATGATACCACAACAATGGATACTGTACTTTGATGGATCAGATACACAACAAGGATCTGGAGCAAAAATTTTGTTCATCACACCTCAAGGACACACCATCTCGAAATATTATAGACTGATGTTCCAATGTACCAATAATGTGGTGGAGTATGAGGCATTAATCATTAGATTCAAAGTAGCAATTGAATGGAAGATCATAAAATTATAGGTATATGGGGATTCTCAACTAGTCATTTATCAAGTAAATGACTAATATCATATGAAAGATGAAAAGTTGATGCCCTATAAGCAGCTAATAGATGACCTAAAACAATACTTTGTCAATATCAAATTTGATCAAATTCCAAGGGCAGAGGACAAAGCGGCAGATGTTATGACGACAATTACTTCACTCTTACAATTGCTAGAGAAACGTGGTCATTATGAGTTTATGGTAGAACAAGTATCTAATCCTTCTCATAATAGTTTGGAATCCAATACCATATTTCATTTAGATACCATTGAACCCTCCATCTATGAAAAAACTTATTCATACCTAAAAGACAACATCCTCCCTCCTAATCTTTCCAGGAACCAAAAATGCAACTTCATCCGCCATTCCGCCAAATATATTTTAATTGTCTACATACTTTATCATCGAGGTCTAGATGGTAATCTTCCTCGATGTTTAGAACATAACAAATCTAAGACAGACTTTCGTGAGATTCATGAAGGTATTTGTGGAACTCATTCTAGTGGGATAACTCTAGAAAAGAAACTCCTTCGTTTAGGATATTACTGGCCATGTATGGAGAAGGAGTCTTATCAGTTTGTAAAGAAATGCCAAAAGTGTTAGATTCATAGTAATTTGGTCCACGCACTAGCTCAAGAATTGCATCCATTCACATCAACATGGCCCCTTTTGTCAATGGGGACTAGATTTGGTAGGAAATATAAATCCATCTTCATCCAATGGACACAAGTTCATAATCACAACAACATAATACTTCACAAAATGGATAGAAGTAGTTCCTCTCACAACTATCACTAGGAAATAGATCTCATCATTCATATTGAATTACATAATTTGTCAGTATGGCATACCTCAATCTATTATCACTGATAATGGACGGTCATTCAAAAACCAGGATGTCCAAGAATTATGTGATAAATTTCATATCCAACATCGTTTCTCAACACCGTATTATCCTCAGGGAAATGGTCAGGTAGAGGCCTTTAACAATTTTTTTTAAAAAATACTCAAGAAAATGGTTAACGATGTTGGACGTGATTGTCATGTTCAACTTAATTCTACACGATGGGCCTATAGAATCAGGATTAGAACACCGACTTGAGCTACACCATATGTCTTGGTATATGGATCAGAGGCCATATTACCCATTGAGGTAGAGATTTCATCACTCTGTGTATCACTTAAAGGAATCATCTCAGATGAGAACTATAGAGTATTTAGGCTTCAAGAACTAGAAATATTGGATGAGCATCATCAACAAGTTATTAATCATCTAACAGCTTACCAACAAAGGATGTCAAGGAGCTACAATCATAGGGTAAAACCTAGAGTCTTTCAAGTCGGCAATTTGGTCCTAAAAGAGAACCCTAGAAATCAACAGGACAAAGAAAAGAAAGGGAATTTTGAACCTAACTGGCTAGGTCCCTTTGTCATCATATCAGTGTACGGATCAGGAGCCTATCAACTATCAACATCAGAGGGAGATTTGTTTGATGAACCTATCAATAGTATCCATCTTAGAAAGTTCTATACCTGAATCACCTAGTGCACGGTTGATAATCCTAAAATGATTACCTTGATGAAAACCTGGCAAACAGGCGTCTTGGTAACATAAAATAAAATAAAAATACCAAAAATACAACAACAAAAAAAAGTGCAATCAAAACATATGGTGAAAACCTAGAAACAGGCGTCGTATGTGATTCTAAACTAGCTTTCCCATCTATTTTGACACATATCATGGTCATTAGTCTTTCCATCATTACCATTTCTTATCATATCATTAGTCTTGCCATCATTGCATATATTATCATTTCATTTCACATGGTCATGTCTCACTCTAGCTTGGGGGCAACATCTAGATCTCACTGGGGGCAACAAAACATCAGCTTCACCAAATGGGAAAACAATGGTATGAAAATTACAACAAAAATAATGATTGAAGTGCAAACATCAATCACCATCAGAAAAAAAATTCGAACATCTGTATCACATTAGAAAATCCAAAAAAATAAGTCAAAAAAGTTAGTCTCAAAAAGTCAAAACAAAAACATGAGTCGGTGTCAGTCAAACTACGTGGTCTCTGCGTGTATAACGTAGGCAAGGCTAATATTTGATCAGCTCCCGAGGCCCCTAGGATAGGTCTTTAGGTTAGTTTTGAATTTCAAAATCTCAAAAAATCACAAAAATCAGGATGGATAATCCAATGTGAATAATGATTGAAACACTCTAAGTAAAAGGTGGATAAGTTGTAGTTTTGATTAATTATTATCATTTCTTTGGAGAAACTCAAAGATGTAATTTGTAGAGTAATAAGTTATTACACTTAATTAATTATATCATACGGGTTAATTAGTTAAGTCACTTATTCCTTCAGTTACTTAAGATAAACTTAGGCACATTAATAATTGATTAATTATTAATTGTGCACACTAGGGTTTCCTTTTAGGTCAACATTAGGGTTGCATACTTTTCTTTCATAAAGAAAATCATCTCTTTGTAATCTTTGAAACCTGAATAATATCAATTTGCACATTTCATGCAAAGCTTTGCTTTTTTCTGATTTTCTCTTTTGTGGAAGGTATTTTGGCTTGCATGTCTGATCTTGGTTTCTAACATGGTATTAGATCCTTGACATGTAACCCCTTCTCAAATTCTGGAGAAAATCATTGCAGAGTTCGTTCAGGGTTCCTCCAGGATTTCATTCTTGAGCTCATCCATACGGCATTTTGGATTAGATTGAGCTTCATCATTGGATTCAGAGTGTTGTAAAAAGTCGGTATTGGATTTTGTTTTGCAGATTTTGGTCATCGTTTTCCAGAACTATGAGGGTTTCAAGTTCGGTGATTTTTTGGAAGCTCTGGAGGTAGCTGATTTTTTGGTGCATTTTGAGCACAAACGAACATCGCCATCACTTTCACAGTGCCTTAAAACCCTAAGATCGCCCTTCATTTTGTCGATTTTGGAGCAGTTGGTATCAAAGGCAAAATCGTTTTGCCAGAGAGGTCTTACGACCTCCCTAGCATGCATTCTGAGGCACATTTTTCAAAACAAATAATAATAATTTTTTTTTGGGAAACATGCTAGGGCTCCCAGTTTGGAAGAAACCCACTGTCAGCTTCCTCCACCATCTTGTCACCGGCCTCTGCCTAGCCCCCGTGGGCTCCGACGGGCTTAGCCTCGGTCACATGGAGGACCAAGGGCCCCTCGCTAGCCCCTGCGGGCTTATTCACTCCTACGACAATCCTATGGAGGACCAGGGGCTTCGCCCTAGCTCCCTGCCCAACACCTTTGGTCACATGGGTGACTAGGGGCCGAAACTTTTTTTGCAGGGGACCGAATTTTTGCAGCAATGACTAGATGGCCGTCAAATTTTTGTAGTGAAGTGTTGATGCTAGCATGACATCATCAGCTATACGGACCTCTTTGCCCCCTCCTAGCCCTGATTTGCCTTCAAGGAGCAATTTTTTTGTTTTTGGCATAACTTGGGCATACGGTATCGAAATCGGGAAAACAAGATATCACCAGAAAGCTAGTTTCAATAACTTTCTTGTGGTGCAGTTTATTTTATAGTATTTTTCTATTTATCTAAATTTATTTTTGTTTGAAGTCAGATTTTTATTTTATGCTTCCAAGCTCATAACCTTTTGCCACGATCTCTGATTTTCGCTATCTTTGTGGTGTTTGAAAGGTATTGAGGAGCTCTATGTTGCTGTCTATACACTTATTTTTGTATCTGTCCCAGGTTTATCATTAATCCAGATTTGGCCTTATGGATGTTTTGGAGATTACTTGGATGTTTTGGTAGTTGGGAGAGTGCACCTTGCATCTTTGTTGTTCATTACAGTATCACACTCATTTCAATAATCAATTGTTGCTTCATAGATTCAAGTGTTGTTCCCATTTGGAGTTTTCGAGTGTTTTGTGGCATCAGGTGTGCTATTGCATCATTATGATTTTGATATGGTTTCTTGTAGACAAAAGTATCTTTCCTTGCTTGCCAGATTGTGGTTCCAGTGTTACTCTATAGTGTTCTTCAAGTGCTTCTTTGCAGCATGTCATCTCATTGTAGGGGGGTTTTGTCCCACTGGGTTTTCCTTCTCTACCTCATTCTTGCATTTGTAAATGGGTACCTAATCAGGCCTAGTTGTCGGGACCCATCTTTGTTTTCATGCATCTTCTTTTAGTGTTTTAACTTCTTCCTAAGTTCATCTTAAGGGGGGTGTTAGAATAATAAGTTATTAAACTTGATTAATTATATCATACTGGTTAATTAATTAAGTCACTTATTCCTTTAGTTACTTAATCTAAACTTAGGCACATTAATAATTGATTAATTATTAATTGTGCACACTAGGGTTTCCTTTTAGGTCAACATTAGGGTTGCATACTTTGCTTTTTTAAAGAAAATCATCTCTTTGTAATATTTGAATTCCTGAATAATATCAATTTGCACATTTCATGCAAAGCTTTTTTTTCTGATTTTCTCTTTTGTGGAAGGTATTCTGGCTTGCATGTCTGATCTTGGTTTTTAACAGTAATAAACTAGAGAATCAAGGAAGAAGAATTGCATTTTCATTGTCTGTTGTCTATGCATTAATCATATAAATGTGTGAATTGTCGGGGGATGTGCTCTACAAAAGTATCATCGATGACATTTAGAATTCACACACTAAAATGATTAATCGATGTTTGTTTACACAAGAAATGCTCAGGTAATCTCAGTTCAATTATACCTAGATGCTTGTGCCCACTTGCAATATCAAAAATCATGAAAGTAGTACTCAGGTCGTTATTGGTCTAACATATACCATTGATGCTTGTACTCACTTTCAACATCCTAAAAAGCTCTATGATGATACCAAGCACAAAATTACTGTTAAAATGTCAATATTATGTATATAGTTGCATGATAAAATTAAACTGCATTCATAATAAATTCTACATCTACATAGTAGTTGTTACACAAAGGATTAAAATTGATGATTATCTTTTCTACAAATATGATGGATTATACTTGACATAAACCAAAAATTCATCACAAATATATAGATGCATCATCTTTTCATTTACCTACATTGCAAAATATTTATCATCTCATCATTCATACATTTAACATCAAATAGTTGTGCATTCATCATATCATAAGTAAATAAATCATTTCAGTGCATTCATCTCATAAATATGTCATCCATTCGCATTCTATTATTATCATACATTTATCACCAGCATTTCCATTACACCATATCATTTATTACATTATTATCATATGCATTTGATCAATTTCAACCCATACATCATTGTCATCCATGAATTACATCACAAAATTTATATTTTGTTAAAAACCATTCATGTATATATCATCCTACATCCATACATCATTATTTTTGAATCATATCATTGTCATCGATATATCATCCATTACAAAATCATCATTTTCATTCATACATTTAGAACGCCATACATCCATACCTCATATGTTCATACATAAGCATTTAAATTAGAATCATCACATAACATAAAATAAATGCATTCATCATAGAATCATCACATGATATATAGCACATTAATATAAATGCATCCATCATAGAATCATAATAGAATATCATAGAACAATAGAAATCAACTGCAAATCATATATATCATCAAATGTCAAGTATACAATGAAGTTTGAAATAGAAGAGATACATTATCAAAACTGGCAGACTCGAAGTGTACATCATCTCTCAAAAAGTATATCACAAACAACATCTAGGATCTAATGTTACCATAAGGTACTAGCATCATAGGACTAGTACCTCCACCACCACTAGATGGACTGAGATCTCTGGGATCTCTCCATCGAGGTTGCATCACAACCTCACTAACTATCTGGGTATGTGTCCTGCCAGATCTAGAAGGGGCATAACTCACTCTGTACTTGGTAGGAACTGCATCATGATATCAGCCCTTGTAGAACTCTGCCTCTCGGCCAATATGAAGAACCTCCCTCATATAGTTAGCAATAGAGGTACCATCAACTATCCTCTATAAAGTCTCAACATTCCCCTATGCCCTCTCTGCAATCTGTCTAGCACTGTCTCTCTCGACTATCAAAGTACCAACCTATGTCTGAACAGTTGCCAACTGTCCCTGAACCTATGCCAAAGCTTGTGTATGAGCCTATTCTTGGGTCTACCATTGTGTTTGTGTTTGCATAAGTAAACCATGTGCCTAAACTAGCTGACCCTACAGAGTCTATACCTGCACCTGTAAGTTGGATATCTGTCTCTTCTAATCTATAAAAGGCATCTCCACTACTCACCTCTTGCGAGGCCTACTCGAAGATGGACCTACACTGCCTGGCCCAACCCCTCTGCCACCACCACCACCATCATCCCCATCGTCATTGCTGCTATCCTCGTTGCTGCTCTCCTCATTGTTGCTCATCTTAGTGTCATCACCACTATCCTCCTCACCCTCAACAACTACGGTTGGATCCTCTAAAACATCCTCCTCAATAGGGAATGGTGCTGGCTCATCTGGAATGGTGATCCGAGGAAATGGATGCAAGGCCAAAAATTGGGCATACTTTGTAGTCATAGGTGCCTCTGCAATATCCCGTGCATATCCCAAGCTAATGGTTGCAGAGCCCAGTATCCCTCCACTAATGTATCATATGACAAGAACGACCCCCAATCTATTGTATCACTCCACCATCGGGCATAATGAGCAACCCCCCAAGGCATGGACTGAACAATACCGTACTACTTGTAGACCCGTCGTAGTAAAAATATCTCTAGGACAAAATGGGTCTTGTCGATCAGATACATAGAATCACATAAAAATCCAAGCACTCCATCATCCTCCTCCCACTACTCACAATCCAGATAAGGACGCCATGTGACACTCTCTAGGTCATCCAAAACACGTCTTGAGTGCTCCAACTTACCCATCCTAGACTAGGTAAGTCGACCTCTATATCAGAAGACATATGGCCTGCCTGCAGGTCTATCTCATACTGGCAGTGGCCGTGTGATAGAAAAATTCTCCCATGCCCAAACCTATAGCAAAGTGACCCTTGCTGGTAAACTATGTCCTCCCAAATAAACCACTGAGTGTAAATCATGAGAAAGATGTGCCAGCATGCACATCCCCCATGTGTATCTAGTCCCATGCACAACCATGCTCTCAAGAATGTGGCCCCACCCAAGAGGGAATCCCTTTGACTTGTGATTAGGACAAAGGAAGCCTCCAATGAATCTAGCAAGCACTACTGGTAAAGTAGCATAGGCATCGGCCATCGTCCACCACCAAACACACAATCCTACAATATGGTCATCCTGGAATACTCTGCGAAGAGCATCTCTCCCACCAACCTCATGTGAATCATAAACTACAATCTCCCCCGTAAACAGTATCTGTAATATCCGCTACACATCCTCTGGTGTGACTGTCATCTCGCCGATGGGTAGGTGGAAGGTATTATGATCGTTGTGCCACCACTCGACTAATGTTGTGAGGAGACCCCGATTAATCCTAATTTGTGGTATGTCAAGGAGAGAAGACAAACCACATCGAGAGATGATTTGAATCTCATCAGGAGTCAAATGTGGAATCAAATTGGAAGTCCAGGGAAATCTCTCTTGCATCTGGAGGTTACCCAAACACTCCTATCATCGTAAAAGGTTTAAAAATCAGTGCACTATGTCAAATATCACAAGTCATTTTACTATTAGATCCAATCAAACTTTGGTATGAATTTTTGATCAAATATTCATGAACAAAACATCAACTAACCTCACCTATCATGAGGTTCATCACAAACATCATCTAACCTCACCTATCATGAGGTTTATCAAATATGAATCATTCCTCACCTATCATGAGGATCATCACAAAAGAGATTATTTCTCGCCTATCATGAGAATAAGTCTTATCTATCATCAGAATCAATCATCAGGGTATTTGGATTATCAAATCATACCAAACCAAAAAATGGACATGATCAAAATTGATGAAAATCAAGGTTAAAAAAGTGTCAAATCTGCAAATTTGACTTGGATGCATTAAAACAGGCATCCAAAGTGCTAAAAAATAAAAAGCGCTATTTCATCATTTAGATACGCTATAATAGGCAACTGAAGTGCTAAATTACTTGAAGTGCTATTTAATCAAACCGATGCACTATAACTGTCTATCAAAGCGCTACTTTACTCAAAGCACTATTTCAAAACGTCAAAGCACCAAAATATTGCATCGATGCGCTAAAAATTTTTGAGCGCTAAAATCAAACATCAAAGCGCTAAATTAACCTATCTAAGTGCTAATTTTTTTAAGTACTAAACTATCCTACATAAGCGCTAAAGAAATTAATGAAAGCACTAAAACAAATCCTAGGAGCACTACACCGGAGTGCAAAGCATGAAATTGATGTGCTAAAACTACAAAAAAACAAAAACAAGCAAAAATAACATGAAAATCAAAATGCACAAAATACGAGGTGGATTATGGGTACGTACCAGAGGTCCGTAGGTGGCAGGGTGTTGGTGACGTCGCACACGCTCGAACTGGTGGGTGTGGTAGGGGATCAACATCTTGCTCCAAGTGTCTCAAATGTCTCTCTCACTAGGTTTTGAAAAGTCAAAAAGCACAAATGAGTGTGAAAAAGACATTTTGACTTTATATAAGTTTTTCAAAAGGGATTTTGAGGGAAATTTTATTATTTTATTTTATTTTATTTATGAAATTATTTTAAATTCATCCATGGGCCAAATTTTCTTCATCAATATCGGGAGATAAATTATTTCTTCATCGAATCTTCGTTAAATCATCATCAAATCACCATGAAATTCTAAATTTTGAAAAATCCAAAAAATTCATACAATGACTAATTTATCTCCCGAGGGGGCATATTATCATCAATCATCTAAAAATCAATATCTGGGGCATGTCTTGGGCACGTCTGGGGCATACTGAATTTTTTTCGTCAATACTAGCAGCAACAAAAATTTCTTTGAAGCAATGTGTAAACACATCACTTCAAAGAGGGGAAAAATGTATACACCTAAAATTGGTTTGGAGAATCCAATTAATTAAATACAATTTATTTGATTAATTATCCTAAATTCCTCTACTATTGAATAAATAGAAATATTTATTTAATATAGTTCACATTTTAATTCTTAATTTTTTTTAATTCTACTATTATCTCATCTTAATTAAATAAACAAAATTAAATACTTTGTTTGATTTAATTATCAATTTTCCTATTTTATTCTATCACATCAGCTAAATTAATTAAATAAGGATCAAACACTTTATTGATTAATTATCATATTCTTCTATTTTGATTTAATAAACAAATTCTATAGTTTGTTTTATTAAATTATGTATCCCTCTTTTGCTAATTTAAATAAATCAAAAAATTTAAATTAAAGCATAAAGAATATTCCTCTATATTTCCTCAAAATCAAATTAAATATTGTGTGTCTAATTTATGTCAAAAATATGTAAATTAATTGATTCAATCTTCACGGGAAGATTTGGAGACAAATTTAAATCCATCTCTCAATCATCTTCCATCAATCCTTCCTATCTTCTTGCCTGGTGTTTTCATGGGTAGGAACCATTCCCACAATCTTCTCCAGCTTCTTCATCTCTCACCATTCAATCCTCCAAATTGAATCCAAGCCTTTGTTTGTTGCCTCTGTGCAAAGCTGCTGCTGAGAAATCTATAAATACAACTTTATTCAACAAAGAAAGGATCCAAAATATCAACATTTATGCAATCTTACAATGCAGGAAATCATCAAGCATTTCATCAAGCATCAAACAATTCAAACATCCAGAATTTTAGAATCATAATCATGGCTGCACCCTGTAGCTTCATCCATAGTTTTTCATGTCAATTCATGTTACAGTAGCTATTTTATCATCTAGATATTATCATATAGCATCACATCATTGCATCTAGCATCATTCCATTCTTTAGATTGTAATTTTAGCAATCATAGTGTTTCATTTAAATCTGAGAGCACTGTATCTTAATAAATACTTAAAGATAGGAAACAATGAGATGCTTTCAGTAGATTCTTTCTTTAGATTAGTTTCTTTGCTAAATCTTTGATATAATGTTTCATTAAGAATTATTTGATTCTAGTTTACTTATTCACACTTACAACACCAATCATTGATCTATATCTCGTCTGATTTTCTTTCAAAGAATCATCATCTTGTTTAAACTTTCATCCAGTCACCATGGGTGTACCGACTGGTTTTGAATCTTCCATACCAAACTTCTTTAATAGTTATTTCACATAATTGAACTGAGATATAAAGATCCATTTATATACCGAAGTAATTAGTAATCCCAAAAATAATTTTAACTCTCTAATCATTGACATATGAAACTCATTTTGCATCTCATTAGAAAACTTCATGCACAAACCATCATCTCCTCCGAAAATTATATCATCAACAAAGACTTCCACAAAAAAATCTTTATCATCATCAATCTTGAAATAGATATTACTATCACCAGTACCTTTGTTCAATCCAAGCTTCATCAAGTACTTATCTAATCTGGCATACCAAGCTCTAGGGGCTTGGTTTATTCCATACAAAGCTTTCTTCAACCAACAAACCATATATCCCTGACCAATCAATTGAAATCCATCAAGTTTCTCAATATACACCTCTTCCTCTAATTCACCATTTAGAAATGTTGACTTGACATCCATTTGATAAACTTTGTAGTTTTTATGAGCAGCATAAGCAAGAAACAGTCTCATAGCTTCAATTCTAGCAAAAAGAGAAAATGTTTCTTCAAAGTCAATACCTTCCATCTAAGAGTATCCTTTAAATACTAGTCCTGCTTTGTTTTTGATAACTTCACCTTGTTCATTCAGTTTGTTTCTAAAGATGGGCATTTAGTTCCAATTAAATTTTTGTCTTTAGGTCTAGGAACAAGAATCCATGCATTATTCTTCTCAATTTGTTGTAGTTCTTCTTTCATAGCTTCAATCCAATGTTCATCTTTGCATGCTTCATTAACATTACTTGGCTCAAATTTTGAGATTAAACAGTATTCTTATGCAATTCTTCTCCTGGTTTGAAAACCTTTGTTCTTATCTCTTATAATCTGATTTTCTGAATGATTCAATCTCACATACCTTGGAGTCTTAAAGTGTTCTTGAATTTTAGGCTCTCGAGGTCTCTCTTTTGTACTTTCGCCAGTATCTACTTCTTCTTGTTCTTCTTGATTCACCAAAATGATATGAAATTGATTTTAAGTCTGACTCTTGTTTGTACTGTCATTCTGATCATCAAAATCATATCCACAGGTTCTGGAGGGTCTAGAAATTTCTTCATCAACCTTAATATTTGCACTTTCGACCATTTTCTTCAATCTCGTGTTGTAGCACCAGTAGGCCTTTCTCTTAGTAGAATAACCAAGAAATATTCCTTCATCACTTCTAGCATCAAAATTTCCTAGATCTTCATCTCTCCTGATATAGAATTTGCTCCCAAATATTTTTAAATATCTAACAATAGGCTTATGATCAAACCATAGCTCAAAAGGAGTCTTACCAAAATTACCTTTGATTTGTATCCAATTAAGAATATAGACAACAATACTCACAACTTCTCTCCAATGGATATGAGGGACATTTCCTTCCAACATCATAGTTATAGCAACATATTGAACTGTCCTATTCCTTCTTTCTACAACTCCATTTTGTTGAGGGGTCCGCGGTGCAGATAATTGTCTCTTTATCCCATGCTCTTCACAAAAATAATTAAACTCACCGAAAGTGAATTCACCACCTCTATCTGATCTCAGACACTTAATCTTCAAACCGATCTTTGTCTCAACCATAGCCTTAAAGATCTTGAAATTTTCTAGAGCTTCAAATTTCTCCCTCAAGAAAGTAACCCACATCATCCTAGAGTAATCACCAATAAGAAACATGAAGTATCAGTAACCTTGTAGACTTCTGATTCTAGCAGGACCACACAAGTCAGTATGCACAAGCTTCAACAATTCATTTGAACAATGTTGTTTGTTGTGAAATGAAATTCTAGTTTATTTTCCCAACTGACATTCCTTGCATATGGTATTAGTAGGCTTCACCAACTTAGGAAGATCTCTTACTACATGTGATGAACTTATCTTGATAATACTGTCAAATTTTACATGACACATTCTTCTATGCCATAACCAACTTTCATCAACTTGAGAAATCATACAACTTTTACTACCAACATTCAGATGAAAGATGTCACCTTTTATTTTTGTACCTGAAGCAATCACATTTCTAGAACTTCCCAATATGCTACACTTTTCATCTTTGAATTGAAGATTGTATCCCTTATCAACCATATGTCCAACACTCAAAAGATTATGCTTCAAACCTTCAACATAAAGAACATCATTAGTATTATGCTTACCATCAAAAGAAATACATCCTTTGCCATGGATCATACCACCATTGTTATCACCAAATATTACACCACCACCACCATACTTCTCTACGATTCTATTCGTGGGAGGCTATAGAGTTTACGAATGGGATGGTGGGGTTGGACAACTTTATTGCCACCCACCCGCCCTGCTTCGGGACCGACCCGGGCCAACTCACTAGAATCTACCTCGTCAATTCATCAGCCTGCTAGAACTATAGAGAGGGGGGGGGGCCTCCCGCCTTCTAGAATCTACCTCTAAGCAGGGGGGGTTTGTTCCGGGACCGACCCAAAGGCCCCTTTGCCATAGTAGGGGGGTCGGTCCCGAAGGGCAGGTCGGTGGGGTTTGTTTCGGGACCGACCTAAGGCGAGTATGTTCGGTGGGGTTTGTTTTACAAATTTACTCTTATCACTTGTCATGTGATGTGAAAATCCACTGTCAATTAACCATTCATCTTTTTCTTCAACTCGAACAGCTGGGGCTTTCTCCACATGTGTACAACTAGTAGATTCATCAGACACATAATTATTTTCTTTGATAGAAATAAACACAAACTCATCTTCACTTGCATTCCCTTTGTCAGATTCATCATTTGTCACACCTTCATCAGCAACATAGTAACACTTCTTTTGAAATTTAGGCTTGTAAGGTCTTGGCTTAGGAACTCTTTCTAGACACCTTGATGCAAAATGACCTATCTTGTTGCGAGAAAAAAATTTAATAGGAAAATTTCCTTTATACTTACCCTTCTCCTCTCGCTTCCCTTTTGACAATAAGTGTTTCAAGCTCATTCAGTTCTCTTTCTTCTTCAATTTGTCTCATTTATTCCTCATATCTGAATACCTTTCTAGAAGAACTTTCACTCAGATCAAATCTCTACTTGTCTCTCCCAGAAGTAGTAGTTTTGAATGCAGATTCTATCTTAGGAAGGGCATCACCGAATTCACTCAACTCAAAGGTAGTAAGTTTACCAACCAACATATCTCTGGTTATATTTGTCACAGTTCAGAGCTCATTAATGGTTGCAACTTTAATTTTGTATGCATCGAGAAAAGTTCTAAGCACTTTAGCAACAATCTCTTGTTCATCTACCTGTCCACCAACACATTTGAGACCACACACAAGTTCATTCATTCTTTGCATGTAAGTAACAATATTCTCATCATTTCCCATCTTCAATAGTTCATATTTTCCCTTTAGACATTGTAGCTTAGCCATCTTCACATTAGCATCACCTTCATATAAAGTTTCCAACTTTTTCTAGATCGCATAAGCAATTTTCAGATCCATAACATTTGTCATCTCAATATCAGTCAAATCACTCAACAAAGCTTCCTTAGCCCTGATGTTATATTCAACATCCTGAATCTCAACAGTAGTAGCAGGACCATTTGGAGGGATAACATACCTATTGCATGTAATGTGCCAGTAGGATTCACCAATGCATCTCAAATGACACTCCATTCAAGTCTTCCACAGAGATAAGTTTGTTCCATCAAATCTCAAACTATCCTTCTTGTATGTCGCCATCCTGGATCACCTCAATTTGTTAAACTTCTTTGAAGGAACTTGCTCTGAAACCAATTGTTGGCAACACAAGGGCAGACAACTAAGAGGGGGGGTGAATCACTTGTCCCAAAATTTCAAACTTATTAATCTTATTAACTTTAATTCTCAGATCTGATTATTAACAATGAAAGCATGAATCAACAACACATCAAAAACACACACAACACCAAGATATTTCTGCATGGAAACCCTGTTAGGGGAAAAACCACAATGGAGGTTAATCCACAAGTTATACCTGTTAAAATTATAAGAAGAATATAAGAGGAATGCACATGCATTCAGGCGCACTACCTAGAGCTCACTGCTCAAAGGAAGACTCACTATCTTACAAAAAATATTCAGATTAAAACCATCTGAACAAATTGAACTGAGAGAGTAGCATATGCAAATGCCTGAGTACAATTCTGATTAAGCACATGAACACTTCTTCACTATATTTCACTCTTCTTCACACTCTACTCTACCTTTGAATGATCTAAACCTTATTCACACATAACACTCGCACACTTTGCTTCACACATACACCTCATACATCTCAAATGAAGAAAAAAACACTTATGTATATCCATAACAAGAAATTACATTGCTTTATGTCGACTTCAACAAAATAATAGAATGAATGCAAATTGTTGGCCCAAAACAATAAGGATTATCAATGCACATCAACCAAAGTCAACCATAACATAGTAGGGACCTAAAACAATATCCTTGAACACGAAACACCTTCAAAGATTCTTCCTCGAAGATCTCCAACACGCTTCAAACACCTTGTCGGCCATGAACATGAAAAACATGAAAATGCAAGAGAAAATATTGAATTGCAAGCATAATGATTAATGCAGACATGCAACACAGATAAAAAATGATCTAGAAACATCCACAAACATCACAGGAACATATACAACAACTTAGATTACCATAATCACATTGTCTTCTTTCATTAACACCATTTGCAGTAACAAAATAGCTGTCAGAACACATAAACTTATAACTTCCTCAGATCTTCATGTGCACCGCTGAAACTTACGGACTAGAAACTAGATAGTCTTGAAAACAAACCCTTTAATCCACAATATCTAGTTTACACCATATTGAATATTTCTCCATATTGATCTTCACTGCTTCACAGACAATCTGTAACATATTTATTTCAATTTTCTCAATATCCTCGACATATACAACCTTAAAGATATTTATGCTAATAGTGTTGATATCAATGACAACCACATATCAACAACTCAACCACAATATCCAACACCCTATACATTATATCATATACCCTATACTTTAAACCCTACACTCATCCCTAGTTCGTAAAACCTATACACTACCCTAAACCTTATACCTTCAACCCTCAAGGTTCTTATACCCTCAAACCTAAACCTTATAACTCAATCTTATACTCTCAACCCTAAACCATACACTAGACTCTATATCTTATAACCTTAACTCTAAACCTTATACCCTCAACCCTAAACCTTATACCCTATACCCTCAACCCTAAATACTACCCCTCAACCCTAGGCCTTAAAGCCACTAGATTAAACCCTTGACCCTATACCATATACCCTCTTGACCTTAAACCTTATCCCTCAACCTTGGACCCTAAGGCATATATAATAAACCCTAATGCATATACACTCAATCCTAAACCCTATATCATATACCCTCAACCCTAAACCATATCCCTCAACCCTAGGGCCTAAATCCTATTGGATGAACCCTTGACCCTACACACTCCTAAATGATATACCCTCAACCCTTACACTATATCGTATACCCTCAAATATAAACCCTACACTTAGCCCTAGGTTGTAAAACCTAGAAAATCTACCCTAAACCTTATACCTTCAACCCTCAAGGTTCCTATAACCTCAAACCTAAACCCTATAACTCAATCTTATACTATCAACCCTAAACCCTACACCCTACAACATAAACCCTAATAGATAAACCTTATACCATATATGTTAAACCCTAAAACCCAACATTACTAATTTAACGTGCTAAAACCTACATAATTAAATTTAATCCCTAAGCCCTCAACTCTCATCTCTACATCATTAACCATCAACCCTAAACCCATAAATCATAGGCCCTACACCCTAAATAATGAATAGTTTAGATATATTAAAGGGGGAGAGGAGAGAGAGACATGGGAGGGAGATAGAGAGAAGAGAGGAAAAGAAAGAGAGGGATCTACATAAGGAGGGAGGGAGAGGTAGATAAGGAGGGATGAGGGGAGAGGTGGGAAGGGGAGATAGATAGAAAGTTGAGATAAAGAGGTAGATAGTGGAGAGAGAGGTTAGACAAAGAGAGGTAGATCTAGGGGAGAGAGAGAGGTGAGATAGAGAACAATAGATATGGGGAGGAGATTAGAGAGGGGGGAGATGTGAGATGATATAAAGAGTCAGGTAGACCCTCAACCCTCTACCATCGACCATAAACCCTACACCCTAAAACCTAAACACTAGGAGATGCACCTTGAACCCTATACACTAAACCCTAAATATTCACATTAATAATTAACACTAAAACCTATACCCTTAACCCTAAACAATATACTCTCAACCATCAACTCTAAACCCTCAACTCTAAATTATTCATAGAAATGAGAGTGCATTAGATAGAGATAGATGAAGGAGTGAGAGAGTGAGGGAGGTAGGGACAAAGAGAGGGAGGGAGGGGCAAAGAGAAGGGAAAGAAATATGAAGAGAGATACAAAGATGATTTTTATCTTTGTAGGAACATGAGGACATTATAACTCACTTGATCCTATTAATACAATTTTTTGAGCATGGGGGAGACATTTTCTTCTTAGAAACATGAGTGAATTATGACCTAGATAGAGACATATTGAGAGAGATGGAGAGGTAGAGAGAGTTAGGAAGAGAGGGAGGGAGAGATGTAGATAGGGAGAAATAAGAATTAGAGATACAGAGAGTTAGGTATAGGGAGACAAAGAGATACATGGGAAAATGAGTAAAAAAGGAATGAGGGAAATAGGGAGAGAGAGAGAGAGGGAGATAGAGAGAGATTTGAGAAAAAGAGTACAAAGGGGAGGAGAGAGTGATGAAGAGGTAGGGAGAGATATAGAGATTTGGAGGGAGAGAGAGGGATAACAATATTTTGGGGGAGGGATGGAGGAACAAAGAGAGAAATATTGACACAAAGCTCGATGTAGAGAGAGTTATAGACAAAGGTGGAGGGAGAGATAGATAGTTAGATTCAAGAACATGATGCTTTTAGTGCAGGCCAAAACACGAGCATGTTGTTTGTGTTTTGGCCTTTACAAAACATGTACGCATTTTGGCTTGTACTTAGGCTTGGATGAAAAGCCTTAGGCTTGGATGGTTCATTTGCCTCATTTTCTCATCATCAAGTTCCACATTATAAATCATTTTTTTGGTAAAATTACCACCATAATTTCACACGTCTTTTAAGCTTTGTAACCATATAATTTTTTTAGATTTGAACTACATTAATATGTTTATTTTTAATTTCTTTCACTAATGTTTCCATAGTTTTCAGAGACATATGTACTAACCTTTTTTTAATAAATTTTTACCTACTTGTCCAAATTTGAAAAAAAAAATAATATTGTTCTACACTTCATTCTTTACACATTAGATTTTTTTTTTTTTGTTTTTTATTATTTTGGTGCAAGTTATGTGACACACACGTTCGATGATGTGATTTTTAGGATGCATCCATTTGAAAAATCATAAAAAAAAAACACTCAATAAAAAAGTTACAAAAAAATATACAACTTCTAGTACTCACTCATAACTATATTTCTACCAATGGGTTTTTGAAAATACTAAATGCAACTAAAAAAATTGAGGCACACATGCCAAACACTATGTTATGTTTTGCTAAAAACACAAACATTTTGTGTGCACGAAGCATTTATGTTTTGCTGAAAAAACATAAACATTTTGTGTGCACGAAGCATTTGATCCTCTTAATCTTATCTATTTTTGAAAAAAAATAGTAGTTTAGAAACTAGATTGAGAGTACTACAATTCTTGTTTTTTCGGTATCTTCATATTTTGAGTGCATGAATCTCAAATTACTCCTCCAAGTTCAAGTTTAGCTAATTTCAAAAAAAAAAAAAAAAAAAGAAGAAAGTGGCCACTTTTGACCCCCTTTTTGAGCACCATCTTCTTGCACTTACCCTATAACAACTTATATCTAGTCTATATCAACTTATACCTGATTTTTAGCAACTTGTAGTGGCCTCCTAAGTGCATTTTTGACAAAAATCATATTAGACAAACAACAACTAGAACTTTGAAAGAAATGTTTTTTGGTGACATGCAAGATTGTTTGCAGACCTAAATGCTCCTACATCTCCTTTCTACAACCAATCCTTTACTTATCTAATAATATAATATATTTTATTTACTACATAAGGGCTTTTAAGCTCATGACTTGCAAGGGTTGGGAAGGGACAAAAGTGCATACCCTTCCCTTTTACTCTTTTCTTTTACACATATTTTTGTTATTGTCATAAATGTAGTTGTAATGTTCAATTTGTCTTGTTTTGTGCATAAGTTGACCCTAGCCTTACACCTATTAGCCATTCCTAATTCTCAATCATCTAGACAGACTCTTGTTGCTGCCTTTTCTCTACCATAGACTAGACCATGGGTGCATATTCATATTTGTACCTTGGATACATCCATGTTGGGACTCTATTCTCTAGTTTCAAAATCAAAGTTTCTTGCTTTCTAAGATGAACATTTTGGAAATCTAGCTATCACTTGTTGGCTTGTGTGCTCAAACACACTAAGTTGAGCATTGAGGATTTTGTATTTAAGGATGGTCCTAAGTCATTAGTAATCATCAAGGAATGTTGGATCACATCATTATACAAAATTATCATTGATTTTGCATCATTATATCAATAGATACTAGATAATACATCACATTCATCATCTTAGACACTTACATACTTGATTTGCATGTCTTCACTTATTATACATCAATAAAAGGAGTTGATCCATTATTAAGGATTTTTTTTTCTTACATTCCCTCTAACCATAATAGTTTCCCATAGGTGCTTTTTAGCCCCGCCTAGTTTTATATCCATACACTTTCATAAGGGAACAAATCTATACAAAAGATTAAATTTGTAGACGATAGATTCACTAATGACATCACATCTTTAAATAGATCTACAAACATAACCTTGTCTAAAAATAAAATAAAATCAAACAAATTTATTATGATTTATATAATATAAATCTAATATGAGAATCTAGATGTTAATTGGTAAACATTATATATATATTGAAATGCTCATCATCAAACACATCAAATTGATGCACAACAAAACCCTCTCTAATCCTCTCGTTTACACTTACCCCATGTCCGTGTGTGACTGCTTAAGTGTGTTTTCTGCTTAAATTTGAACAGCTGGAGTGTTCCTGTTTATTAAAAAAGAATAATTTGAAATCTTTCCCTTTTTCAATGAAATAACTACTGTATAAAAATTGAAAACAAAAAAATAAATATTCATAAGACCACCAACTACTGTACTACCTTATCTCTGTTGTAAATTTACCCTAGAATTGAACTTATAAATGAATCGTACGGTTCGATTCATTTGGAGTTGAAGTTTTGGGCATAAGCACAAGATGAAATTCACGACCGCGTGGCGGTGGAGAGCTTGCACATTTGACGGCAGAAAGTAGATTGGTCCTTTTAACGAAAAGTTGCATCCACTCCACGTGCACATTGAACTGCCCTCCTAAGCAAAAAGCACAATCACAGTCATGCAAAAGGTCTAGAGACATGATAATATTGAACGTTAAGTACTCAAAGATTGTGGAGCTTAGGTGGTACGGGTCAACACATATACAAAACCTTAAACTGGACATATCCTTAGGTAGTTGTGGAAAATGTACTCCAGAAGTGTGATTGCAAATTTCCAAGGTGCCTATGGTTACGGAGGCTCAAACTCTTAAACCAACTACTCCCCTACACTGGACTATATTTAGATATAGGGAAACCCGTAGGTAACCTAAATGGGTATATTGGAGGCAGCATTGGGCGATTTTGAGACTCACAACTGTACTAGCTGCTCTGCCCAAAACATGGCGTTTATTAAAGAATTCACCTGGCCTTCATAGTCGTCCACAACTTACTACCATGGTGCTCCCTCTACCTAAAGTCTTCCCATTTCTTCTTCTTTTGTCTTTTTAATCTCCCCTTCCTAGCACTTCTTTCCACACATAGGTTTTCTTTAAATCCCCTCCTTGCATGATGCCTTCTTCACACTTGTAAGCTCATATTGCACTGCTGTCATGTTGAGAGAAGGGGCTCGCTTAGGTGACATTGTAATGGTTATGCTTGTTCTTGGGCTACAAGAGAAAGGTATGGAAGTAGTTCTCACAGGTAAGGATTATGCTCCATGTTTCTCCTGTCACTTGGCTTTTGTTTGTGACTGTGTTGTACTCGTAGTGCTAGTAGGACTTGGACTGCAACCTTGAAAGTTCTGTAATATTTTTGTGAGGCTGCTAATTGAGTAGGACTGAAAATATTTAAAATCTTTGTTTCATTCTGCCCATGAAGTTGTGAATGTTTTTGGGCTGGACCCATTTTCTTTACCCATTTTCTAAAGAAAGAGATGTGTTAATAGAGTTTTGGTAGAAGAAGCTCTCGTAAGTATTGCTGATTAATAAGCAGTAACATAATGAGTCTTTCATAGGCTCAAGCGAGGTGTTAAAGAAAGGAAAGGAAACTCGCCCTTCAGAAAAATTTCCAACCCTTCTCTTGTTTCTTTAGTCATTGGAAGGAGCTGGCAAGTCTGAACAAGATAGACACGTATTCCTCTAGAGAAATTGAAATAAATGTACTTCAGGCTGAGGAACAACCCAGAAGTGAACTTAGCCAATTTGTAGCTTTCCTTCTTCCGATCTTTAACACATGTAGAGATTCAAGATCCAGACTTGATATGAACAGAAAATAAAAACAGGGGATACTGTTAGCTGTCCTATCATTACACTATAATGCCTGCCATGTATTATTATGTTGGTTTCCTTCTGTTATGCCTAGTTCAAATTGCATATTTCTTATTTTTATTTTTAGGTGTTTAATTGGGTTTAACTTTGTTTATCTCAATTCAAATCCGCAAACCCCATTTTTGAGCCTGAAGTGCCCAATACTCAGTTAAAGGCAACTTGAGAAAATGACTGCAATGTGCCTACGATGCTTGCTATCCATTCTTTATTTGTTTCGAAAACAATTCCTTTAATAGTTTGCTGATAGCCAGTAAGTTCTATGGTGTAACTGAAACTCCTTGCAATCTCATTGTTCTATTGGATAAACATCACTCTAACTAATAACTGTGCTAGATGGTTGTGTTACATAATGTTGTCGATTGTAGAATAAGAAGCCGTGTAAGTCAAGTTCTATAAGATCATTTAAAAGCCTGATGTTCCTTAAACAAATAAAGTTCCCTGCATATGTTAATCTATTTATAGTGTGCATGTAGTGAAATCGAGGGCTTGAATTTATACTTGTTGCTTATTATACCCCGATGGCTGCCAATCTATAAGCAAATCTGGGTCTCATGTTGCATATTCATACTCTCTTCCCTATCCAACTACTTAATTGGGAAGGTTTAAAATCATATGCATTGGCATCCTAACCTCTTGTATGAAAGGAGAAAGCATCTCATTTTCTAAATGCTTGAATTTGATAGTTGTGATTTAGTGTCACTATGTCTCTTTCATAAGTTCATGTTGCAAGAAACATTTATTTATTTTTATTAACTTTGTGAATTTATACTTCATTCTTCTTATTCCTATAAATATTTTCTTGGCAAATTTATTTCTGTATGATTGTGTTGCACTTGCTCTTTAATAGAACCCAGGAAGCACTTTTTATGATCTCTGATTTATCTTTTGTATTTCTTGCTGAATGAAGAAAATCCCCTTTCTTTGTAAAATCTCATTTCAAGCAATGAAAGTAGAAAGCTCTTAGCTTGGTGAACATTATCACCTTTTAGTTGCAATTTTAGGCAGGGTAAATATCATAAGGAAAATTCTGGTTTACCCTGCCAAAATAAGATCTAAGTCTTGAAGCTGAAAATTTTTATGGTGAAATTTCTTTGGCATTCCATAGAGAAAAAAGGATGATTCTGACCTGTAGTTTTATATAGGAAAGAGTGAAGTGTAAACTAAAAATTTAAGATTATAATCATAGCATAGTTCATTTTCACATAATACATAAATGGGCAAAACAATAATAAAAGGTCATGATGTTTCCTTTCTTCAACATCTGGTGTACTGCGACCATTCCTGGGTACAAATATGACTAATAACTTAATATTGTTGTTATATCAGAACAACAGCAACAGCCTTGTAATTCATTGTAACAAACTCATAAGAATGCAGCTTTCTAATATATAGGAGTTCAGAATGAGAATCTCAAAACCTATCTTATTTCTTCTTTTCAGCAAGTGTGTGTGCTGTTTGCAGTGCATTTATTGCGTACTATTGCTTTCCCAAATTCACCAAACGGCTCTTTGAACTTTCAACTACACAGCATTTCAGTTACAAATCAAAGACCTTAAATATATTGGGCAAAGAAGTAAACATGTAGAACTAGTAATGAATGGCCTTAGATCTGGGGAAACAAGATTTTTAGTTTTACATTCTCATGAGACAATAGAGGCCTATATGACTAGAACCATTGATTAAAGTACCTTTTAACATTCTAATTAGACAGTAAAGGCCTATATGACCAAAACTATCGATTATACTACCATCAACAAACTCATGGGACAATAGGGGCTTAGATGATGAGAATTATTGATTACAGTACCTGTTCCAGCCTTTCGGCAAGAACAAAAGAGAACAAAAGAGAACACCAGTGATTTCAAGCAAAGAAATACTTGTCCAACATTTACATGAAATGGGACTCAAAAGTAGATATGATATTGCTCCTCTTACTAAGATAGTTATTTTTCGACTCCATTGTAAAATGCAGAATTTTTTACTTAAGGTTTTCATCTTCATTTCATGAGAAATCTAAATCTGGTTTGTGTGTAAACTGTGAGGGCATATTTTACTCATTTTATACAATGAAATAATCCTCAAAATCAGGTTTCAGTTTACTCTGTTTCTTGACTTCTTACTTGAGGCTCAATTTTGCTTGATTGTAAAAATAATTCTGTATGAAGGAACATTTGTTTCATCTTGTGTAAGCTCTTGGCTATGCAATTAGACATGTCCAGCTGTTTAGTCCCGTTTAAATGAAGCAGGTGATTGTCAATACTATGTAGATGGCAATATTCATTAGTAGCCTATATACAATTTATAATTTATTGAACTTAATATAATGTTTTGTAGGCTCTCCAAACTAGTTCTTTAAAGGACAGAAGAAACTTAGGACTACCAAATTATAGTATAAACAGGCAGAGCTGAAAGTATTGTGAAGGTGAACAAGTTTGAGACTTCAGAGGCTGGGATTATGGAGGGAAACTTTGACCAGGGCGCAGATGTAAGCTTGAAATCTCCTATTAAGAAGCGAGGTCGCCCATGCAAGGGTGATATTGTTCTTCTACCAAAAGAAGTTGCAGCTCTTGGTGTTCCTTCCATGTCTGACTGTAAATACCTAAAAGCAGGGCATAAGGAGACTGGTATTTCACAGTCCAATGTGGGAAGCAATTCTTTTATTGGACAAACTGTCCAAGGAGTACTTGATGGATCATTTGATGCAGGATATCTCATTACTGTGAGGATTGGAGGATCTGATACAATTTTCAGAGGAGTGGTGTTTGGACCTGGCCTATCAATACCACCGTCAAAAATGAATGATGCAGCCTCAAATGTAAAACAAACTAAGAGAGACATAAATAATGTAGCCTCAAATGCGAAAAAGGCAAAGAAAGACAAGAAACAAACACCAGTAGCAGCAGCCCCGGTAACCTTGTTGGAAGCATACAAACCAGTTCCTATCGTTGAAATCACTACCGCATCAACTGTCATGACAGACATGGAAGTGGAATTGAAGAACAGACTTGAAGTTCCTCCCCGGCAGAATGATTGTTTGGGTCTGAGAAGCACCGTTCCTGAGGTTTCAAATGCTGTTGATGAGGATATTAAATTTGAAATTTGTGATCCTGTGGAGGCAATTAAGGCTTGTTTAAGGAACCAATGTGAATCCATACAAGATGATGCCCACAACCGTGTAAAAACAGAATAGAAGAGCTTCTGTACAACCAAAAACAAGGATGTCGACATGTTTTGTCCACTGTGGGAGCGCTCAACGCTGATATTTAAAAGTCTTGGACAAAAGTAACGTAACAAGTCCTACTTGTAATGCCCGTTCTTCCTGCAATTAGAATACCAATCTTAGTTTTGCTCGATGTAATTTTGACTTTTGGGGAGAAAGAAATACCTCCGGAAACTCATGAAATTTTGAAAAGATATTGTTAATAGTCATGAAAAATGTATTTAGCTAATGGATGGTTTCTGGTTTGTGATGAATTTTCACCGAATTTTGTTTTTCAAAGAGTTGTTAAAGCACGTTCATGTCATCTTGGGAAGAACCACATATTGTTCATTGATCATATGAAGTTTACCTATTTGAAGTCAAGAAAATGTATTTAGTTAATGGGTATCACTTAACTTTCTTATGATAATATTCATAAGAATTTTGTTTTCCAACTATAAGCTCGTTCATGTCATCTTGGGAAGAACCACAGATTGTTCATTGATCATATGTAGTTTACCAAGATATCTTTTGAAGTCTTAAGAACCACCACAGATTGTTCATTGATGATATGAAGTTTACCAAGATATATTTTGATAGTTAATGGATATCACTGAACTTTCTGCCTTTTTATAATATTCATATGAACGACAACAGATTTTCACAATCCATGAAGATTATTGCTGAAAGTTTTTGGATTAGATTGTGTCAGTATTTTTTTCTCCTTAAGCTCTCTACTTCATTTTGATGATGGATCATAGAGTGTGATCCAAAATGTTGATGCAAAAAATACCGAAACAAAAAACATTCAGCAATAATATTCATATGATTTTTTTTTCCACTATATACATTTCATCTTAAAAAGAGCCACAAGTTGCCCATATGAACTTTACCAAGATATCATACATTTCATCTTAGAAAGAGCCACAAGTTGCCCATTATTCATATGACTTTACCGAGATATCATTTGAAGCCATAAAAAGTATTCAGCTAATGGATCATTGGATATTATCGTAGTAACGAACTTTCTGTCTTATATGATAATTCTTACAGAATTTTATCTTGCCACATTTTAATTAAAATGTATTTAGCTAATGGATAGCAGTGAAATATCTGTTTCAAGATAATCTTCACATAAATTTGTTTTCCCAAGTTTATAATATGTGAATTTCTTGAGCATATGTGAATTTCTTAGAAAGAGCCACAGATATTTTTATTAATCATATGAAATTTACCAAGATATTATTTAAAGTCATGAAATATATATCTAGCAATTGGATAGACCATAGAATTTTGTCTCATGATAGTTTTCACTCGCTTTCTAAAGTTTTCAGGCATTTGCATTTCATCATAGGAATAGCCACAGACTTCTCAGACTTCTCATTGAGATCTCTCAGAATTTTACTTGATAGCTTAACAAGCTGCTTCCTAATAGGTCATCTCTTTCTCCTGTTATTGTGCCAGAGATGCATTGAACGTTGACAAACATAAGCAATTAATTAGCTTAGGAAAGGTTTTCTTGTTAACCTTAATTTCTAAAAGAACTTGGTTTCTGATGATAAAAAATTGTCATACAACATATAGGAAATCTTAAACACGATTTTGTTTTTCCAAGGAAAGTCTTATATATCAAAGTATTAGCATGCCCCTTTGCATGGGAATTTAGTGAAACAATTATGATTCTATCCATGATTATTTTTTGAATCAGAACATGATCTTCTTTGAAGTTGAAAGTCCAACATATTAAGGTCCTGATTTGATCTGCTGGAATATTTTGTTGGGACATAATCAGAGGATTTTTAATGGTTCTACTAGGCATTAAGTTTGGAACATAATCAGAAGATTTTTAGTGGTTCTACAAGGCATATCAATTAGGTTTGGTTTAAGTGGTTTTCCTGTTAGCCCTGCCTTTTAATATTAAGGCAAACATTACCTATTGGTTTGATACTCAGAGTTTGTATGATCTTCTTTGCCTTGTCTAAGGGTTTGGAAGGCTCCTCCTTTTCTTCTATTATCTGTCTATCTGAATTTTCATGATTTTATAGAATTAGTGGGTCATGAGTCTTTTTAAAATTGACAGATCTACTCTATAAACGATTTTTATTTTAATAATTTTTTTACCTTTATATTACTAAATACTAGTGTATATTATTTTAACAATACAATTTGAAATTATATTGCAATTACATTGATAATAAGTTTACCTGTTTAAACTCCACAATCTGATGCATAAAAAAGTTCTCCATTGTTTGAGAAAATTCCTTATAACATTTATTAACGGGTGCTTGAGCAACTCAAATTACAGCCACCTCTGCTGGCCCCGTCTGCCCCACACAAAAAAGTATACAACGCCAATGTCTAGACATCAACAATAGTGATGTTTAGATATTATTCTGAGAGGCATTATAAATTAGGTTTTAACTATTAATTTGAGAGAACCTACAGAAAAATCTCTCAGAATCAAGAAATATGGATTAGATTACATTATAGTGCCAGAGTTGGTAGCGATAATTGAACAGATTTTGACACGGCACTCCTTATGGACATGCGTGAGTGTTTTCTCTAAATCTGTGTACACCCATTTGTAGTTTGTCTTCTTTGAACTACCCAATGCTTCCCTTAGGAGGTTTTGTTTGGAGATTTTGGGGTTAAAGGCTTGGGCTGGAGAATGAAGGCTTCATTGGGCTACGCCCTTTATCTATTCTTTTTTTAAAATGTTTTGAATATAGTTATGAATTTTGAAATGCCATATTGATTCTGAAACATTCGATCAAAGTTTGGTACAGAGAGATTCTTGACTGAGTCGGAGCATGGTTGAAGAAAATGACCTAGTCCATACAATTTTTTTGGAAGCTCCTTACAGGAGCAAAGAACATGGCTGAAATGTATACTAGTAATAGTAAACCCAGTGAAATGAACAGGAACGAATCAAGTTTTCTCTGTTTTAAAACAGAGGATAGAATGCAAGTACATCTATAGAGAATATTTATTTTCTGTCTCCTTGCATGATGAGAACGTCAAAGGTTCCAATTACGAGTGGTAGCAAAGGCTTATTTAATCCCTGTAACTAAAAAATTACACCTAAAAGCTGGAGAATTACCCATGCCCTGCATATGCTTAAATCCCAACAAATGCCCTTTCAATACTGCAGAATTTGTTATATGACATCCAAATAAACTTCTAAAGCACAGATCCAACAAAAAATATAACCAGACAATTCAATACTTTATTGAGGTCGTTGTATATCATAAAAATCCATTCAAAGAATAATAGCAATTTCCACAAGCCATCACAGACTTCCATGGAAGCCAGTACAAATATAAACAACTACAACAAATCAAAGCATTTTCCTTTTCCCAAAGAGAACTCGTTAACCTGAGATTCTCACACCCATCAACAAATAAACAATCCATGCTCTGTCATTGAGCTTTCACCATCCTTGAAGAGGCCACCGACGGGTTGGGTCAGGCAGCCATGAATTTTTCTTCTTAACTTTCACTTTTGCTTCTTTCATTTCATCAGCAGTCTTCATTTGCCTTTGTGGAAAAACGCCAAAATTAAGCTTGGCTGTTGTTGTCCTGTCATTGTGTGACATGGACTTCAACTTACTTCTCCATCTGAAAGATCCAGAGCGTGGGGCTCCTTTAAAATTTCCATTAAATTCAGGCTGCTGCTCATCAAATAAAAAGCCTTCAGTTCTCATGGATTTGCTTAAAACCTCATATTTAGTTAACCTCATGCTCTGTGAAGTCAGATTCTCTGCCAAAATGAAACTTTCTGGTTCCCTCGATGACCTAGACTTCCTAAAGCTCAAAGTTCTGACTATTTCTTTCAGATGCATTTTCGCTCAGATGGGTTTGGGAGAAAATTCAATAACTCTAGATCTGACACTGGGAGAAATATCAACAGCGATTGAACACATTGATGGCGTTGACAGAAGTTGGGCTGGTCCCCATTGTTTAAGATTTCTGATTGTTCGAAACAAATTCTTGATCTCTTACAGTTTTTTATTATTTTTCCATATGTCGGAGTCACGTAAGGTAGGTAGTTTTCAAAATATGCACAAGGTGGGAAAGTCAAATCCTCCAACCTGGTTTTATACCTATCTGTATCCTTGGGTTTCGGTAGTCATGCGTGACGTGTGGGCCTATCTTGTTATCACATGATTGGGTTTTGCCTATTGTTTTCCAAAATTAGTAGCCTTGGAATCGGAATTGGAGGTGGTGGTGTAATTAAATTTGTTGTTTAATATTTGAATATTTTTATAATGGTGGAATTATCATTGTTTATGGATCGAATTTTTAGGGCTGAAAATTGTGCTACTCAATTAAAAAAAAATTGTTCATATTGTTTTTTTGAGCACACATATAGACCAAAAAAAACTATTGTTTAATAATTATATAAAATTATAGATTTACAAAATAAAAATGAAACTACTAGCTACCAAAATATTTAAATAGTAACTCTTAGATTAGTTAAATGACTACGTCATTACAAAATATTTAAATAGTAACTCTTAGATTAGTTAAATGACTACGTCATTACTGTAGAAATATTCGCAATATTTGAATCCTTATCAAAATATCATATAAAGGAATCATTTGTGGTAGTGTAAAGAACAAATAAAACACTTGTCCTCTTAAAAAGGTGAAATTAAAAGAATAATGAACATTTATAATTAATAGGTAGTATTTTTTGTTAGTGGTTATTTGATAGGTTTTTAAAAAATAATAATAATAGATCAAGGGAGATGTGGATGAACCATCCACAATTTTGATTATATTGTCATGTAGATTATTCTATCATTATTTTTGTTTTATTGTTTTATAAAACTTTTATTTGGTATCAAAGCATTATCAAGTATGTGTCTATTGTCTATGATTGAAAAAGTGTGGTCGTAAGGAAGAGGGAATAATATCACTATTTATGTGTGCAAATTGTTGTTGCATATTTATTTATTATTAAATTTTTTTATGTGAAGTTAATTATAATTTAAACATAGTTTTATTTCATAATACAATTTTTTTAATCTATATTCAAATTATTAGTTTTTCTAAACAAAACATGAAAATACACACACACACATTCATTCAAAGATATGGTTTGGATTTTTTTTTCAAAGGAAATTCATGAGAAATGTTTATTGCAACATATTTTTATGGAGAAGGAGAATGGAAAATAAAAGAAGGAAACATAACACTATGTGTTTATACTTGATAGGAAAGGACAATAAATTAAATGAAGAAAAGACAAAAATATTGCAAAGAGAAAGAAGGTATGTATTATAAATTAAACATTAAACAATTTAATTAGGATATAAATTTTAAGTGTTTATTACATGAAGATCATTCCATATAGTTATATTCCCGAGAAAAGGTTTTTATAGTTGCATGTATGAAAACTATTCAAAGTTCTTTAGCATAAAACAAGACATTGTGTTACAATCAAATCCAATAGTTTATGTTGATTGAGAGATTGATGGAGTCAAATGGGGGAATATAAAGTTGCACCCCATAGGCTTTAGCAATTTCACCCTAATTGTGACATGTGTCTTAAAGGAAATGTAATAGTACACATTCAATTTACACATATAACAAAGTTGAGCAACATCAAAATAGGACTTAAAGCATGAGTATTGTAGCAAAAGAAAAGGGTAAGAAAAATATGAAGTCTAAACCTAGTGTTGTGGTGGGTATGAAAAATGTTTGATTCTCATAAACATAGAAGAAGTAAAATTATTGTTCAACTCTTAGATATGGATCAATGGTCAATTAGTGCACTTTCTTATTAACAATGGAAGTTAGAAGAATCTAATTCTTCTAAACCAATTTGAAGATTAAACTTACCACTAACACCTTAACCATAACCATACTCCATTGGATTATCATACAATCTTAGAAATATGTCAATGAATAATATCAACTAGTATACAACATCCAACTTTAAAAAAAATACAATCCTTTACAATGTCACTCTATTAAAGAGGTATGTGATATTGTCTATAGAAAAAAAATAAAATATATATATATATTTACCATAGATTTGTAGTCTATGAAGAAAATCCAAGAAATGTTATTGTAGATGGTGATAAAAGATATCGCATGCCAAAGGTAGTACCAAAGTTGTCATTCATCAACACTAAACTATTGTAGGCCTTTGGAATAAACTTACTCAAATTTATCAAGCTAAATCCTTGGTAAATAAGTTGTTCCTATGAAATAAAATGTATTCTTTGAATATGGAAGGAATATTTATCATAGATCATTTCAATGCATTCAACATGCTTGTTTCCTAGCTGAACTATGTTGGTGTGAAAATGGAGGAGGATCATTTCATGACTTTGTTATGTTCATTGCTAGATTCATGGGACTGCCTTGTAATAGTCATTAAGAGTACCGCTACCATCTTCAAGATGGATGGAGTGGTTACATTATTACTTTTTGAAGAGATAAAAATAAAATTTTTTGAAATAACTAAGGAGGCCCTTACTATTTATGGTGGATCGAAAGAGAAATACAAGAAGGACACAAAGTGAGAACTAGATCTAAACCCCATTGGAGATCTAAGTCTCTTGGAAATTCCAAGGTGAAGTATTAGAATTGCAAAAAAATGTAGTCATTTCTACAAAGAGTGTAAGGAGGAGAAGAATAAAACAAGGACTTTGATTCTAACTTTGGCAAATCCTCTCGAGATGATGTAGATGTTTTAATTGCTGCCTTGGAAACACATTCATCACAATATGTGTGGTTGATTGACTTTGGTGCTTCTTTCCACATGACCTCACATTGAGTTTGATTCTTGAAGTGTTAAGAATATGATGGTGGGAAGGTGTACTTAAGGTATGACTCTCATTTGAAGATTGTTGGTCATGGAAGAGTCAAGATCCAATTATCAAATGGTAGAGTGAAGGGGATCGATAGTGTCTTGTATATCCTTGGTTTGGTGTAGAACCTACTTTCTATAAGAAAGTAATGATGTGGGTGAGCAAGTTTTCTTCTCAAATGGAGGATGCAATATGATGATAAGATCTATGGTGCTTGCTAAGGGTGTTCAAATAGGCACTTTGTTTTAGTTGGAGGCATGCACGGTTTAATACAATAATTCTTCTATTGATACAAAGAAAAAATCTTTAGTCTTCATCCTCACTATTGGAATCAATAGTAAAGAGCTTTGTTTTTATATACTTTCAATGGTCATTCCTTCTTGGTACCGAAGGGTGCTCAAGCTTTGAAGATGAAACTTCTAGCTAAGAATACAATGTCATGGCACCAAAAACCTAGCCATATTGGTGAAAAGGGTCTTAGAGCCTTGAGAAATAAATGCCCATTGAGGGGCTTGATAATTGTAATCCTGAGTTTGATTTTTGTGAATGTTGTGTTTATGAAAAATAAAAATCATGTTCATCTTTATTCTAGTTCTCACAAATCTTCTAAGGTGTTGGACTTAATTCATTCTTATGTTTTTGGTCATGTTAATGTTCCTTAATTATCTAGATCAAAATATTTTGTATCATTTATTGATGATAACAGTAGAAGGACATGGGTGTATTTCCTTAGGAGTAAATATGAAGTCTTTAGTCAAGACAAAGAGTGTAAGGATATTGTTGAGAATTAGATTGGTAAAAATATTAAGTGTTGGAGGATTGATAATGGTAGTGAGTTTTGTTCCACAAATTTTGATAGGTTCTATAAAGAACATGAGATTGAGAGGCATAAGACAAATCCTTATACCCCTCAAAAAAATGGATTTGTGAAGATGGTGAACGTGATGTTGATGGAGAGGGATAAGAATATGTTGAGTGGAGTTGGCCTTGAACAAATTTTTTGGGTTGAAGTTTTTTCCATTGCTTTCTATCTAGTAAATAGATCACCTACATCAACGCTTGTTGAGAAGAAACCTATGGAGGTGTGGTTGAGCAAGAATCCCTTAGTGAGGCATCTTCATGTGTTTTGGTTGTGAAGCATATTCTCATATGTTGAGGAAGAAGAGGTCCAAGTTGGAGAAAAAGGAAACCAAGTGTATCTCCATTGACTATGGTGTTGGTGTGAAAGGGTACAAGCTTTGGGATATAGTGGTCAAGAAGATTCTCTACAATAAAAGTGTTATATTTAGAGATATGAAACCTTCTTCCACTATTTTGTAACCTATAAAGAAACATTAAGAAAAAATTGTGGTTCAACTTCCTTTTAACCTTGAGAAAGTTGAACTAGAATTCCATGAGGGGCCTAATGATGAGGTGAGATCTAGAAGCTCTAAAATTTTAGAAGAAGAAACTCAACCTTAGTATTTGAGGAGGTCCAGTAGGATCAGGAGACAACCTAAAGGTTTGAATATTTATTGTTGGATTCTAATTAGATTTTTACTTTGATTGATAACAATGATGAGCCAAGGAATATAAAGGAGACTATAGGTATGAGTGGTGAAAATTACTAGATAAAATCCATCGAAGGAGAGATGGTTGCATTAAAGAAGAATGATACATGGGATCCGGTACCTTTTCTTGATAGACATGAACCTATTGGTTGCAAATGGGTGTTCAAGAAATAGCTTGGTTCTAATGACAATGTTGAGAAGCATAAATAAAGGTTGGTTGCAAAGGGTTACTCACATGTGGAGGGAATTGATTATAGTGAGATATTCTCTCTTGTTGCAAAGCTAGCATCCATTAGGCTCTTTTTTTCACTTGGTACAACTTATACTTTAGAAGTTGAGTATATGAATGTGAAGACAACTTTCCTTCATGGTGACTTGGAGGAAGAAATTTGTATGTCACAACATGAGAATTATGTTGTAAAAGGTAAATAAAATATGGTTTTCAAGTTGAAGAAGTCTTTATGCGGTCTAAAAAATTCTCCTAAGATGTGGTAAGAGTTTGATTTCCTACTTAAAGTCTCATCTTTCAACATATTTTGAGATGAAAGATCTTGAGGCAACTAGGTACATTTTTTGGATGGTTATCAAAAGATAGAGCTAGCATAAAGATTTGGTTGGCCTAGAGTATGTATGAGAATTGGATGTTGGATAGATTCAACATGGTAGCTTGTAGATCCTTGGTTGTTCTTGTTTTACAAGGGACAACTATGGAGGATTGTCTAAATTATCCTATTGAGATAGAGGACATGACAAGAGTACCTTATGCTAGTTATTTTGATGGTTTGATATATGCCATGGTCTACATAAGACTAGAAATTTCCCAAGTAGTGGGATTCTTTAGTAAATTTATGGTTAATATTCGATGGGTACATTTGGATGTAACTGATTAAGTGTTTATATATTTGTGGAGTACTTCTAATTATTTCCTATGTTTTCATGGTTATTCTACAAGACCTTGAAATTCAATTAGTATTGTGGATATGTGGATTCAAATTGCATAGGTGACATTGACAACAAAATATCCACCAATGGATATATGTTCATGATGTTTTGTGGTGCTATTAGTTGGATGAGTAAGTGGCAAAATGTCATAACTTTGTACACTATAGAAGCAGAGAATATGGTAGCTACTCATGCGTGTAAGGAAGCCATTTGGCTTAAGTATTTGTGTTTAGATTTTGGGTTTGATGCATGGTTGATTACTATAAATTATGGCATTCATAGTGCTATATGTTTGGTGAAGAATCTAACCTTCCATATGAGGACAAAGCACATTGATGTCAAGTACCATTTTGTTCATTACATGGTAGAGGATGGGAAGGTAAAGTTGGAGAAAGTTGACACTTTGGTGAATGTTGTAGATGCCTATACAAAGCCTATGAGCACACACAAGTTTAGATGGTGTTTAAAGTCCATGGGCCTCATAGCCCCTAGTATTTGAAATCATGTTGTTTCAATTGGCTCTTCAAGGGTGTTCAAAAAGTGGGAGAATGTTGGGTAAAAGCACAAAGCTATGTCACACTTTATAAAGGAAATGACCAACACTGATCCAACTTTTAAACTTGAATCACTAAAAAGTGGCATATATGTTTTGAATTTTGAAATGATGTAAACTAGTAAAATTTGTATTTTTTAGTATGTTTTATGTTTGCCTTTTTAAAAAAAAATTAAAAATGATTTTAAACTAGTTTTTAATAAATTAACACTATTATTTAGTTGCTGATAAAATGCTAAAATGAAGTTGCATGAGACGTCAAACTTTTTATAGTAATTTTTTTTTTTTTCAATATTTTTTTGTGTATTTATAACTTGAAACTTTAGTGCATGAATATATTTTTTTCCAATTTTGATAAATATTAAAATGTGTGTGAATAAAAAATCAGTTGTTTCCATCGAACACCAACTTTCATATTAAATATTTATCTAAAATGGAAAAAAAAATACCATCTTTAAATAGATTCTTTTATCTAGTGCATCATATTTTTTTTTAATAAGTTTTAGTATTTTTCCTTGGCATGGTAATCAACATAATATTTTATGTTGATAACCTACTTTTACTAAAAATAAAAAATAATATATAAATAATAATTAAACTATTAAAATAAATATATTGTTGAAAACTACACTTATTAATCTACAAAAGGGTGTTTTTATATTTTTAAAAAAATGTTATTTACATTAGTAGGAGTTATTAAAACTTCAAGTTTTTCAAATAATTTTATTTTTTTGGTAAATTGGACCTACAATTGTGGACCTTGCTCATAGATATGAATTTTGTGAAAGTGAAGCTAGGAAAACTTGGAAGAAAAATAGTATTATAGTGGTGCTCCATATATTTTTAGCCAACAATTTTAGTTGAGAAAGTTGTGGAAGTATCTAACTTAGCTAGAATGTATCTTACTAGATCATATGTTTGACCAAAATTGATTTTTAGTTAGAAATACTTAAATTAAGTTGTGCTGATAAGTTGGTTGGAAGCATGACACAACTTTGTGCTTTTACCCTATTAGGGATAAGTTGTCTCACCCTTTGATAATTCCTAGCATGATTATTTATTTATTCCTATGTAATTATTTATGTGCATCCAATGATGCCATTTTTAGGCCTCATTTGGTGAAGTTAACCCAATTCAATGACAAAGTCAAAAATTGAAATTTGTTATGACAAGTTTGAGTTATGCATGTAGGCACTTTTCATGTGCATGTGCTTTGCATGTTGAGTTTTGTAGGTTTCATGCAAGGAGGTGTTATGCATGCAATGTGGAGTTTTGCATGCATGAAGTGTTGGATATTGTATGTGGCATTTTCTAATAGTCCACTTTAGAAGCTTCCTTAATTGTATTTGTACTCTATAAATATAGGTGTTAGGATTGGATTTATATTATCAAATTATTTGTAAGTATTGTTATGTTGCCAAAGTTATTCTAGAATTCAACACTAGTGTGCTCATGGAATTAAATTTTTCTACAAGTGTATGTAACCATATTGTTTACTGTAATACATTGAGAAGGATTTTGGAATGTGTGATTTTTCTCGCAAAAGGGTTTTCACCATGTACATCTTATGTTGTGTGTATTTATTTGTGGTGATGTTTTCATATTTCTTGTAATGTGCACCTTCTTTACAATAATTGTTAAAGGGTTTTAAAAAATTGCACAATCTTTCCTTAGTAGATTGGTGTAGGAAGTTTTTTTGCACACCTTGCTTCCTTTCAAGTTTATCCTATAAGTTTCATAATAATATTTTGATTTAAATCTTGACCACCACTTTTGGAAACCAAAGTTTTAAAAATATTTGTGTAGGAACTTGTAATAATTGATCTCATCCCTAACACACTTGAGAAAATTTGATCTACTAGTCATTATATTCTCTGACTAGATAGAAGGTATCTTTATGGGCAACTAAAAAACCATTCCATGTGTAGACTACAATTTTATCTAAGCCATCCTCATGTCTTGTTCAATATTTATTACATAATTTCTTATATTAATGATTTGTTCATTCAAACTTGTTATGCATAAGAACTCATGGAATAATGATGATTAATGAAATAGTATAACCATTCTAACTATTCATTAAATAGGTAAACCCATTTGGATATTTTGGTATAATTAATTAAGTTACTTGTAACTAAATATGAACTAATGCTCTACATCTTAAAGTGATTGAGTTGCAATATATTTACTTTGTTATATATCAACAACCAAATATCAACTATTAACTCATTAAGTCATATATCGATGTAAAATTAATATATGTCAAATATAACATTTGTCCATGTCAAATATCAAACATAAACATGTTCATGTTTGTCAAATGTAAACATTTGGATTTTAAATATAAACATAAAATAAAAACATATGTCATGTAATATTAAAAAATAACTTGTTTGATCATCAACTTGGCTCCTAGTGAGTGACCCTGACTGAGAATCATGCTTTGGTAGATGGATAAATCCTTACAAAAATACACATAGATAATTAAATTAGAATACATGTATGTTTCACATGTATACATACATGAACATGTTGTACACGTATGTTTTGATTTGGTCAAATAAAATTATATTTATATACGCAAATTATCTCACTTTTTTATTATCATTGAGTGAAGCATGTGTGTATATATGTCCTACACTTAAAAAGGGGAGTTCCAACAAATACCCTAAGCTATATACATGTAATTAAAAATAATAATTTCAAAGAATAATTGTGTAGGACGTCATGAATATACTATGAATTTTAACTTTAAAACTTAAAAATAATGTGTGTCATTATACCAAGAGGAACATTATCTCTAGTCAAATCTACATATGTCAACACATATCCACCTATAGTCTATAAAATAACATCTACATTTGTCAAATATATCTTATTTAAAAAGTGTAATAAAATGATGTGTACAAAGGATTGTGAATGTGATATGGTAGATAAAATAAAGACATAAAATCTATGAAAATTATGCATCTTGTAAGATACTCCAATGTACCAAGTGCCATAGATTGCTAAGGAGAGACATGATTTGTAGATGACATTGTTTTGATATGTGAATCTTTCCCACTAAAGGATTTGACTCAATTTGTATCACAATTCACTATAATTCAAGTGATAGACTCTATGAATCTACAAGGACATGATCTATGTAAGAACCAAAAACTTACAAAGGGATTCCTAGTTGTGACAATATCACACAATATGCCCTCATTCTAGGTCCTTAGATAAAATTATGTTGACCTACAAATATGACCATCATTTTTAATACAATCAAGATCCTTTAAAGATGGAATGGCACTAACACATTGATAAATATAGGAACATGATGATGGTGGTCCACATGATTTAGATTACCTACATCAATGCTTCATCAAGTACTATCATATCCAATCAAAAATATATTATCTTTGTCTACATAGAAATCTCACCAAGATTATCGATTGCTTCCCAAAGCAGTAACCACATGATCACCAATATCATTGAGGAATGGAGAGATCACAAGCATCCTCTCAACAAAAAATCTCCTATATTCAAGAGATTATTGATTTTCATGATGTTATGCATCTG
Source organism: Sequoiadendron giganteum (assembly GCA_007115665.2). NCBI lineage: Eukaryota > Viridiplantae > Streptophyta > Pinopsida > Cupressales > Cupressaceae > Sequoiadendron > Sequoiadendron giganteum. The sequence continues at coordinate 474,293,184 of CM021109.1, forward strand.
TATCACATACCCACCACACCCTTATCTCTAATGTGGGGGTATATCTAAAGTAAACCTCGATGTATAAATACTATATAAAATATAATATAATTTGGTTGTTATTAGGATAATGACCACAAACAACAATAAATCTAGGATATATTAATTATGTCATATGAGGACACATGTACCTAATCACTTATTATCTCTTAACACTAGATTTGGGAGAACATTATGGAAAAAAATCTCTTTTAATAAGTTCTTTGGGAACATTTAATTGGACAATACTCAAATAAACATCACCAAACACACTTTGTTGTAATTTGAGCAAGTATCATTGATAAATTCTTAGTAGAATAAGCACCAACATCTCTTAAATATGAAGTCTAAACCTAGTGTTATTTTGGGTATGAAAAAATTTTAATTCTCTTGTAAACATATTTTTCCACTCTTAGATATGGATCAATGGTCAATTAGTGCACTTTCTTATTGACAATGGAAGTTACAAGAATCTAATTCTTCTAAACCAATTTGAAGATTAAAATTACCACTAACAACTTAACTAAAACCATACCCCATTGGATAATTTATCATACAATCTTAGAAAGATGTCAATGAATAATATCAACAATGTACAACATCCAACTTTTTAAAAATATAATCCTTTACAATGTCACTCTATTAAAGAGGTATGTGACATTGTATATAGGAAAAAGTATATTTACCATTGATTTGTAGTCTATGAAGAAAACCCAAGAAAGGTTAGATGTTGGTGATAAAAGATATCACATGCCAAAGGTGGTACCAAAGTTATCATTCATCAAGACTAAACTACTACATAACTTTGGAATAAACTTGCTCAAATTTATCAAGCTAAATCCTTGGTAAATAAGTTGTTCCTATGAAATAAAATATATTCTTTGAATATGGAAGGAATATTTATCATTGATAATTTCAATGCATTCAAAATACTTGTTTCCCAATTGAACTATGTTGGTGTGAAAATCGAGGAGGATCATTGCATGAATTTATTATGTTCATTGCTAGATTCATGGGATCACCTTGTAATGGTCATTAGGAGTACCACACTACAACAAATCCCTGTGATTTGCTCCATTTTTTGCTTCCACCCATTGTTTTAATGTATTTTTTGGATTTTTTTATAGAAATGTTGGTGCTATTTATCGGGATGGCACAATTTTTGGTGTTTATTGCGTCGATCAGTACAATTCAACGCTAATTTAGGTGCTAATTAGAACCTAAAGTAATGTCGTATTTAGCACCAATATTAGCTTCGAGTGTAGCGCCTCCTTGATCTCTACCTTTAGCTTAGAGTTTAGCGTCGTGTTTAGCTCCTACTTTAGCTTCAAGTTTAGCTTCGGGTTTAGCTTCAATTTTAGCGCCGAATTAGACACCCCTATAAAAAAGAGACTTATTTATATATCTCATCGACGATGTAAAACAATGAAATGTCAACAAGATACAGGCATATCAAGGAGACAATCACTTATGTCACATCGACAAGGTATATCTACAAGTGCTCAATGAAACACAAATCTTGGATATAACAAAGTAATGTTGATGGGACATTGAGATATCGGTAAGATAGATAAGATTGTCTCATCGACACTCTTCAAGTAATGATCAAAAGCATACACCGCTATACCGATGGAAAGGTGAGCAACATATGTGGTAGAGCAGTGTACACCACAACCTCACAACAAGAAGCCTTGAGCAAGTAAGTAGTATGGTAAACGACATAAGGGAAGGTAAAAACACCGCTATAACATAGTGATAATCACAAGTCTCCCCGACATGGCAGAGTTACACCGATATATAAATAAATACCGTCGAAGGAAAATACTGATGAGACAGTGGCATATCGGCAAGAGATATTAACTTGTCTTATTGACACCGACAACCAACATTAGAGGAACATAAGATCTAATGTCAATGAGACATTGAGATATCAGTAAGACAAATAAGATTGTCTCATCGACACTCTTCAAGTAATGATCAAAAGCATACACCACTATACCGTCGGGAAGGTGAGAAACATATGCAGTAGAGCGGTATACACCGCAACCTCGCAACAAGAAGCCTTGAGGAAGGCAAAAGTGCGGTAAAAAATAGAAGGGAAGGGAAAAACACCATCATATTGCAGCGGGTATAATAAGAGATGATGATAGTACAGTAATAATGGCGTCATTACAATTTACAATAATAAATGTAAAAAATCACATCAGTTGCCAAAATTAAATGCTATTAATTTATTAAGAGTTGTCAAAACTAATATGATTGAATACCGCACCATCCAAAGATAAGTGATTTTTCCCAATATCGCACTCAATTGCAATGCACTAGCATGGAAGGAGCTAAGGATATGAGAAGAAGAAGTCCTACAAGCATGAAATAATCGGGTAAGTGCACGAAAACTCTCCGAAAGAGCTATGTTAATATAAAAAATATTTCAAGGTTTTGTCATCTGAAGCCATGGTAGAGAAAATTGAAACATTCCTCCTAAAATAAAATGATCACAAGTAAAAGAAAGGCGGCCTAAAATTAAAGATGAAGAACCTAAAGTAAAGAGGAAAGCACTCCATCCTAAAAAAAAACAATCAGAAGTGAAAGAAAGTCAACCTAAAATTAAAGATGAAGAACCTAAAGTAAAGAAGAGACCACTCCATCAGTCCATATTAGATATACTTCCAGGGTCTCCTAAAGACAGTAATAAGAAGTTTCTCGTGGACAATGCACAAAGTTGTAGGGATGCCCTCATTTCCAAAATTTGGATGGGACCTATTTTGGTATTTTTACAGTAAGAGAAATGAGAAGATTCTAGTGTCAAACACTTGGATGTTGGATATAGCAAGGTTGATTGTCCCAAATGTGTTTGTTGATGTAGAATTTATCAGACTGCTAGCCAAACACTATCACTCAGCTACAAAAATAGTAAGGTTTCTAAACAACACAGTATTGGTAGAAGTAACCAAAAAAGCCATCATTGAGTGTTTTGGCTTAAACAAGCAGGCTTTGACCAAGATAAACTTATAGAAAAGTGAGGAGGATTATGCTAGGTTAAAAAAGACATAGAATTGATGAGGTACCCCTATATATGAAAAGAGGCATTGGTAACAAAATATTCCCCATCTCTACTACCACTACTGAACCATTTAATGTGATAGATTTTCAATATTACTTTGTGAATACATATTTATCTCTTTTCAAAGTGTTGGGGATAGATGCTCAAGATAAAATGCCAATAGGCCTAATGATGATGGCCATGAGAATTCAAAACCCTGAAAATAATATTGAATATGACTTTGCTTCATACCTTGAGAAGGCGTTAGATGATGTATTCTCCCAAGTTATAGAGGATAGAGCATTGATTATATTTAGACACTATTCCCTATTGTGTCATTTGATATTGTATCAGAATAGGAACCATTGGAATAAAATAATGGACCTGGCTACAGTAGATGAGCAAGGGAATCCCACACCTATCCAGAAATGGTGCTATATTTGGGACAGTCGGTGTAATAATTCAAGCTTTGTTGTATTCTACGAAGACTTTATACACAAAATCCTTTGGGTTCTTGGGTATGTAATACTAAGATTGTCAACCAAAATGTTGCAACTAGTGAGACCTTTGGCTTTAAGACTAGAGAAGGGTCATACACACAATTTTGGAGATTGGTTCTTCCTCCCAAAAGTTACAATAATAAGAGTTTATGGATGCCCTGTTTCTCCACACATAATGCCAAAATTTGTGCCCCTCAGATTAGAATTTCTTGAATTTATGTGGAAAATGATGTGGATGGAGAAAGATGTAATGCACAAGCAGAAGAAAGACACTTTCCTGCCAAACCAAACCAAGTGTGAAGATTGGACTGTAGGCTCAGATACACTAGAGGAGTTACAATATTATTTGAAGACAAGATATGCATTGAAATCTGGAAAAGAAAGAGCCTTTGACCCTGAAAATAATATGAACAACATAAGGCACAATATTCTTACCAAAATGATAGTGCCACACCAAGTGGATTTTGAAGAAGATGTCATAAGGAACTGCAAAAACTTATAATGATGTATTTAGTAGAAGGAAACAATGGGAATATATGAAGAAGCTTGAAGAAAGGACAAAGAAGAGGTCCAAGGATTTCCTAGGATACTTTGTTGAGGAAAAGGATCCCATCAAGAGGATAAAATTGATAATTGGTAGATTTGAAGACTTTTATAAAAAGAAGGAAGCATATCTCAAAGAACATGATAGTGGTGCAACTGCAGAGCATACCCTAGGTGAAACCTCTGAGCCTCCCATGGAGCAGTTACCTCCCAAAAGATAGAAGACACGAAGCATTGAACATTTAGTACCTTATGAGGATACTGAAGAGGTGGGTGATACTGAGGACGTTCCTATAGTATTATAGTCATTGATAGGTGATATTGAAGTTGATCATCCCATCCTTGAGACCAGTGCCCATAAACATGAGGAAAGGATGGGTGATGTAGAAAAAAAAAGTACATAGGTACATGAAGATGAAGGGAAATTGCAGCTAGGAGATTCATAGAAGATGATGAATTCATTAAGAATCCTGAGTTTAAGGATTTCTGGATGAAGATGAAGATAAAATAATTTCAAGAGAGGATGGAATCAATTGAAGCAAGAATTGAAGAATCATATAAAAATGAAATGGTAGCACATACTTTCTAGGAGTTAAGAGTTTACAACATTGACATTAGCCCCCAGAAGGCTAGAGAAATGGTCTTCATGAAGAGAAATGTGTTCATTTTCCCTGGCTTGGAATTATTGAAAATGTTTCTGCTTGATCAAGTGTAGGATCAGGAAGATCCAATGCTAGTTGCAGAATTTGACTCCGATGAAGGTGTGAGTGGAACTGGGTATAACCTAAAGATTGAAACCTTGGCCATATAGATCAAATAGAAAATAACACAAAAGCCAAAATTATTGGATGTAATTCAAGGGATGAAAGGGGCAGTGATGGTAAGGACAATACAAGATATCACTCCTTTGGAGGAAACCACAATTACCATGCATTCGACCATGTTCATTCAAGCAACTGTTAAGGGATTAGAAGACAGATTGAAGGAGTATGAAAAGGAACAAAGGTTCCTAAATGATGAAGTTAATAAACTATTCATGGAGAATGTCAAATTGAAAGAACAATTAAGAGGAGCAAGACCCTCACAAAGCAAGGAGATGGTGTTATAAAGGCCTCCTATTGCTCTAATGGATATTGTGAAGAAAAATTTTGTAGAATGAGGTAAAAAATACAGAGAAGGAAGTGGATGATGTAAAGAAGGCCAACAATCAAACCTAGGATGAAGTGAAAAGATGAATTTGTGAAGTTATGGAAAAGATTCTTGAGCACAGGATAAAATTAGTTATGGATAAACTAGAGAATGCACATGATAGTTATATAACACTTCAATAGGCAATGGATCAAATAAAGACACATATGCTTGTATCAGATCCTTTGTTCAAAAGGTGGCAGCCTATTCACCACACTTTGGGTAAGTTATGAAAATTTCTACAAAAAAGTCCTGATGCACCCACAACATTAAAGCCAACTGAACAAACTGTGAAGATGATTACTGATGAATTTCAGTATGTACAAGGGTTCAATAAAAAGATTGTAACATGAATGGATTGATTCCATACTTGGAAATAGTGGTATACACCTGAAATTGTGAGAGATGGTGATTAGTTGAAGGACTTGGATAAGTGGAAGAAAGAATTCAATCAGGTTGTTCATAAGTGTGTAACTCATATACAGGAGGATGATGATACTAGTCTTCCTAGGCCAAATCAGATCATGGATGGGTTGATTTTTCTTGATGCGGGATACCTAAAGTTTGTCAATGATACAAAGGTATTACTAGATAGTCGATGGAAAAATCATCTTGAAAACATGCAAAAGATCTAGGAATATAAGTGGCCATTAGATTTTATGGTGTATTAGTGGGAGGAAAAGTATTTGGTTTCAGAAGAATAGGACACTAAGGCGAGAGCATTTGGACGTTCATCATGGAGAGGAATACTTTGCTAGATCAATGATCACGGGTCTTCTATGTCGAATAATGGAACCATATGTCAAAATGTCTTAAGTCTTGTTATTTCCTTAATTATGTTAATTAAATAGTTGTTGGTTTCAGAAGAATAGGACACAAAGGCGAGAGAATTTGGACGTTCATCATGGAGAGGAAGAATTTTCCAGATCAATGATCACAGGTCTTCTACGTTGAATAATGGAACCATATGTCAAAATTTCTTAAGTCTTGTTGTTTCCTTAATTATGCTAATTAAATAGTTGTTAGTAAAAGAAGTAGTTATGAAAGGTCGTTTCTTTTTGTAAAAGGCCTGTAGCTTGTTGCTTCCTATATAAATAGGAAACCAAAGCCTAGTTTTAAATTATCATTATCATATATCATTTCCATTTTGAAGACTTATGTTATTAATATATATCAATTGAAGCAATATAATAAAAAACATCTTATTATCAAAGATTCTCCATGACTATGTTATCATTATGTATTTTTCTTATGTTTGCCATACTTATTTATTATTATATTTGAATGAATATCAGTTATTGAGCCTCAATACTATGCTTATGTGAATGAATATTCTGATATAGTAAAGCATTTATTATGGATGTTGGTAGAGCTGCTATTTTTTTTTGAAAATTTGAGCTTATTTTGCCTTGTTACATGTTCAACATAAAAATGGAAACTATTTGAAAATAATAAAGTTAACAAAGTTGATTATTTAAATAATTGTGAGTTACATGCATTAATATTTTATTAACTTTTGTGTCTTCACGAACATATGTTGATACAAAATGAATGGAAGAAGCATCCAAGTAATCCTAATTTTTTCTGCCAACAATTCATACCAAAGATTGAACAATTTAAGGATATTGCAATAGGTAATTAAGGATATGATGATGATGATATATTCTTGTACTTGTATATTATATGAAACATTCCTTATTTTCTATGAAACAGTGTAAATATTCTTGTACTTGTAAATATTCTTTTACTGTTATGTCTATTAAATAAAATAGAGTTTGAATAAAAAATGCTTCACCCTTTTTTGTAAGTGAGTATGTGAATTATTGTTTAAGGAAAAATCTTATAGTGTTTAAATTTTCAGTTTACTAGTTTCAAAGCTTCATTTTCTATGTATATAAAATTAAATGTGCTCTTTATCTCGAATGACATAAAACAATAATATCATCATAATTAGGGTTTTCAATTTCAGCACCACCATTGTCCACACTTTTCATATCCTGTTCACTTTTAAGTACAATCATAAAAAAATTATTTTTATTTCTTATCCCAATTAATATTGATTCCTTTTAGCACAACACAGTAGGTTGCATGTTAAATTTCAAACATTTTCTTTGCATTTTTTTGTATATATTATTTTCTCAATGCATCATTATGTAACAACAATTTTACTTTTGAGATATAGAGTAAAATAAATGAAAGAACATGTTTGATTTGTCAAGGGAAATGTATGGTGAATACCCTATGTCTTTCAGATAAGTGTGCAAGTGAAATAAGACATAATAGATTAAATCTGATTTTCTATTGTACAATTGTTTTTTTATGTGCTTTTTACTTTTTGCACGTGGATTACCCTTAGAAAGAGACTACTTATCTTTTCTTAAATGAAGACTTTACATTTCCTATCTTCGAAAGGAATTTACTGCTTGACAACAGGTTCATGAACTTCATACAAATTAAGATTGGTGTAAAAGGCCATCCTCACAAATGTTGTTTGGTCTAGAATTATAATAGAAAATAAAAAAGCTTGCTAGGAGAATAAAATAAGTTTTCAATCGTCCAAGTACAACATAATATTACTGAAGCATTTCAAAGTTTAGGCCATGAGAATCATCCTTTTTTAAACATGGATTGCAAATAATTCTGAAAATTTAGAAGTCTTGGTCATTAACATTATTGTCTGCTATAATGTCATCCAGTGTATCATTGTCAATGTTCATATGTTCTTTCAAGTATTTAATATTATCATCATCCTCATCTTGACCTACATCATCTTCATCATCATTGAAATTTGATTGTAGACCATCTATATTGTTACTAGATGTATTTGGATCATCATTTTCTATACCATCCATATTGTTGTCTTCCATAACATCATCTAACTCTGGATTATTGTCTTCTTGTGCCTGAACATAACCATCTTCAACATCATCATGGATGTCAATTTATTCGATGTTCTCTAATAACTCTCTCTCATTTTGTTGGCCATCATTATTTTTCTCAGTATCCACTAATATATCGTCAAATACATGCCTTAATCTTGGATCATAATGTATGACAAATATCCATTTCAGGTTCAAAATATCTTCATAGAAAAATACCTGCACATGAACGACATACATATATTGGACATTATATAAATTGTATGAACATATATACGTCAATTGAATAATGGAAAATTATTTTATAGACTACCTTTTTTATACAATAATTGCTCTAGAACACAATTTTGACAACATAGTTTATAAAACATCAGTCCAACTCATTTATAATTCTTTGGTTTTCTGCCCTTAAGAACGTCCCTAGGGAGACCTTGTTCTTCCCTCTTCTTTCACACAGGAGTGCGTTTTAAGAAGGGGAAATCAATCAATAACTCATTCCCAATGGTAAGGTCCATAATAGCCTCAACCATTATCAATATATCAACCTCTCTTTTCAGATCTCCATCTTTATCATTTATAACCTCAACAAATTGATAATTCGGTCTTACAGTAGGGTCCCTTCCCTTCCTACTATTTATAAATCCTGCAATTATTTTGTGTGTGTATGCACGCCCATATATATACATAAGATGACCTCTATTCATTTATTTTCCACTTTCCAATTGGAGACGATGTGTATACATATTCAAATTTAGACCATATGCTGACATACTAGGCTTATATTCTGCTAGCCTTCTCCATTCACCACTGTAATATGATGGACCATAATATGGCATTAATCTCCTAGTGGTTTGTTCTGAATTTTTTCTATGTTTGGATCCCACATGTACATTTTGGACAATAAAGAGGCCTAGATTCACTCCATGAATATTGGAGGGTCGTATCATGTAGCTATATCCCCAAAATTGAAACACCTAGTACACTCTAGGTAGTTGTTGATCACTAGGCCAAGCACAATATGGTATCAAATATCTCTTTGTAAATTGATCTCAAACTCAGGGGCAAGTCATCATCTCCATCACATTCATTCTCATAGGGTATGCAGACCACCTTCCCCTTATCTTTAAGAAAATTATGCATCTTCACACCGGTTCTTGTTCTATTACTTGTTTTCATTAATTCTTTATCATTCGAGCTAGTATATTGGCACATATTTTTGTTAGATGTATCATTTGATAAATTATCATTGCCCTCTAGGTTGGAATTCGGTGATCTAGGAAAATTTAAACCAAGAAATTTATCTTGCAAGTATCCATTAAGAAAAAACTAGTTATTGAAATAATATAAAACAATGTTTAAACGAAGTATACATGTTATTTATATCAAATTGGAAAATTCCTCACCATAATTCCTATTGGATTTGAATCGATTGTAGGAGGCATACTATAGACTGGAAGCTCATCATATATGTAATGTCTTTGTACAATCATGCATTTGAATTGTTTCTTTCCATGACATACAAAACATCCAAAACCAACAATTTTCTCAAAGTATTCATCCCATGTACTATAGTCCTGACCTACCTCTTCTTTAGTGCAATCATTTTTTGTGTCTACAGTATCCATTGTCATATCCTCTTCCACCCACTATCGTCTACGTGATTTAATAGTTTTAGGTCCACATCCACGTACACATCTTGTTCTTTTGCTAGTTGAGAGCTTAGGCTCTACATTTGCTCCAATCTCCATCTAAAATAATCAACAACATGCATTAATTAATGTCAAGATTGGATAATACATTATAAATTTCAATAATACTTGAAAAAAGATGGACGTATCACAAAATTCCATCAGATCATTTTTTCCTAAGTTAAGTCAAAATTTGAGTACCTGATGTCTCGCTTCATCCATTGTGTCCTCTTTTGATATGACATGATCTGTTGCCATGGCCTCGTCTCACCCTTATAATACACAACATAGTAAATAATGTTTAGTACACCAATTATATCATTTCAATGAATATGCTATCCAACACAAAACCTCACTTTAGTCATATATTTGACATATTGATATCATGTTTTGGCTATCCTAATTTTCAAACTTTTCCCTTGATCATAGAATCACATTTAATCACCATTCTTGTGCATTTTCAACCAATAAGTTTGACCTCAAAGGCCTCATGGACAAAAAAATGACTTTATCTCCTCTATGTTGTAGCATTTGTGAATTCATAAACACCTTCCTCCTTTGGTTGAGGTTGCTTTCTCTTCTTACCTCTATTGTATCTACAGATTTCATTGTCTCATCTATTTCCACCCACTTTCCTCTTAGCGATTTAGTATTTCAACGTTGTCCACGTCCTCTCTCCATGGCCTCCTCTGTGAATAAAAATTCTACCACATAAGCTTTCACCGCACTACCACCAAGATGGAAAAATCAACTTGTGGGACCACGCTAAAAACCGCTCTACCGCATCCAGTTGATGAAGGAGTCGTGGGACAACGGTGGTCACCGCACTACCACATGCCAATGGTAGAAGACTTGTGGGACTGTGGGAGTCACCGCAACACTACCAGGAATAGAAGGAAGACTCGTGTGTCACCACCGAAGCTTTCACCGCACTACCGCCAAGAAGGATAAAGCACCTTGCAGGACCATGGTAAAAACCTCTCTATCGCACCAAGCTGATGAAGGAGTCATTGGACAACAGTGGTCACAAAAACAAGGTAGGAGTTGGAATTATTTCCAACACTATCGATCTTGTGATACACAATAATGAAAATAGTCACTATACAACAATGATAGGCACTAGATTAGGCACACTTGATGCTGCCTTATACGTCCCAATTAGATTACATTTACGACCAAGAGTCAGTGCTAAAGTTAGCGTTAACTAATGCCAACTAAAGCATCGACTAATGAATCAAAATAAAAAATTTAAAACTTTCCCGTGTGAAGGAAGAAATCAGATGACAAAAAAGGGAAAAACGCCGCATGAAGGAAGAGAGCAGGGCACTACCAAAATTTGATGAGAAATTCAATTTAGTTTGTGACACCATAGGTAAGCTTACAATTTTTTTTTCTTGGTTTAATTCATGATTGTTTACTGTTCTTTGTATTGCATTTGAATTTGCGATTTTTTACTAGTTCCTGGCCTAACCAGTCCAGGCAACCTCTAAATTGTCCCATAATTATAAATTATAAAACCTTTGAGAAACCAACACAAATTTTTACCCTACCCATTTGAGCTTTGGCTCAAAATATTATAGCACGAAGCGAGGATGCCTCTGTATTCTTTCCCTAACTTGGGTATCAAGGAAATAGTGAACTGCTTGGAAAATCTGGGAATTGGGTCGGTGGTTTTTGAAAATAAACGCATAAACCACTTGGTTTTTCCCAGTCGTGCTATAGTCACCGATGCCATGAAAAATTATTGCAAGATTACATTATGAAAGAGTTTTCATGATAAGATTATCAACACTAAGCAAACCGAGTGAACATATTTTCCCTAGGTTATCAACACTAAACAAACCCAATAGACATATTTTCCCACAAAACAAAACTTTCATACGACAAACTCGATGAAAACTTTCATACTTGACAGTGTGTACTTCGTTTGCCTCCACAGACTAGATGAAAATAATTTTCCCTAGGCCGCCTCAAAATTTCAAGCAATGGAGGGAAGCGAGCATTGCCAACAAACTCTGGCCACAATGAGGTAATTCATTGTCAATTTATAGATTTGAAAATGTTTTTGTTGTTTCTTTGAATCTTACTTTTTAGTTTTCTATTTCTAAATTTAAAAGAAGAAATATAATTAAAAAAATATTATATATATAGGGACATGAGGCTAACAAAGATAAAGACGATTAGGATTCCATATTGGGGGTAGAGGTAGTGAACAAATTGGTTAGTGTGAACTAGACAACACTTGCCAGATACATAGAAAAACAATCTTGTAACGCCCCTCAAACATTGCAAAAAAATTAACCGTGTCAAAGGGAATCAGTTGATTCCCCAACTAGTCCTGGATCTTGCAAAAGATCCAAGAGGAAATCATTGACAATAAAATCTAAGAATGTGGAATAGGGAGCAAAGACTTCCACTCCTCGGACACAAACTTCTTCCACCGTGCCATGTTTTCAATCTTGCATTGGTAGCTACAATACTAAGATAGAATATGAGTTGGTTTCAGGGGAAGTCCGAATGACAAATGCTGGGAAAATTTTTGTGAATAGGTTGAAGGAATCATGCCTTCAACAGTTCAAAGACCATCTAGATTTTCTATTCTCAAAGATACCCATGCACCTGAAAAAATAAGTTATCCATGACATGGAGAATGAATTTGGCATAGGTTGGTCTGTAAAGAAGATAAAGTTATGAATGTGTCAAAACTGCAAGAGATTTCGATGCAACCAAACAAAGAAGATAAAAAAAATCCCTCCTGATCTAAGGTAGAAAAAAGGCCAATTGATGTAATTGTGAAAGTATGGAAAGAGCTTTTAAAAGCATATGAGAAGCCCAATGCATGGAGGAATTCCAATGAGGAGAGTACGTAGGAATTTTAATTTTCTCATAAGATTATATCAAATTTATTAAATGATATTTAAATTTTATTTGTGCATAGTTAAATTGAATTAGTATATGTTCCAAGACAAGGCCTCCAAGGCTAGGCTTGAGAAACTTCGTGCCACGCATCGCAGTGGCTAGAAAGGTTTACAGGCCTTGATCTATACATTTGTAAGTATATTTAATATGAAATGATTTATTTTTTATTTCCTTGGAAAAAGTAAATGATTGCATATTAATTAGTTTATCTAGTCCATGTGCCATGTTTTGACAAGAGGAGAAATATGGCCGCCATCCAAAGCAATTTGAAAAAAATATGTTACAAAAAAAAAGTGGAACAATTTTGTAATCTGGATGGAGAACGAGGTATCAATAGTCGAGTTTCAATAAATTAGTTGGATATTGTTGTGTTAATATGTCAATTTTCATCTCTTGTGTTGATTTGCTTATTGATGCATAGGATGAGTAAATATAGCTCAAATCTTATGATTACAAGATGATCATTTATGTGCATGAATAAATAGTAGAAGGATGTAGATGAACTCAATTCATCTGACTTTATGCCTCTTGGCAAACATTCCTCTTGAATCTCTAATATCAGGTGCCTGAGACTTCCCTGTAGCTTTTATCTTTCATTGCCACCTTTCCTCTTCATTGTTAGACTCGTCTCATTTTTCCTTATCTATGTTTTTGGCTTCGACCTCTAATTCATCCCATATTTTACCTTCCTCCTCTTCCTCCTCCTCCTCCTCTTCTTCTTCTTCTTCATCCTCCTCTCACTCCACAAGAGATTCATCTTCTGAACCTTCCTCATCTGATTCTGATTCCTCTTCTACATCAGAGGGTTCATATCCTTGATCTGACTCTTCTAAATTATCAGAATCAAAATTACTAGCTTCCATATTCAAAAATTCCCAACCAACATCTTCAATAAATTTATCTGGATCATCAGTAATAGTCTTCAAAATTGGCCACCAATTCAAGTTCATTATGCTTTCATAATACTTTATATCCATGGAGTTCAACCATTCCTTGATGCCATCAAGAGAAGATTGAGGAATGGCGTACATGCAGAGTACATCCCACTTGAAGTCTTTGAAAATAATAGCCATATCAAATTCCTTTTTCCCAAGTCCTACTCTCTCAAGGTTAACAATCTCAATCTCACTAATAGCGATTACTAAGAAAGGTAATTCAAGAAACTCTACCAAACAATTTACCGTAGGAACAATAAAATCATAGGCTTTGGAAGGAACTCCATGAAAACCAAGCCCTATAAATGGTATATCAAACTCTAGTTCAAAATATTTTAGATGAGGCTACTCCCATAGCTCTCTTATTGGCTTGACAAATCCTTGAAACTCTGCATTGATATTATTTTTATTGTCCATCTCTTGTTGTTCTTCCTCAATGTCATCAAGATCATACATTGACCTTCTTTCCCCTCCTAAAGTTTGGACCACATCTATTACCTCCACATAAAAATAGACATCCTTCGTCTTCTTGGTTCCCATGCCATGATATGGTTATGCAAATGAAAATGAAGCAAAGTAATCATCTCCTTCTCCACTGGTTGGAAGAATGCATGCTTAATGTTTTGATACATAATATCAGCTCTCTCTTCTTCTCTCATGGTTGAATACCAAAATTCATTATGATGGGCCTCTAGAGTTCCAGTCATATTTCTTCCTCTTCCACCAAATGCTGGCCTAATCCACATGTATGCCAACCTAATTTCCTTTGTTTTTGAAAGCTTAAGTTTCTCCTGAGTCACCAATGTAGCTCTCTCTACCTTTTCAGACTCTTTCATTTCTATAAGAAATTAGTACCTAATTGATTAACAATCTCAATCTCACTAATAGTGATTAATAAGAAAGGTAATTCCATCAACTCTACCAAATAGTTTATTGTAGGAAAAATAAAAGTAGAGGCTTTGAAATGAACTCTGAAAACCAAGCTCTCTAAATGGTACATCAAACTCTAGTTCAAAATCTTTTAGATGAGGCTGCTCCCATAGCTCTCTTACTCGATTGACAAATCCTTGAAACTCTACATTGATTTTATTTTTCATGTCCCTCTCTTGCTGTTTTTCCTCAATTTGATCAATATCATACATTGACCTTCTTGCCCCTCCTGAAGTTTGGACCACATCCATTACCTCAACATAAAACTGGACATCCTTGCCCTTCTTGGTTCCCACGCCATGATATGGTTAAGCAAATGAAAATGAAGCAAAGTAATCATCTTTCTTCCTCTTCCATGAAAACCAAGATCTCTAAATGGTATATCAAACTCTAGTTCAAAATATTTTAGATGAGGCTTCTCCCATATCTCTCTTACTCGCTTAACAAATCCTTGAAACTCTGCATTGATTTTTTTTCCTATCCCTCTCTTGCTGTTCTTCCTTAATTTCATCAAGATCATACATTGACCTTCTTGCCCCTCCTAAAGTTTGGACCACATCCATTACCTCCACATAAAACTGGACATCCTTGATCTTCTTGGTTACCACACAATGATATGGTTATGCAAATGAAAATGAAGCAAAGTAATCATCTCCTTCTCCACTACCTGGAAGAATGCATGCTTAATGTTTTGATACATAATATCAACTCTCTCTTCTGCTCTTATGGTTGAATATTGAAATTCATTATGGTGTGCCTCTAGAGTTCTAGTAATCTTTCTTCCTCTTCCACCAAATGCTAGCCTAATCCACACGTCTGCCAACCTAATTGCCTTTGTTTTTGAAAGCTGAAGTTTCTCCTGAGTCACCAATGTAGCTCTCTCTGCCTTTTTAGACTCTTTCATTGCTACATGAAATTAGCGCCTAATTGATTAACAATCTCAATCTCACTAATAGTGATTACTAAGAAAGGTAATTCCACCAAATCTACCAAAGATTTTAACATTGGAACAATAAAAGTAGAGGCTTTGAAAGGAACTCCATGAAAACAAAGCTCTCTAAATGGTACATCAAACACTAGTTCAAAATATTTTAGATGAGGCTGCTCGTATAGCTCTCTTACTTGCTTGAAAAATCCTTGAAACTCTGCATTGATTTTATTTTTCATATCCCTCTCTTTCTATTCTTCCTCAATTTCATCAAGATCATACATTGACCTTCATGCCCCTCCTAAAGTTTGGACCACATCCATTACCTCTGCATAAAATTGGACATCATTGGTCTTCTTGGTTCCCATGCCATGGTATGGTTATGCAAATAAAAATGAAGCAAGCTAATCATATTTCTTCCTCTTCCATGAAAACCAAGCTCTCTAAATGGTATATCAAACTCTAGTTCAAAATATTTTAGATGAGGATGCTCCCATAACTCTCTTACTTGCTTGATAAATACTTGAAACTCTACATTGATTTTATTTTTCTTGTCCCTCTCTTGTTGTTCTTCCTCAATTTCATTAGGATCATACATTGACCTTCTTGCCCCTCCTAAAATTTGGACCTCATCCATTACCTCCAGATAAAACTAGACATCCTTAGTCTTCTTGATTCCCATGCCATGGTATGGTTATGCAAATGAAAATGAAGCAAAGTAATCATATTTCTTCCTCTTCCATGAAAACCAAGCTCTCTAAATGGTATATCAAACTCTAGTTCAAAATATTTTAGACAAGGTTGCTCCCATAACTTTGCTACTCACTTGACAATTCCTTTAAACTCTACATTGATTTTATTTTTCATGTCCCTCTCTTGCTGTTCTTCCTCAATTTCATCAGGATCATACATTGATTTTCTTGCCCCTCCTAAAATTTGGACCACATCCATTACCTCCACATAGAATTGGACATCCTTTATCTTCTTGTTTCCCATGCCATGATATAGTTATGCAAATGAAAATGAAGCAAAGTAATGATATCCTTCTCCACTGGTTGGAAGAATGCATTCTTAATGTTTTGATACATGATATCAACTCTGTCTTCTATTCTCATGGTTGAATATCGAAATCTAGTATGGTGGGCCTCCAGAGTTCTAGTCATCTTTCTTCCACTTCCACCAAATACTAGCCTGATCCACACATCTTCTAGCCTAATTGCCTTTGTTTTTAAAATCTGAAGTTTCTCCTGAGTCACTAATGTAGCTCTCTCTACCTTTTAAACTCTTTCATTTCTATAGATTGTCTCTTGGATTTAATTGTACCACATGGTTGATGTTCTTTGAATACTTGCATCTAAAGGTAATTTCCTTAACATAGATATTGCTAGGGAATTTCAATGTTTCCATTGTAGTTGGAATTAAAGCTGGTACCTACAACATTGAAAATTATCCTTATATAAGAACTCCCTCCATCTTGTTAATTGGCTTGTAACACTCTTGATGGTGGCTACATGAAATCTGATTTTTATTCATCTTCTACATCAGAGGGTTTGTATCCTTGATCTGACTCTTCTGAATTATCAAAATAAGAATCACTAGCTTCCATATACAAAAATTCCCAGCCAACATCTTCAATAAATTTATTTGGATCATCAGTAATAGTCTTCAAAATTGGCCGCTAGTTCAAGTTAATTCTTCTTTTATAATACTTTATATCCATGGAGTTCAACCATTCCTTGATGCTATCAAGCAAAGATTTAGGAATGAGTACATGTGGAGTACATACCACTTGAAGTCTTTGAAAACAATAGCCATTTCAAATGCCTTTTGCCCAAGTCCTACTCTCTCAAGGTTAAAAATCTCAATCTCACTAATAGCGATTACTAAGAAAGGTAATTCCACCAACTCTACCAAATAGTTTACCATAGGAACAATAAAATCAGAGGCTTTAAAAGGAACTCCATGAAAACCAAGCTCTCTGAATGGTATATCAAACTTTTGTTCAAAATCTTTTAGATGAGGCTGCTCCCATAGTTCTCTTACTGGCTTGACAAATCCTTGAAACTCTGCATTGATATTATTTTTAATATCCCTCTCTTGTTGTTCTTCCTCAATTTCATCAGGATCATACATTGACCTTCTGTCCGCCCCTAAAGTTTGGACGACATCCATTACCTCCACATAAAACTAGACATCCTTGGTCTTCTTGATTCCCACACCATGATATGGTTATGCAAATGAAAATGAAGAAAAGTAATAATCTTCTTCTTCGCTGGTTGGAAGAATGCATGCTTAATGTTTTCATAAATAATATCAGCTCTCTCTTCTACTCTCATGGTTGAATACCAAAATTTATTATGGTGGGCCTCCAAAGTTCCAGTCATCTTTCTTCCTTTTCCACCAAATTATGGCATGATCCACGCTTATGCCAACCTAATTGCCTTTGTTTTTGAAATATTAATTTTTTCTTGAGTCACCAATGTAGCTCTCTCTTCCTTTTCAAACTCTTTCATTGCTACAAGAAATTAGTGCCTAATTGATTAACAATATCAATCTCAATAATAGCTATTAATAAGAATAGTAATTCCACCAAATCTACCAAACAGTTTATAGTAGCAACCATAAAAGCAAAGGATTCGAAAAGAACTCCATGGAAACCAAGCTCTCTAAATGGTACAGAAAACTCTAGTTCAAAACATTTTAGATGAGGCTTCTCCCATAGCTCTCTTACTCACTTGACAAATCCTTGAAACTGTGCATTTATTTTATTTTTCTTGTCCCTCTCTTGTTGTTCTTCCTGAATTTCAGCAAGATCATACATTGACCTTCTTGCCCCTCCTAAATTTTGGACCACATCCATTACCTCCACATAAAACTGCACATCCTTGATATTCTTGGTTCCCACGCGATGGTATGGTTATGCAAATTAAAATGAAGCAAAGTAATCATCTTTCTTCCTCTTCCATGAAAACCAAACTCTCTAAATGGTATATCAAACTCTAGTTCAAAATATTTTAGAGGAGGCTGCTCCCATAACTCTCTTACTCACTTAAGAAATTCTTGAAACTCTACATTGATTTTATTTTTCCTGTCCCTCTCTTGTTGTTCTTCCTCAATTTCATCAGGATCATACATTGACCTTCTCGCCCCTACTAAATTTTGGACACATCCATTACCTCCACATAAAACTGGACATCCTTGGTCTTCTTGGTTCCCACACCATGGTATGGTTATGCAAATGAAAATAAAGCAAAGTAATCATCTCTCTTCCTTTCCCATGAAAACTAAGTTCTCTAAATGCTATATGAAACTCTAGTTCAAATAATTTAGATGAGGCTACTCCAATAGCTCTCTTACTCACTTGGAAAATCCTTGAAACTCTACATTAATTTTATTTTTCATGTCCCTCTCTTGTTGTTCTTTCTCAATTTCATTAGGATCATACATTGACCTTCTTGCCCCTCCTAAATTTTGGACCACATCCATTACCTCAACATAAAACTGGACATCCTTGGTCTTCTTGGTTCCCACACCATGATATGGTTATGCAAATGAAAATGAAGCAAAGTAATCATTTTTCTTCCTCTTCCATGAAAACAAGCTCTCTAAATGGTATATCAAACTCTAGTTCAAAATATTTTAGATGAGGTGGTTCCCATATTTCTTTTAGTCGATTGACAAATCCTTCAAACTCTGCATTGATTTTTTTCTTGTCCCTCTCTTGTTGTCCTTCCTTAATTTCATCAGGATCATACATTGACCTTCTTGCCCCTCTGAAAGTTTGGACCACATCCATTACCTCCACAAAAAACTAGGCATCCTTGATCTTCTTGGTTCCCACCCCATGATATGGTTATGCAAATAAAAATGAAGTAAAGTAATCATCTCCTTCTCCACTACTTGGAAGAATGCATGCTTAATGTTTTGATACATAATATCAACTCTCTCTTCTCCTCTCATGGTTGAATATCGAAATTCATTATGGTGTGCCTCCAGAGTTCCAATCATCTTTCTTCCTCTTCCACCAAATACTGGCATGGTCCACACATCTGCTCACCTAATTGCCTTTGTTTTTGAAAGTTTAAGTTTCTCCTGAGTCACCAATGTAGCATTCTCTGCCTTTTCAGACTCTTTCATTGTTATAAGAAATTAACACCTAATTGATTAACAATCTCAATCTCACTAATAGTGATTACTAAGAAAGGTAATTCCACCAACTCTACCAAGCAGTTTACTGTAGGAACAATAAAAGTAGAGGCTTTGAAAGGAACTCCATGAAAACCAAGCTCTCTAAATGGTACATCAAAATCTTTTAGATGAGGCTGCTCCCATAGCTCTCTTACTCGCTTGAAAAATCCTTGAAACTTTGCATTGATTTTATTTTTCTTGTCCCTCTCTTGTTGTTCTTCCTCAATTTCATCAAGATCATGCATTGACCTTCTTGCCCCTCCTAAATTTTGAACCACATCCATTACCTCCACATAAAACTAGACATCCTTGGTCTTCTTGGTTCCGATGCCATGGTAAGGTTATGCAAATGAAAATGAAGAAAACTAATCATCTTTCTTCCTCTTCCATGAAAACCAAGCTCTCTAAATGGTATATCAAACTCAGTTTAAAATATTTTAGATGAGGGTGTTCCCATAAATTTCTTACTTGCTTGATAAATCCTTAAAACTCTACATTGATTTTATTTTTCCTGTCCCTCTCTTGTTGTTCTTCCTCAATTTCATCAGGATCATATATTAACCTTCCTGCCCCTCCTCAACTTTTGGATGACATCCATTATCTCCACATAAAACTGGACATCCTTGGTCTTCTTGGTTCCCACACTATGGTATGGTTATGCAAATGAAAATGAAGCAAAGTAATCATATTTATTCCTCTTCCATTAAAACCAAGCTCTCTAAATGGTATATCAAACTCTAGTTCAAAATATTTTAGATGAGGCTGCTCCCATAACTTTGTTACTCACTTGACAAACCATTGAAACTCTACATTGATTTTATTTTTCTTGTCCCTCTCTTATTGTTCTTCCCATTAACTCCACATAAAAATGGACATCCCGAATCTTCTTGTTTCCCACACCATGGTATGGTTATGCAAATTAAAATGAAGCAAAGTAATCATCTCCTTCTCCACTAGCTGGAAGAATGCATGCTTAATGTTTTGATACATGATATCAAGTCTCTCTTCTTCTCTCATGGTTGAATACCAAAATCCAGTATGGTGGGCCTCCAGAGTTCCATACATCTTTCTTCCTCTTCAACCAAATGTTGGATTGATCCACACGTCTGTTAGCCTAATTGCCTTTGTTTTTAAAAGTTGAAGTTTCTCCTGAGTCACCAATAAAGCTCTCTTTTCCTTTTCAGACTCTTTCATTGCTACAGATCATCTCTGGGATTTAATCATTTGTACCGCATGGTTGATGTGCTTTGAATACTTGCATCTAAAGGAAATCTCCTTAACATAAATACTACTAGGGAATTTCAATGTTGCCATTGTAGTTGGCATTAAAGCTGGTACCTGTAACATTAAAAATTATCCTTATATAAGAATTCCCTCCATCTTGTTAATTGGCTTGTAACACTCTTGATGGTGGCTATATAAAATCTAATTCTGATTCATCTTCTACATCAAAGGGTTCATATCGTTGATTTGACTCTTCTGAATTATCATAATCAGAATCACTAGCTTCCATATTCAAAAATTCCTAGCCAACATCTTCAATAAATTTATTTGGATCATCAGTAATAGTCTTCAAAATTGGCTTCAAGTTCATTCTGCTTTCATAATACTTTATATCCATGGAGTTTAGCCATTCCTTGATGCCATCAAGCAAGGATTGAGGAATGCATTACATGTGGACTACATCCCGCTTGAAGTCTTTGAAAACAATAGCCATATCAAATGTTTTTTTCCCAAATACTACTCTCTTGATGTTAAAAATCCCAATCTCACTAATAGCGATTACTAAGAAAGGTAATTCCACCAACTCTACCAAACAATTTACCGTAGGAACAATAAAATTAGAGGCTTTGAAAGGAACTCCATGAAAACCAAGCTCTCTAAATGGTATATCAAACTCTAGTTCAAAATATTTTAGATGAGGCTGCTCCCATACCTCTCTTACTGGCTTGACAAATCCTTGAAATTCTGCATTGATATCATTTTTACTATCCCTCTCTTGTTGTTCTTCCTCAATTTCATCAAGATCATATATTGACCTTCTTGCCCCTCCTAAATTTTGGACCACATCCATTACCTCCACATTAAACTAGACATCCTTGGTCTTCTTGGTTCCCATTCCATGATATGGTTAAGCAAATGAAAATGAAGAAAATTAATAATCTCCTTCTTCACCGGTTGGAAGAATGCATTCTTAATTTTTTGATTCATAATATCAGCTCTCTCTTCTACTCTCATGGTTGATAACCAAAATTCATTATGGTGGGCCTCCAGAGTTCCAGTCATCTTTCTTCCTCTTCCACCAAATTCTCGCCTGATGCACACTTATGCCGGCCTAATTGCCTTTGTTTTTGAAATCTTAAGTTTCTCCCGAGTCACTAATGTAGCCCTCTCTGCCTTTTCAGACTCTTTCATTGCTACAAGAAATTAGTGCCTAATTGATTAACAATCTCAATCTCACTTATAGTGATTAATAAGAATAGTAATTCAACCAACTCTACCAAGTAGTTTACTGTAGGAACAATAAAAGTAGAGGATTCAAAAGGAACTCCATGAAAAACAAGCTCTCTAAATGGTATATAAAACTCTATTTCAAAATATTTTAGATGAGGTTGCTCCCATAGCTCTTTTACTCACTTGAGAAATCCTTGAAACTCTACATTGATTTTATTTTTATTGTCTCTCTCTTGTTGTTCTTCCTCAATTTCATCAAGATCATACATTGACCTTCTTTCCCCTCCTAAATTTTGGACCACATCCATTACCTCCACATAAAACTGGACATCCTTGATCTTCTTGGTTCACACGCCATGGTATGGTTATGCAAATGAAAATGAAGCAAAGTAATCAAATTTCTTCCTCTTCCATGAAAACCAAGCTCTCTAAATAGTATATCAAACTCTACTTCAAAATATTTTAGATGAGGTTGCTCCCATAACTCTCTTACTCACTTTAAAAATTCTTGAAACTCTACATTGATTTTACTTTTCCAGTCCCTCTCTTGTTGTTCTTCCTCAATTTCATCAGGATCATACATTGACCTTCTTGCCCCTCCTAAATTTTGGACCACATCCATTACCTCCACATAAAACTGGACATCCTTGATCTTCTTGGTTCGCACGCTATGGTATGGTTATGCAAATGAAAATGAAGCAAAGTAATCATATTTCTTCCTCTTCCATGAGAACCAAGATATCTAAATGCTATATCAAACTCCAGTTCAAATATTTTAGATGAAGCTACTCCCATAGCTCTCTTACTCACTTGAAAAATCCTTGAAACTCTACATTAGTTTTATTTTTCCTATCCCTCTCTTGTTGTTCTTCCTCAGTTTCATTAGGATCATACATTGACCTTCTTGCGCCTCCTAAAGTTTGGACCACATCCATTACCTCAACATAAAATTGGACATTCTTGGTCTTCTTGGTTCCCAAACCATGATATGGTTATGCAAATGAAAATGAAGCAAATTAATCATTTTTCTTCCTCTTCCATGAAAACAAGCTCTCTAAATGGTATATCAAACTCTAGTTCAAAATCTTTTAGATGAGGTTGCTCCCATATCTCTCTTACTCGCTTGACAAATCCTTGAAACTTTGCATTGATTTTTTTTCCTGTCCCTCTCTTGTTGTTCTTCCTTAATTTCATCAAGATCATACATTTTCCTTGCCCCTCCTAAAGTTTGTACCACATCCATTACCTCCACATAAAATTGGACATCCTTGATCTTCTTGGTTCCCACACCAGGATATGGTTATGCAAATGAAAATGAAGCAAAGTAATCATCTCCTTCTCCACTAGCTCGAAGAATGCATGCTTAATGTTTTGATACATAATATCAAATCTCTCTTATGCTCTCATGGTTGAATACCTAAATTCATTATGGTGGGCCTCTAGAGTTCTAGTCATCTTTCTTCCTCTTCCACAAAATGTTGGCCTAATCCAAACGTCTGCTAGCCTAATTGCCTTTGTTTTTGAAAGCTTAAGTTTCTCTTGAGTCACCAATGTAGCATTCTTTTCCTTTTCAGACTCTTTCATTGCTACAAGAAATTAGTGCCTAATTGATTAACAGTCTCAATCCCACTAATAGTGATTACTGAGAAAGTTAATTCACCAAATTTGCCAAACAATTTACTGTAAGAACAATAAAAGCAGAGGCTTCAAAAGGAAATCCATGAAAACCAACCTCTCTAAATGGTACATCAAACTCTACTTCAAAATCTTTTAGATGAGGCTTCTCCCATAGCTCTCTTACTAGCTTCACAAATCCTTGAAACTCTGCATTGATTTTATTTTTCTTGTTCCTCTCTTGATGTTCTTCCTCGATTTCATCAAGATCATACATTGACATTCTTGCCCCTCCTAAAGTTTGGACCACATCCATTACCTCCACATAAAACTAGACATCCTTGGTTTTCTTGTTTCCCATGCCATGATGGTTTTTCAAATCAAATTGAAGCAAATTAATCATCTTTCTTCCTCTTCCATGAAAACCAATCTCTCTAAATGGTATATCAAACTCTACTTCAAAATATTTTAAATTAGGTTTCTCCCATAACTCTCTTACTCTCTTGATAAATCATTGAAACTCTACATTGATTTTATTTTTTGTTGTCCCTCTCTTGCTGTTCTTCCTCAATTTCATCAGGATCATACATTGACCTTCTTTCCCCTCCTAAAGTTTGGATAACATCCATTACCTCCACATAAAATTGGACATCATTGGTCTTCTTGATTCCCACACCATGGTATGGTTATGCAAATGAAAATGAACCAAAGTAATCATCTTTCTTCCTCTTCCATGAAAACCAAGCTCTCTAAATGGTATATCAAACTCTAGTTCAAAATATTTTAGATGAGGCTGCTCCCATAAATCTCTTACTTGCTTGAAAAATTCTTAAAACTCTAGATTGATTTTATTTTTTTTCTATTCCTCTCTTGTTGTTCTTCCTCAATTTCACCAGGATCATACATTGACCTTCTTGCCCCTCCTAAATTTTGGACCACATCCATTACCTCCACATAAAACTGGACATCCTTGGTCATCTTGGTTCCCACGCCATGGTATGGTTATGCAAATGAAAATGAAGCAAAGTAATCATCTTTCTTCCTCTTCCATGAAAACCAAGCTCTCTAAATGGTATATCAAAATTAGTTCAAAATATTTTAGATGAGGCTACTCCCATAGCTCTATTACTCACTTGACAAATCCTTGAAACTCTACATTGATTTTCTTTTTCATGTCCCTCTCTTGTTGTTCTTCCTCAATTTCATCAGGATCATACATTGACCTTCTTGCCTCTCCTAAAATTAAGACCACATCCATTACCTCCACATAAAACTAGACATCCTTGATCTTCTTATTTCCCATGCCATGATATGGTTATGCAAATGAAAATGAAGCAAAGTAATCATTTCTTTCTCCACTGGCTGGAAGAATGCATGATTAATGTTTTGATACATGATATCGACTCTCTCTTCTTCTCTCATGGTTGAATACCAAAATCCTTTATGATGGGCCTCCAAAGTTCCAGTCATCTTTCTTCCTCCTCCACCAAATGCTAGCCTGATCCACACATCTGCCAACCTAATTGCCTTTGTTTTTGAAAGCTGAAGTTTCTCCTGAGTCACCAATGTAGCTCTCTTTGCCTTTTTAGTCTCTTTCATTGCTAAAGATCATCTCTGGGATTTAATCATTTGTACCACATGGTTGATTTTTCTTTGAATACTTGCATCTAAAGGAAATTTCCTTAACATAAATACTGCTAGGGAATTTCAATGTTGCAGTTGGAATTAAAGCTGGTACCTACAACATTGAAAATTATCCTTATATAAGAATTCCCTCCATCTTGTTAATTGGCTTGTAACACTCTTGATGGTGGCTACATGAAATCTGATTTTGATTCATCTTCTACATCAGAGAGTTTGTATCCTTGATCCGACTCTTCTGAATTATCATAATCAGAATCACTAGCTTCCATATTCAAAAATTCCCAGCCAACATCTTCAATAAATTTATTTGGATCATCAGTTTTAGTCTTCAAAATCGACCTCCAGTTCAAGTTCTTTATGCTTTCATAATACTTTATATCCATGGAGTTCACCCATTCCTTGATGCCATCAAGTGAATATTGAGGAATGGAGTACATGTGGAGTATATCCAGCTTGAAGTCTTTGAAAACAATAGCCATACCAAATGCCTTTTTCCCAAGTCCTACTCTCTCAAGGTTAAAAATCTTAATCTCACTAATAGCAATTACTAAGAAAGGTAATTCCACCAACTCTACCAAACAGTTTACTGTAGGAACAATAAAAGCAGAGGCTTTGAAAGGAATTTCATGAAAACCAAGATCTCTAAATGGTATATCAAACTCTAGTTCAAAATATTTTAGATGAGGCTATTCCCATAGCTCTCTTACTGGCTTGAAAAATCCTTGAAACTCTGCATTGATATTATTTTTACTATCCCTCTCTTGTTGTTCTTCCTCAATTTCATCAAGATCATACATTGACATTCTTGTCCCTCCTAAAGTTTGGACCACATTCATTACCTCCACATAAAACTAGACATCCTTGGTCTTCTTGGTTCCCACACCATGATATGGTTATGCAAATGAAAATGAAGAAAATTAATAATTTACTTCTCCGTTGGGTGGAAGAATGTATGCTTAATGTTTTGATACATATTATCAATTCTCTCTTCTATTCTCACTGTTGAATACTGAAATTCATTATGGTGGGCCTCTAGAGTTCCAGTCATCTTTCTTCCTCTTCCACCAAATGCTTTCCTGATCCACACTTATGCTAGCCTAATTGCCTTTGTTTTTGAAAGCTTAAGTTTCTCCTGAGTCACCAATGTAGCTCTCTCTACCTTTTCAGACTCTTTCATTGCTATAAGAAATTAGAGCCTAATTGGTTAACAATCTCAATCTCACTAATAGTGATTACTAAGAATAGTAATTCCACCAACTCTACCAAACAGTTTACTATACGAACAATAAAAGCAGAGGCTTCAAAATGAACTCCATGAAAACCAGGCGCTTTAAATGGTACATAAAACTCTAGTTCAAGATCTTTTGGATGAGGCTTCTCCCATAGCTCTCTTACTCACTTCACAAATCCTTGAAACTCTGCATTGATTTTATTTTTCGTGTCCCTCTCTTGTTGTTCTTCCTCAATTTCAGCAAGATCATACATTGACCTTCTTGCCCCTCCTAAAGTTTGGACCACATCCATTACCTCCACATAAAACCGGACATCCTTGATCTTCTTGGCTCCCACGCCATGGTATGGTTATGCAAATGAAAATGAACCAAAGTAATCATCTTTCTTCCTCTTCCATGAAATACAAGATCTCTAAATGGTATATCAAACTCTAGTTCAAAATATTTTAGATGAGGCTGCTCGCATAACTCTCTTACTCGCTTAACAAATTCTTGAAACTCTACATTGATTTTTCTTTTCTTGTCCCTCTCTTGTTGTTATTCCTCAATTTCATCAGGATCATACATTGATCTTCTTGCCCCTTCTAAATTTTGGACCACATCCATTACCTCCACATAAAACTGGACATACTTGCTCTTCTTGGTTCCCACGCCATGGTATGGTTATGCAAATGAAACTGAATAAAAGTAATCATCTTTCTTCCTCTTCAATGAAAACCAAGCTCTCTAAATGCTATATCAAACTATAATTCATAATATTTTAGATGAGGCTACTCCCATAGCTCTCTTACTCGCTTGAGAAATCCTTGACATTCTACATTAATTTTGTTTTCCTTGTCCCTCTATTGATTTTCTTCCTCAATTTCGTTAGGATCATACATTGACCTTCTTGCCCCTACTAAATTTTGGACCACATCCATTACCTCAACATAAAACTAGACATCATTGGTCTTCTTGGTTTCCACGCCATGATATGGTTATGCAAATGAAAATGAAGAAAATTAATCGTTTTTCTTCCTCTTCCATGAAAACAAGCTCTCTAAATGGTATATAAAACTCTAGTTCAAAATATTTTAGATGGGGTTACTCCCATATCTCTCTTACTCGCTTGACAAATCCTTGAAAATCTGCATTGATTTTTTTCCTGTCCCTCTCTTGTTGTTCTTCCTTAATTTCATCAAGATCATACATTGACCTTCTTGCCCTCGCTAAAGTTTGGCCCACATCCATTAAATCCACATAAAATTGGAAATCCTTGATCTTCTTGGTTCCCATGCCATGATATGGTTATGCAAATGAAAATGAAGCAAAGTAACCATCTCCTTCTCCACTGGCTGGAAGAATGAATTCTTAATGTTTTTATACATAATATCAGCTCTGTCTTTTTCTCTCATGGTTGAATACAAAAATTCATTATGGTGGGCCTCCAGAGTTCCAGTCATCTTTCTTCCTCTTCCACCAAATGTTGGCTTGAACCACACGTCTGCTAGCCTAATTTCCATTGTGTTTGAAAGTTGAAGTTTCTCCCGAGTCACCAATGTAGCTCTCTCTGCCTTTTCAAACTCTTTCATTGCTTTGAGAAATTAGTGCCTAATTGATTAACAATCTCAATCCCACTAATAGTGATTACTAAGAAAGGTAATTCCACCAACTCTACGAAACAGTTTACTATAGGAACAATAAAAGCAGAGGCTTCGAAAGGAACTCCATGAAAACCAAGCTCTCTAAATGGTATATCAAACTCTAGTTCAAAATCGTTTAGATGATGCTTCTCCCATAGCTCTATTACTCGCTTGATAAATCCTTGAAACTCTGCATTGATTTTATTTTTCCTATCCCTCTCTTGTTGTTCTTCCTCAATTTCATCAAGATCATACATTGACCTTCTTGCCCCTCCTAAATTTTGGACCACATCTATTACCTCCACATAAAATTGGACATTCTTGATATTCTTGGTTCCCACGCCATGGTATGGTTATGCAAATCAAAATGAAGCAAATTAATCATCTTTCTTCCTCTTCCAGGAAAACCAAGCTCTCTAAAAGGTATATAAAACTCTAGTTCAAAATATTTTAGATGAGGTTGCTCCCATAACTCTCTTACTCGCTTGATAAATCCTTGAAACTGTACATTGATTTTATTTTTCCTGTCCCTCTCTTGTTGTTCTTCCTCAATTTCATGAGGATCATATATTGACCTTCTTTACCCTCCTAAATTTTGGACGACAACCATTACCTCCACATAAAACTAGACATCCTTGGTCTTCTTGGTTCCCACGCCATGGTATGTTTATGCAAATGAAAATGAAGCAAATTAATCATCTTTCTTCCTCTTCCATGAAAACCAAGCTCTCTAAATGGTATATCAAACTCTAGTTCAAAATATTTTAGATGAGGCTGCTCCCATAAATCTCTTACTCGCTTGAAAAATTCTTAAAACTCTAGATTGAGTTTATTTTTCCTGTTCCTCTCTTATTGTTCTTCCTCAATTTCACCAGGATCATACATTGACCTTCTTGCCCCTCCTAAATTTTGGACCACATCCATTACCTCCACATAAAACTGGACATCCTTGGTCATCTTGGTTCCCACGCCATGGTATGGTTATGCAAATGAAAATGAAGCAAAGTAATCATCTTTCTTCCTCTTCCATGAAAACCAAGCTCTCTAAATGGTATATCAAAATATAGTTCAAAATATTTTAGATGAGGCTACTCCCATAGCTCTGTTACTCGGTTGACAAATCCTTGAAACTCTACATTGATTTTATTTTTCATGTCCCTCTCTTGTTGTTCTTCCTCAATTTCATCAGGATCATACATTGACCTTCTCGCCTCTCCTAAAATTAAGACCACATCCATTACCTCCACATAAAACTAGACATCCTTGATCTTCTTATTTCCCATGCCATGATATGGTTATGCAAATGAAAATGAAGCAAAGTAATCATTTCTTTCTCCACTGGCTAGAAGAATGCATGATTAATGTTTTGATACATGATATCGACTCTCTCTTCTTCTCTCATGGTTGAATACCAAAATCCTTTATGATGGGCCTCAAGAGTTCCAGTCATCTTTCTTCCTCTTCCACCAAATGCTAGCTTGATCCACACATCTGCCAACCTAATTGCCTTTGTTTTTGAAAGCTGAAGTTTCTCCTGAGTCACCAATGTAGCTCTCTTTTCCTTTTTAGTCTCTTTCATTGCTAAAGATCGTCTCTGGGATTTAATCATTTGTACCACATGGTTGATTTTTCTTTGAATACTTGCATCTAAAGGAAATTTCCTTAACATAAATACTGCTAGGGAATTTCAATGTTTCCATTGTAGTTGGAATTAAAGTTGGTACCTACAACATTGAAAATTATCCTTATATAAGAATTCCCTCCATCTTGTTAATTAGCTTGTAACACTCTTGATGGTGGCTGCATGAAATCTGATTTTGATTAATCTTCTACATCAGAGGGTTCGTATCCTTGATCTGACTCTTCTAAATTATCATAATCAGAATCACTAGCTTCCATATTTAAAAATTCCCAGCCAACATTTTTAATAAATTTATTTGGATCATCAGTAATAGTCTTCAAAATTGGCCACTAGTTCAAGTTCATTCTAATTTCATAATACTTTATATCCATGGAGTTCAGCCATTCATTGATGCCATCACAAAGATTCAGGAATGGAGTATATGCAAAGTACATCCCACTTGAAGTCTTTGAAAACAATAGCCATATCAAATTCCTTTTGCCCAAGTCCCACTCTCTTATTGTTAACAATCTCAATCTCACTAATAATGATTACTAAGAAAGGTAATTCCACCAACTCTACCAAACAGTTTACCGTAGGAACATTAAAAGCAGAGACTTTGAAAGGAACTCCATGAAAACCAAGATCTCTAAATGGTATATCAAACTCTAGCTCAAAATATTTTAGATGAGGCTGCTCCCATAACTCTCTTATTCACTTGACAAATCCTTGAAACTCTGTATTGATTTTATTTTTCTTGTCCCTCTCTTTCTTTTCTTCCTCAATTTCATCAGGATCATACATTGACCTTCTTTCCCCTCCTAAATTTTGGACCACATCCATTACCTCCACATAAAACTTGACATCATTGGTCTTTTTGGTTCCCACGCCGTGATATGGTTATGAAAATGAAAATGAAGCAAAGTAATCATCTCCTTCTCTGCTGACTGGAAGAATGCATGCTTAATGTTTTGATACATGATATCAGCTCTCTCTTCTGATCTCATGGTTGAATACCGAAATCCATTATGGTGGGCTTCCAGATTTTCAGTGATCTTTCTTCTTCTTCCTCCAAATGTTGGTCTGATCCACAAGTCTGCCAGCCTAATTGGCTTTATTTTTGAAAGCTGAAGCTTCTCTTGACTCACCAGTATTAGCTCTAACTTTTTTGAAATTTTATTATGGTATGTGCACTTTGATATGATGTAACATTATTATGGTTTCATCTCATATGTTGGAATATTAGATATATAATAGAAAATTAAATTATTGCATGCAATAAATAATAACTTTTCATTCTAAATGTATTTTTTTTTTTTTTGCAGAACACGGGTCTTCCAGAAGATCGAGATGATCCTCAACATGATATAGATCCAAAAAATATTGGTTCTGCCAGTACAGATCACATGGAAGAGGATGTTGATGACACAGATATGAAAGACACCGAGGCCGATGACAATGATGATGATGATGACGACGACGATGACGACGATGACAATGATGACGACGATGATGATGATGATTATGAGACAGTTGGTGGTAGTAACTAGTGACATTCATGATCATATAGAATGCATCATGTATCATTGTTGATATATAGTTATGATGACTCTTTTCATGGTTACTGTCATATGTATCATTTTCACAGCCTACAATACTATATTATTGAGTTGTATCATATTGACATGTATCATTTTCACTATATAATTTGGACATGTATCATCTTGACTTGTATCAGCTTGAGTTACATAATTTATCAATTTTATTTATATCATTTGCACATGTATCATTTTCACTTATGTCAACTATTGGACATGTATCATTTTGACATGTTTTTGATGTATTGGCATATTTGACTTTCACTTGTTTTAGTTATATATGATGATGATCTTATTAGTATTGAATTATCAATTTATATATATTAAATGTGGTCGATGATTTTTGGATGGATATTATTATGTATGATGGTTTTAATTTACTGCTTAGGATGAATGTAAAATTCAATTAAATTATAGATATTTGACTCACTTGTTTTAATTATAGATGATGATCATGTTACAATAATATTTCAGGCAATGATGAAAGGTAAAATTAATGCTTGGCACCTCCATAACGTAATTGAACAAATTAGAGAAGTGTTAAGATCTTTTGGTTGGTAATGACATTGAACAGTAGATGTACTTTTTTATCTTTACAAGCAATACAAAAATTTCGTGTTACCAACCCAAAAAAAATAATTATCTTGTTATTTAATCATATGAGTTAAATAATTAAATTACTTACTCTATAATCATATGAGTTATTTAAGAGGCATGATATATTTAACTAATTAAATTGAAATAAAACATATTAAATTAATAAATGGAAGCAAAACAAGAAGCATTTTTAGAAGCAAAAAAGGAAGCAACAATGGAAGCCAAACTAGAAAAAATCTTGGAAGCAAAACCAGAAGCAAACCTGGAAGAAAAATTGGAAGCAAAACTAGAAGCAAACTTGGAAGCAAAATCGGAAGCAAAACTGGAAGCAAACTTGGAAGAAAAAATGAATGAAAACATGGAAGCAAAACTGGAAGCAAAACTGGAAGCAAAACTAGAAGCAAAACTGGAAGCAAAACTGGAAGCAAAACTGGAAGAAAAATTGGAAGCAAACTTGGAAGCAAAACCGAAAGAAAAACTAGAAGCAAAAATGGGAGTAGACATAGGAGCAAAACCGGTTGCCAAATTGGGTGCCAATTTCGGCGTTATTTTTGGCACTATTTTAGGCAGCTAAAGAGGTGTTGTTTTAGGTGCTAGTTCTTGGCACTATTTTAGGCACTAACAGGGGCATTGTGATTTCCCGACACTAACTACAGTGCAACGTCTGACACACAAGTCGACACCCAAGTCGGTGCTGAGAAGGCCATGCCTATTCGCATCGAGTTTAGCGCCAACCAAATCACCTGATTCGTGAACTGAATTATACTAAAATCTGATGCTATTTTAGGCACAATTTTCCTATTCTGCTGTAGTGCCACTAACACCTTCAAGATGGATGGAGTGGTTGATTCATTAATTTATGAAGAGATGTAAAGAAAATATTTTGAAATAACTAACGAGGCCCTTATTGTTTATGGTAGATTGAAGGAGAAAGACAAGAAGAAGGACATGAAGTGAGAAAGATCTAGATCCAAATCCAATTGGAGATCTAAGTCTCCTAGAAATTCCAAGGTGAAGTATTATAATTTTTCAAAAATCTAGTCATTTTTGCAAAGAGTGTAAGGAGGAGAAGAATAAAAATAAGAACTTTGATTCTAACTTTGGAAAATCCTCTCAAGATGATGTAGATGTTTTTATCACTGCCTTGGGCAACACATGCATCACAAGATGTGTGGTTGATTGAATTTGGTGCTTCTTTCCACATGACCTTAGATTGAGTTTGATTTTTTAAGTGTGAATAATATGATGGTGGGAAGGTGTACTTAGGTGATGACTCTCACCTAAAGATTGTTGGTTGTGGAAGAGTCAAGATCCAATTATTAGATGATAGAGTGAAGGGGATTGACAGTGTCTTGTATATCCTTAGTTTGGAAAAGAACTTACTTTCTATAAGAAAGTTAAATGATGTGGGTGAGCAAGTTTTCTTCTCGAATGGTGGAAGCAATATGACAAGAGGAGAAATGGTGCTTCCTAAGGGTGTTCAAATAGGACCTTTTTTTTAGTTTCAAGCATGCATAGTTCAATACGATAATTCTTCTATTGATACAAAGAAAAATATTTAGAGTCTTCATCCTCACTATTGAAACCAATAGTAAATAACTTTTTTAATATACTTTCGATGGTCATTATTTCTATGTGCTAAAGGGTGATCATTCTTTGAAGATGAAACTTCCAACTAAGAATATAATGTTATGGCACCAACGACCCAGCCATATTGGTGAAAAGGGTCTTAGAGCCTTGAGAAATAAATTCTTCATTGAGGGGCTTGATAATTGTAATCTTGAGTTTGATTTTTGTGAACATTGTATTTATGAAAAATAAAATTGTGTTCATTTTTATTCTAGTTCTAACAAATCTTATAAGGTGTTGGAATTAATTGATTCTTATGTGTTTGGTCATGTTAATGTTCCTTAATTCTCTAGATAAATTTATTTTCTATCATTTATTGATGATTATAGTAGGACATATGTGTATTTCCTTAGGAGTAAATATGAAGTCTTTATTCAAATAAAATAGTTTAAGGATTTTGTTGAGAATTAGATTGGTAAAAATTTTAAATGTTGGAGGATTGATAATGGTGATGAGTTTTGTTCCACAAATTTTGGCAGGTTTTGTAAAGAACATGAGGTTGAGAGGCATAAGAAAAATCCATATACCCATCAAAAAAATGGAGTTGTGAAGATGATGAGCATGATTTTGACGGAGAGGGATAAGAGTATGTTGAGTGGAGGATTCCTTAAACAAAAAATTTGGGTTGAATTTTTTTCATGGCTTGTTATCAAGTAAATATATCACCTACATCAATGCTTGTTGAGAAGAAACCTATGGAGGTGTGGTTAAGGAAGAATCCCTCATTGAAACATATTCATGTGTTTAGTTGTGAGGCATATGCTCATATGTCAAGGGAGACAAGTTCCAAGTTGGATAACAAGGAAACTAAGTGTATATTCATCGATTATGGTGTTGGTGTGAAATGGTACAAGCTTTGGGATCTAGTGGTCAAGAAGGTTCTCTATAATATAAGTGTTATATTTAGAGAGATGAGACCTTCTTCCACTATTTTACAACCTATAGAGAAACATAAGAAAGAATTTGTGGCTCAACTTCCTTTTAATCTTGAGAAAGTTGAACTAGAATCCCATGATGGACCTAATGATGAGGTGAGCTTTAGAAGCTATGAAAATTTAGAAGAAATCAATCTTAGTCTTTGATGAGGTCCACTTGGATTGGGAGACAACCTAAAAGGTTTATATATTCACCTAAAAGGTTTGAATATTCATTGTTGGATTCTAATTTTATTTTTCTTTGACTGCTAACAATTATGAGCCAAGGACTGTAAAGGAGACTATAGGTATGATTGGTGCAAATTACTAGATAAAATACATGGAAGAAGAGATGGTTTTATTTAATAAGAATGATACATGGGATCCTATACATTTTCTTAATAGACATAAACCAATTGGCCACAAATGGGTGTTCAAGAAAAAGATTGGTTTTGATGACAATGTTGAGAAGCATAAATAAAGTTTGGTTGCAAATGGTTACTCGCATGTGGAGTGAATTGATTATAGTGAGATATTATCTCTTGTTGAAAATCCAAATCTAGCATCCATTAGGCTATTTTTTTCGCTTGGTACAACTTATAATTTGAGTAGATGGATGTGAAGATAAATTTCCTTCATGGTGACTTGGAGGAAGAAATCTATATGTCACAACCTAAGCATTATGTCATAAAAGGTAAATAAAATATGGTTTGCAAGTTGAAGAAGTCTTTATGTAGCCTAAACAATTATCCTAAGATGTGGTAAGATTTTGATTTCTTACTTAAAGTCTCATATTTTAGCACAACTTGAGATGAAAGATCTTGAGGCAGCTAGGTACATTTTTTGGATGGATATCAAAAGGGACAGATCTAGCATAAAGCTTTGGTTGGGCTAGAGTAAGTATGTGAATTGTACGTTGGGGAGATTCAACATGGTAGCTTGTAGATCCTTAGTTGTTCATGTTTTGCAAGGGACAAATTTATCTATGGAGGATTGTCCAAATTTTCCTATTGAGACAGAGGACATGATACAAGTGCCTTATGCTAGCTCTTTTGGTAGTCTGATGTATGCCATGGTCTAAATAAGACTAGAAATTTCCAAAGTAGTGGGATTCCTTAGTTGATTTATGGCTAATCTTAGATGAGTACATTGGGATGCAATTGATCAAGTGTTCATATATTTGTGGAGTACTTCCAATTATTTCCCATGTTTTCATGGTTATCTTATAGGACCTCGACATTTAGTTAGTATTATGGATATGTGGATTCAAATTTGGTAGGTGGCATTGATAGAAAAATATCCACTAATGAATATGTGTTCATGATGTTTGGTGGTGCTATTAGTTGGATGAGGGTCAACCCAAAATATTGTGTCCCACTGTTTGGCCAAGTAAAACATTGAAATCAACATTTTCACTAAATTTTCACTTTATGAAACCTATAGAAACTAAATCATTGATAGTTTGGAGA
Source organism: Sequoiadendron giganteum (assembly GCA_007115665.2). NCBI lineage: Eukaryota > Viridiplantae > Streptophyta > Pinopsida > Cupressales > Cupressaceae > Sequoiadendron > Sequoiadendron giganteum. Next base: position 474,329,337 of record CM021109.1, read on the forward strand.
TGATGTGAATTAGTTATTTGTGAGGATTTGTGTGTAGATTATAAATATATTTAAAAAATTAGAAATAACTTGTGAATTTTTTGCGTAACTTTTAATAACTTTTTTACAATAAACAATATTTTAAAATAGTGACGTTTATGTCATCACACATAAAAAAATATTCATAGGATTAAAATATAATTTTTAAAATTTATATTTTCAAAATCAATATCTAGTGCATGGATATTTTTTCATAACTTTTTGTTACATTTAAAAAAAAATTAATTTTCAAAGTTTAGAGTAATTATAAGTTGGACATAGGTATATGTTTTTGAAAAGTTAAGCAGCATTTACAGGGCGTCATACCCTTCACAACGGGCCACTAGGGCCAAAAAGGAACAAGTTTAAACGACAAACATAAAGGAAGCAAAAAGCAGAAACAACCCACAGGCAGTACATAAACTGCAGAGAGGCAACCGACAGACAGGAACATGAAGCAACTATATGTATCACACATTAGGTATATGTTATCACACATAATTTTTTTTTTATGTATTAAAATTATTATTATTTTTTGGCTAAAACATGTACACAAATACCTAGTGCACACATATTTTTTAGAATTTTTTTCTATAATTTTCTAATTTCCTGTGTGTGAAACAGATACCTTGATGTTTGGTGAAAAATATACATTCACAAGAAATAAAATACAAATATAATAATAATAAATCAATATTTTAAAAAAAAAATCTTATATTAATAACTACATACTTACAAAACATAATTTCTAAATGACTTAATTTGATCCCTCAAAAGGTAAATAAAAGGTGTTTTTTTGTCAGCATTTTGATAGGTGTGAAGGAGACTCTATTGCAGATATGATTTATGACTAGAGGGGTTCTATCTATGGGGGTTTGATCTAAGGGTGTCTTATCTAAACCTCTTCAATTAAAACCAATTAGATAAACCCCTCAAGGATTAAATCACTAATTTTTCTAAAAAATATGTTATTTCAAGAAAAAATTAGGATGTCCCAAGTTTGGGACCCACTATTATGGGATGACCCACATGAGTAAGTGCCAAGATGTAGTCACTTTGTCCACTATGAAAGAAAAGTATATGGTAGATACTCATGCTTGTAAGGAATCCATTTGGCTTAAGTATTTGTGTTTAGATGTTGGTCTTGATGTAGGGTTGATTACTATAAATGGCACTCATAGTGATACATGTTTGGTGAAGAATATGGCATTCCATGCAAGGACAAAGAAAATTGATGTCAAGTACCATTTTGTTCATTACATGGTAGAGTATTGGAAGGTAAATTTGGAGAAAGTTGATAATTTGGTGAATGTTGCATATTCATATTCAAAGCCTGCGAGAACATACAAGTTTAGATGGTGCTTAGAGTATGGGCCTCATAGCCCCTAGAAGTTGAAACCATGTTGTTTTGATTGGATCTTTAAAGGCATTCAAAAAGTGGGAGAATGTTAGGAATAAGTTTTCAGAACCTTTGATAATTCCTAACACGATTATTTATTTATTTTCTTATGTAATTATTTGTGTGTATCCAATGATGTTATTCTTAGGCCCCATTTTTTTAAGTTAACCCAATTCAATGATAGAGTCAAAAATAAAAAGTTGTTATGACAAGTTTGAGTTATGCATGTGCTTTGCATGTTGAGTTTTGTATGTTGCAAGCAAGGAGGTGTTATGCATGAATTTTGCATGCATGAAGTGTTGGAGATTATTATATGTGACTAGGGGACTTATTCACATGTTAAGTTTACTTAGGTCTTAAGTTTCTTTCTAGAAGACTTAGTTGTCATGTCTAGATCTTATCTTTTGAATTTTATGTCAAATTAGTTGTCACATGTCATAGGATTAAGAAACTTGTCGTGATCTTGTCTAATCCTATTTCTCACCTTGACTATATAACCAAGGGGGTTTTCATTTTTATATTGAAGAATTCTCTTGGATTTAATTCCATTACAATATTAAGCATTACATATTTATCTATTTGTGCTTTCCACTTTGGTCTCTAGATCTTGGGTAGTTATTTCCATAGCTTCTAACATGGTATCAGAGCAAGTTGGGTGCCATTAGATAGTATTTTTGGAGATACCTTGGTAGATCTTGGAAAGTTGAGTATGCTCTTCTCTTGCATCATATGATGGTTTGGAGACTCAGAAAAAACTTGACAAAAAAAATATTTTGGGGGGGTTCCTCTTTGTGGCTTTGTATTGTAGGTTCATTTTTTAGCTTGTTGGTGCAAATTTGAGCTTACCATTAAGTTTAGGGTGTTCGAGAGAGTCAATTTTTACTTTTGTTTTGTCCAAATCGAACATATGAGGCTAGATCTATGAGGGTTTGAAGCTGAAGAGTGGTTGCCAAATCTAGGAGGTAGCTACAATTTTGGAGCATTTTGGGTCAAATCCAACCCTTCCATCGCATCTAGAAGGCCCCAAAACCCTAAGATCAACTGCTAATTCACCAAAATCAGACGCTTTTGTCTAGGCCCATCAAGAAAAAAATTCTCCTATTTGGTCATCCATATGGTCGCCATTAATTGTAGGTCATAGTTGGTACAATTTTTCAAAAAAAAAAATTTAATTTAAAAAAAAAAATTCAAAAAATTTATAGTCGAAAGGATTGTTTTTAGAGAATTTTCTTAAAAATCAAAAAATATAAAGCATTGTACCTTTCTTTTGTAGGGTACTACAGACCCTACGCATCAAGGTACTATGTGTACCAGGCGTGGTAGTGAGTGCTAAGTTGTTCGACTGTAGCCCGCCACATAGGTCCATCTCTGCCAATTGGTAGGGGATCGGTTTAAAAAAACTAGTGACAATAATAAAAAATCACAAGATTTTTGAAGAAACCAATGCATAAAAAGATTCCATGATGAACTTTTAAAACAACAAAGAATATTCTAAAAGACTTTGCCACTATATGTCAAAGATTCTAATTCTAGAGGAATATTCTAATAAATAGAATATTCTAGCAAATAGTTTAATCCTATAGAATATTCTAAGGCCCGACGAACTACAATGGTCAACAGGCTGTCAATTTTAAGATAGTCATTTGATGATGTCATCACTATGTCAACTGACCTTTTAAAATTCCCCCCCTCCCAATCATTTGCATTTTGGTTTTAGAGGGTGATTTTCAAACTCACATAGTTCAATCATCTAACCTTCATTTTTTGAGCAATTTTCTTTATTATTTGGGGAAATTTTTTGTGCTCTACACACTGATGCAGTTGGTTTTTTATTTTGGTGCCTAGTTTGTCCAAAAAAAATGTAGATTCTCACAAGTGTTGTTGAGTCGTTCTTGTTTTGGGAACTTCAGGAGCTTCATTCTTGTTGCTATAGTAACATTTTTGGTTTTTTTTTTTAAAGTGCATAATTTTTTGTGTACTTTCCAACTGTATGATCAAATTGATCTCATTATATGTAAAAAAATTACTTTGATCTTGTGGCCAATTTTGTCATCTATAAGCACTAAGATCAAGTCTAGTTTTTTTTTTTTTGACATCTAGCAACTGTAATTGCACTAAATATAAAGTGCCAAATTATATAAATTCTAGGAGGATTATTGATTGAGTGATTTTGGGGGTCTCTTGGTGCATTCTTTTGATCTATTTGTTTGTGCTCTTCTTTTCCATGAATCATTCTAAGGTTAATTTTCTCACATCATATAACTATTCAATATGGCATCAGAATGCATGGAGCATTCTAATGACTGAAGGTCACTCTCTATATGTTTAAAATAAGGTAACTAAACCTACATATACAAATAAAAAGATAAAATTAATGATTGAACATACAAAAGCTCTTGAATGTTTTCATAAACTAGTTTCTCAAGATTTATTGCTTCAAATTAAATCATGTAAGGATTCTCATGAAGCTTGGAACAAATTGAAAATATTGTATGGTACTACAAATGAAGTAAGAGGCTATCAAATTAATAATGAACTGATGAGCCTTGGTTCTAAGAACTTTTACAACATCCAAGAAATCACTAAGGTTAATTATCTAAGAGAGAAATGTAAAACATGTGGAATTGATAAGAAGGACATTCAATTGGGTCTATAATACATTGAAAAAACTTTGTCTTGATTATGTTGCTTTTGTTTCAAGCTTTCATACTCATAGGTTTACTATGGGGTCTACATATACTACACCTTCATTTGCATCATTTTGTAAGATGTTAATATATGAGCAACAAAATTGTATACCAATGGGTCTCATCAAATCATCTAAATCCTAGGCATTGCTGGCTAGTCGGGTGAAAGAATCCAAACACACCGATAAGAAACAAAATAAATTAAAGAACAATCCACATTCAAATAAACCAATGAATAAATTCTCTTCCAAAGATAAATGATCTAAGAAGGACAACCCAACTTGTTCATATTGCAAGAAGCTTGGACATGAACATTCTTGTTATAAGAAGGATATTAATGAATTGAAACATCTTCTTAAGAAGAATCATATTGATCTACCTTATAAAATGTATGAGTCAAATTCTTCTTCTTCTTCAAAATAGTCTAAGAAGGACAATGGTCATGCCGAATTGGCCTCTACATCAGGAAATAAAGGGAAAGCTCTTTGTGCATCTACAATTCTTGGATCAGAGAGATGAATTCTAGATTCGGGAGCATCTCATCATATGGCATATTCACAGTCTACATTTTCTTCTTTTGAGCCTTGTGCTATGTATCCTATTTTGATGGGAAACAATACATATATGCGTGTAATTGGGAAGGGATCTATTGATATTAGGGAGGAAACTTTCAATGATGTTTTGTGTGTAACTCATTTGTCAAACAATCTTCTTTTTATCTATTAGATTATACACGATGGAGATGGGAGGATTGTGGAATTCAATCTTGGTCCAGTTATCATTAGAAACTTGGAGAGTAGAGAGATTATTTCTACTAGGATACTTGATCATTCATCTTGGTTGTATAACTTTGCAAATTTTTCTTCTGATGATGACTTTGTTTCTTTGGCTATTGATCACACTTCTAGTGTGAACCATGACTTTGAGGAGACTTTTGTATTCTTAAACTTGGGGGTTCTCACATTAGATCTCATTCTTGAGCCTTTCATTTCATCTCCTCCATCTTCTGTTGTATTTGATGATGCTTGTATTGCTACAAATATGGCTTCTCGTGATTCAATGCAGTAGGATCTCCATTTTCTTCCAACTACATCTACTTCAAATGCACACTCGATAGACATTGGAGATTTGTTTGTTGAGTCTCATATTTTAGATTTGGGAGGCACCATTGATTTCTTTCATCTTCTCTTTGATGGAGATGATTCTTCTTCAGTTGTTGCAAGGGAATACTTTGACTCTTGTTCATTCTCTACATGATCATTCTTTGCAATTTGACGTGAGTGTGGATACTTTTGGATAATATTTGGAGGATTCTTCTTTGTCTTAGAGGAGGCATACTTGTCTTTGGAGTGCGTTCTACATTCGTATCTAGGATATTTTGGATTGATATCTTCAATTGTGTGGCCTAGAACATCTATTTGGAGTGTGCCAATTTTTGGTATCAACATGGAGATACTTGAGCATTCTTTAGAGATATCACATATCATTATTATTTCCACATCTTCCTTTTTGGAATGGGAAGACATCGTGCACACATTATTGGTTTTGTTTCTTCCTAAGGGGAAGAATGTTGTTTGATGAGATTAGATCATCTTCAAAATTCAATTTCAATCTTCTACCATTGCAAGAGACTCACTATTGAGGGGGAGCTACATGGTCTCTCTTCTTCTTCTCTCTTATTGGGGGTCTTTTTCCTCACCTGGAGTTTTTTCAGGTTCTCATTGTTGATTGAGATTAATTTTTTTCATCTCTCTTTTGGGGAGGAGTTTTGTACGGTTTTCTTCCTTTCTTCATTTGTGAGAGATTACATTTGCATATGTATATGGGTACCTAACATGGCCTAGTAGCTAGGACCCATCCTTGAATCCTTGCATCATTTGCATAATAATCTTCTCCCTAAGTTGTACTTAAGAGTGGGGTGTTGGTGTGAATAAAATTATTGTACCTAGTTAATTCTTACTAGGGGACTTATTAACATGTTAAGTTTACTCAGGTCTTAAGATTCTTTCTAGAAGACTTAGTTGTCATGTCTAGATCTTATCTTTTTGAATTTTATGTCAAATTAATTGTCTCATGTCATAGGATTAAGACACTTTCTCAAAAACTACTCATGAAATCCATTTATAGGACACATGTCATTGTGGATTCACTTGGTTGAGTTGTGTCCACTTGGTTGGAAGTTCAAAATTTGTTCTCTATAAAAAATGTCATAGCTCTATGTTCTTTCAATAAAGGTAAATAGATCAAAAATAAAAACCTTTGGAATTATATTTTTCAGAAAGTAATTAAAAAATACCATTTTAAAGAAGGTGACCAATGGTGACCTTCAAAAGAATATTCTCTATCAACAATATTAAAATATTTAAAATACCTTTGAACAAAGGTCTACCTTCAATAAAAAGGTGATTTGCGTGTGATCTTCAAATGAACATGCCTTCATTCAAATAAAAACCTTCAAAATAAGATGTTTTCCAAAAAAATTCATGTCCCACAAGTGGGAAACACTATTGTGGGTTCACCTTGCAACAATGAAGAAGTTTCTATGAGTGAGAAGAGCATGAAAAAGAAAGGTTCTAGATATTTGGAAAATTGACTAGCCAATAGTAAGACATCCCACATATCATTGAGATTTTAAAAATTGACTAGCTAGGAATAAGACATGTCACAAAGTCCAAATATATATATTTTATAATGCTACTAATCTATTATGTTGGGAATATCAAAGTGTTTAGAGAATCATAGTGTATTCATTGTTTATAGCTGCCATATTTTTTTGTTTTATATCAAGTGTATTTTTTGTTCTTTTCACAAATTTTCTGTCATTTGCTCGTGTTTAATATTAGATTTTGTCATAAGGGTTTTTCTAGAAAAATTTTATATTTTTAAGCCATAACAATAATTGCTAAAGTGTGTTAGGGGAAGTTTGTAAGATTTCTTTTTTCAAAATTTATAATTTTTTTGTTAGCAAGGATTTTTTGGGTGAGTAATGGAAAGTGTGGTGAGTGCATCAAGATTGTTAATTCCTATTTTTGATGGGAATAATTTTACGTATTGGATTACATGAATGCAAATATTATTAAGAGGATCTATGGTGTATTTCACCTAGGACATGAAGACCAAAAAAATTTCATTGCCTCAAATAATTAGCAAAATGGATAAATTAATGTAAATAAACAAAAGGAAAATGAAGCATTTTTCTTAATTCGAGATGCATTAAGCCAAAAAAAATCCTTCGATTAGTGGTTTTGTACATTAAAAGTAAACATGGAATACTCATCAAGGTGTTTAAACTATAAAATGACAAACATTGAGAAATAATTTTAAAAGCATCAAAATGAGTCATAATGAATTATTGAACAATTTCTTTAAAAAAATGAAGGTTTAGTTAATCAAATGAATATTTTAGGTGAAAATATAGATAATCAAAATTTCATTGAAAAATATTAAGTTTGATTCGAAAATTTAATAAGATGGTCTCCACAATTAAAATTTAAATAAATCTTACAACCATACCAGTTGATGAATTAGTGGCACTTTGTTAATAAACAAACAAAGAATGAAAAGTAGTGAAGAAATTTTAGAAAAATCAATTTCATTTAAGATAAGAATCAAGGGTAAAATGAATATTTTTTCTAATAATTATCACAAAAATGAATTTAGAGATGATTTGCACCAGAAAATGAACCTAGAGGAGAATCTAGTAGCATCTTTCAAGAAAGAGGTGATAAACTAGAGGCAAATGATGAGGTAGAAGTAGGGATAATAGTAGAGATAAGATAAATATTCAATATTTGTATTATAATAAGTCTAGTCACTATGTAGTTCCTCTCATGTTATTGATACTTTTGATACTGCTTTGGGTGTGTTTTGATTCTGTGTGGTTTCTGGTTATGTTCTGATGCTTATTGGATACCTTGTTAGACATCTTTTTCACCATGTGTTTGGTGTGGCAGATAGTTATTTTTATTTTCTTATAATATTTGGACTTGTGGGATAGTTATGTTTGTGATGATGATTACTGAGTGTGTTATAATGATGATGTGGTATTTAGATTTTTGATTACCGTATATGACTTGAGTGAAGGAGACGATGTTGCATCGCTCATCTGTGAGTGCCCTGCCTCATCACAATTCTCTTTCACAATGTACTTGATTATGATTTTATATGTATATGCATACGTTGTTCAACGTTTGGTGTTATGCAGGAATGCAGGTACCAGGTGTTGAATCCACCTGCATTGCCAGGTCTGAGCGTGCCCTACATACCCAATGGTTTGATATGGTTAGGGAGTTGATAAGAAAGGACCCCGTCTATGTCAGTGGTTGGGTCAATGGTGGCTCATGTTTTATATCTGTACTTCCTTCATGTGGGTATGATTTTAATTTAAGTTATCTATTTTCATGAGTTTTATAATATTAGCAAAAGCTGTGTTTATGGCTTTGACTAATGTATTATCATTTTAAATTAAATGCTATCCTTTGGTGTGAATTATTAGGTAATTAAATTTTCAATGCTTGTAAATGGCTTCAATTTTTTTAGAAAATAAATGTGTGCATTAGCGTTACTATTTTATTCATGAAGAGTATTATGAATATTGCAAGATGTAGATTATCATGAAATTATCACTTAATTTAAATCAATAAAAATAAATAATTTTTTTTATGGACTATTTAAAATTAAGTCATGAAAATCATTATTATGACTGATTATTTTATCATGTAGTAATTTAATATTACATTTTAATTTTAAATGTGGCTAAGTTAAAATGTTGTTTTATTTATTTTAATGTTATTTAATTGTTTTTCGAAAGTCAACTTTATTTTTAAAGGGAATTAAATATTAAATGTTGGATAAAATAGTGTTAGTAAATTTGAGGAATATGCTTTTTTGAAATTAGAAATGAGAAAGAAAAATTGTGGCAAGTGGCATTTGCATGGGGAGAATATTTCAGAAATTCATGGCAAGTTTTGAATTTTATATCCAATTTGTGCTTTTTCAAAAAAACAAGAAGAGAAGAAAATAATGAAAAAAATTATGTATGTAATTCAAAAACTAGGGTGTTTTTTTGAGTATTTAATCTTTGTGCTTGCTTTCAAAAATTTGGTTTTAGAAGAATCCAGGAGTATACTGTGTGTTGGGGTTTGTATGTTGAATTGTTTTGCTAGAGGTTGAGGATCTTCGAATTTGCTGAAGATCATGGTTGGCTGGATACACTCAACGCAACACTCCATCTTCGAATCAAATTAAGCGAAGGACTCCAAGTAGTTTTGAAATTCTTGAAAGCTCTCTGTAAGTTTCCAATTGAAAAGAAAATGAATGTATATTGTGAATATCATTATGATTGTTGTGAGTTTTAGAATTCTTGTGATGTGAAATCCATTTCTGTAAATGTATCTCAGCTTGTAGCTTTCCCTTTCCCTTCGTTTCCTGCCCATATGTTATTTTATATTTTGATTCAAGCTTGAAAACAAATGACTTTCCGCTTCAATTTTTCCTTTGACATTTCCCAACCATCTTCTCTGTGAATTTTCATTTTCTAGAAATCCTCCATGTATTTTTATTTATTTGTACTGGCTTTTGCATTCGCCATTCTGGTGATTTTGCGCCTCCTCTATAGTTGCTGTAATTATTTTCATTGGGAATTTGATGGATAATATATATATACTGGTTAATCATATTTTGAATTGTCGTGTACCTCTGTATATTCCTTTTGAATTTATTTTTTTATGGATAGTGTTTGTTTGGTTTGGGGGTTGATGCAGAGGCGTCCCCAACTGCCATCTCCCCTGTATGCTACGCTGGTCATCCTTGAGGATGATTGCGCTAGTAGCCTATGGCTATTGTGCACAACCATCCCCAAGGAGGGCCGCACCCAGCCTACCACCGTAGCCTTGATTCATTGTTTATATATATATATATATGGATTGCATTTTTTTATTTATATAAATATCTTTGTGTTCTTTTAATGATCAAAGACAATTAATGATATATAAATTCAATTTTTTATAATGTCATAATATATATAAATATATATATATATATATACATATATATATGTATGTATATACATCTATGTTTTTATTTTTGTATTTAATATGCAACAGTATTTAGAAATTTAATATTCTTTTATTTTGGTATATATACAGATATATCTGTGTATATATATATATTTATATATATACATATATGTATGTATATAGTATATATACGTGAACTAGAATATTCTATTGAAATGTGAAGCAATATTAATTCCGAAAAAATTAAAAGATGAGGAAATTTATATTGTGTAAATTCAGATTCAATTATCATTTTAGTTAATCTATATTTAGAAATAAAAGAATAGTAGTTGAAATAAAATTGTTGTAATTAGATTTTGAATTTAATAATTATTTTATTAAATCTATTTTTTTGAAATGATTTTATTGGATTTTCGCAATCTTAGAAAAATCTGAGTTGTAGAATTATCTGCTTGGAAAAAGGAATTAGAAACCAGAGAATAGATATTGTTAAAGAATAAAATAAACATTTGATTTATAACTGTTTAATAGCTTAAGTTTAATGTTTTTAGTTTCGAAATTATTTTGTGTTTTAATAATCATAGGAACTTTAGTTACCATTCTTTAATTTGTTTTTTCACAAGTAATGAAACTTAGATTTCTAAATTTTTGGTAGAATTAAGTGGGTGAGATATTTAATGTTAGGAAATTGATTATTTCCATTGATTAAATTTGAAATACTAGTGAACTCTATGTTTTGGATTAGATTTTAAATGATGGAAATATTTAATTGATATGTGACATGTGTAATTTTGAGTAAAATTTCTTATAGCTTGATGGTGTGGCGTTAATTAGTAGTATGTAATATTTTGTTCTAGTGTGGACAAGCATTATCTCTAGAGGCTAGGGAAGTGGTGTGTATGTATTTTTGTATGTTTGCATCTTTTTGTTTATTTGGATACCATGTGAGAAATTATGTGGGTCGTACCTCTTAGTGTTGTGGTTTTTTGGGATTCTTTGTGTAGTCACGAGATGGTCATGCCTCGTGTTCCTTGTTGTGATTTAAGGTCCTTTTGGTTGTGCATTGAGGTACCTCGTTACTTGACTTTGATTTTAGGGCAACTGTAGGGGAGTGTGGCTCTTCTTGGGGCTAGTGTACTAGTGGTCACCCTTGAAATATTTTCCTTAAACAAGTGAAAACCTAATTAATGTACCTAGTGGGTTGGGTTAGTTATCACATAATAAGATAAAAATACACACCTCACCCCTGCCATTAGTGCTCCCAAAGGCTAAGGACGGGTGGGAAGACCTGGTCGGTAAGGTCACTACCTTGTCTCCACGAAAGGTAGGTGGCTCCGCATGAGTCACCCTATGGGGTGGCACCTTGAAATAGGATGTTTGGTTAACCATAGATGGAGGTGGCTCCTAGTTTTAGGTAGTCTGGTGAATCCATGTAAGGCCATGCGATGCCACTCTCCCACTGTGCCCCTTTTTTTTCCCTTGTTCCTATTGCCTTTGGAGTTTTTTTTAATATTGTTGATGTTTATGTTGTTTCGTGGGCTTGAGTCATGTGATGTTAGTCATTTATGTTTTCTTTTGTGGCCGAGGGTTCTTTCTTATCAACTCCTTGTACAGGAGTGTTCCTTTAGGTTCACAAGGTCAGGTGGAAGCGTGCAATGCACCCATTGGGTCCCCAGGTGGTGATCGTGGCGCGTACACAGTTGTAGTGATCTCAAAGCTCGTACAAAGAAGATTGTACCTTTAAAGAATTCACTCTCATTATGTAATTTTGTATTATGTTGTACCCTTCCCAATGTTATGAGGGAAGTGGCCTTGTAATGTAACTTTGGTTTCATGTTGTGTGTATCTGTAGAAATATATTCCACGAATGTAACCTTGAACTTTGAAGTTGAATGTAATAATATGTTATTTATGTTTATAATTATCTATCTTGTTCTTGTTGAATGAACGCCATATTTATATTATGTTTTATTCACGTTTCTTTCTTTCGCTTTAGTTTGGTATCGTTTATCATTTTAATTAGTTTGGGTTTGTTCAAGTACCAAACCATGTTACCCCATAGGACTAGGTTAATGCTTTATGTTATATTTATGTTGTATAATTGTTTAATGTTGTTAAATGTAATTATTGTTTTTTTTTTAATAAAAAATTATGTAAATGTTGTAGTTGTCCTATGGGGTTTGTGTGGCAGGGCGTTACACACTCTGAATTAGAATGTTGGCACAAAGATTCTGCACATAATATTATAGAACAAAAATATAATTTGGTTCATTTCTTGCTTGAAGATAAATGCTAATTAAAATAATTTGTGTCATAATGATTATGAGTGCTCTTCATGTATAAAATCTAATGAGAATTTATTTATTGATTTAGATGAAAATCATAATAGCATAGTTGTATTATGAGATAATTAATCTCATAGGATTAGAGGAGGTACTATTGTAGTTACCACTAAACATGGTAAGGTTAAGTATATTGTTGATGCTTGATCTTAAAAATAATTTATTATTTTCCAATCAAATGCTAGAAAAGAAGTATCAAGTAATTTTTAATAGAAATAAGTGCATAATCAAAGGAAAATCACATAGGCATGTACTTGTTGCATGAGCCTCCATGATAATTGATAGAATATTTCCTCTTTATTTAACTTCAAGAAATCAAGCTCAAAGAACTAGTGAAATGCATGATACTTAAATATGACACCAAAGATATGAACATATTAGTTTTAGTGGCTCGATTTTACTTAAGAAAATGTACATGATTGAAGGATTGCATTTCATTAAAAATATAAAAGAAGTGTGAAAAAAATATTTTTGAAAACAACATTGAGCTACTTTTCCAATTGGTGTGTCTAGAAGGGATGTACAAGCTCTTCAAATAATTCATTCTAATTTCTGTGGTCCAATGGCAAGACTTTATTTGAATAAGTCCAAGTATTTTCTCATTTTCATTGATGGTTTTTCACATGAAACTTGAATATATAACTTAGTTTAGAAATTAGAAGATTTTTGATAAATTTGTTGAATTTAAGAGATTAGTAGGAAACAAAGAGTTCACTACATACAAGTCATACTGTCAAATTAATGGGAAATTATAAATCATGTATATTTTTACATTTATGGAAAAAACATGGCACTCAAAGAGAGTTCAGTATTTCTTGAACACTTTACAACAAAAAAAAGTTGTTGAAAGGAAGAATAGGCTCATTGTTGAGATGGTCAGGAGCATGTTGAAAGAAAAGAGTTGAGATAAGAGTTTTTGAGATTTATTTTTTACCGTAGTCTAGTCTATTTTTGAAATCAAAGTCTTAAAATAGTTCATTGAATGACTCTTGAACAAGCTTGGTATGACACTAAATCATTTTTTTTCTCATTTGAGGATGTTTGGATATGTTTCGTATGCACACATACCAAAATAAAAAGGTCTAAGATGTTAAATGATAAAGGCCTAAAATATATTTTAATTGTCTTTGAAAATAAAGCATATAGATCGTATGATCGTGTAAATATAAAATTGGTGATAAGTAGAGTTGTCATATTTGATTAAAAAAATACCATTAATGACACACACATTGTAATTGATCTATAAAAATCTAATCCACCTATGATTGATGAGAGGAAGAAGAGTTTCATCCACTTGTGGTTGCTGACATAGAACTTGAATCCTTGGGTGTGGGGACAAGGAGATATCAAAAATATTAAAGGAGAGTTGAAAAGAATCATCCACCAACTCTTATGTTAAACAACAATTTTGAGAAAATAACAAGAAGCTCCTAAGCCAAAGTGAGCTATGTCTTGATAACTCATGTCATGCAGACCAAAGAACCATAAATTTTTACCAAAGAATGTTAAAAAGAAGATTGGGTTGAAGCCATGAAGAGTGATCGAGCATCCATTGAAATAAATGACACATGGAATTTTTTCAAGCTGTCCTATATTAAAGAACTTGGTACAAAGTGGAGGTATAAAATTAAGTACAAATCAAATGGCAACATTGACATACATAAGGATAAAATAACAACCAACTGATACTTAATAAGAAAGTATTGATTACACTAATTTTGTTGTTCATGTAGCACATCTAGACACTGTTATGTTAGTGTTACATGTTATTGCTCAATATGGTTGGGCCATTTATCAAATGGATAGTAAAAGTGTTTTTTTGAATGTCTATTTTAATGAAGAGGTATGTACTCAACCTCAAGGATTTGAAATACTTTTCAAAGAACAATTTGTTTATAAATTGAAGAAGGTTGTGTATGGATTGAAATAGGCACTAAGAGCACAATATTCTAGAATTGACTCATATCTATATAAAAACAATTTTATTACAAAGAGTCGGCTAGGTCCCAATTTTTATATCATGAATTCTGGTGGGGACATTCTTATCCTAGTTCTCTATGTGGATGATCTTATTAACACTAGAAATAATTTCCTTAAAATTTTAGAGCAACTATGATTTTAGAATTTGAGATGACTAATTTAAAACATATACATTATTTCTTGGTCTAGAAGTATGTCATCATGACATTGACATATTTATGTCTTAGTAAAAGTATGCTTCTAACATTCTCAAAATATTTTTATGAAGGATTTCAAACTCATTGCCGCATCTATTGAAGTTGAACTTAAATTGTCCACTTTTGATGAGTCTACTTTAGTGAATCCCACTTTCTATAGACAATTTCTCGGTAGCTTGATCTACTTGACTAATTCTCATCTAGATATAAAAAATGTAGTGAACTTGGTATCTAGGTTCATGTTAGATACAAAGGAGATACATTAGAATGCCAATGAGAGGATTCTTACATATCTTAGAGGGACATTTAGTTATGATTTGGCATTTAGAGGAGAGTAGATTGATTGGTATGTCAATTGATATTGGGAAGGTTATATAGATGATTATAGGTCTATTTTTTATTATACTTTTAGTTTTGGTTATGGGGTACTTTCTTGGAAATTTATGAAATGACATACTATCTCTTTTTATCATAGAGATTGAATACAAAGTTACCACCTTAATAGTTTGCCATGTTGTTTGGTTGAGGAGATTGTTAGAGGATATGTAACCAGTAGAGAATGGTCTCATGATTTTATATTATGATAATCAAATCACTATTCAAATGGCTAAGAATCCAAAATTTCATAGTAAAACTAAGCATATTTAAATTTAGCACTATTACATTAGATAGTTGGTTCACCAAGGATTGATGGAGTTGTATAATGCCCTACAAACGAACATATCATTAATATCTTCATGAAGCCCCTTGGTTGTGATCGCTTTTAGATATTTAAGATTGACTTCACGTTCTTCCCAATATTCAATATAAATGATATATAACATAATAATGATTTTTTTTAATAGTTTTTGTAGTTTCCAAATATTCATTATGGAGGAAAATAAGAGAATAATGAACACATTTAATTTTAAATTAATATACAATTTTGTATTAGTAATTATTTGACAATTAGTTTATTTTTCAATTGTTTTTTCCTCCTATAATCGTTAAATATTTTTCAAACATAATAGATCAGCAAAGACATTAGAGAGTCATCCAAAATTTCTTTGGACATATTTTTACTTTACTAGGGGAGAGGACCAATAGTTGAGCACCCTAAGTTTGCACCTCTGAAAATCCTACATGGCAATTTCAAACCACTCTCAATTTTTTATACGACTTTACTTGGCATGTCCCCTACTTATAACTAAGTTTTTAGGTCCACATCATCAAATATGATACCACATGATCAACATATTTTCTATTGAACTATCTAAAAAGGCCCCAAAATAGAGTTAGACTGGTAGTTGTGTACTAAGTCATGTTTTATTGGTGCATTGACATGGCATCACATGATTTGTTGCTTTTTAGATCTGAAGAATACATTTTATTCAATTATGAGTACTCATGATCAACACTAACAATTTAAAAATCACGACCATTAATGCTTTATTATTAAATATATTAGACATTAAATCAATAAATGATATCACAACTATTAGAACATACTCAACTATTGAATCCCCTCACAAAACCTTCCCTAGTGCTTGTAAAATATAATAAAGATTAAAGTGTGATAATGAAGAGATATAACTTAGAAGGGCATATCTCCTTTGATGTGATAAGATAATGTCTACCGTTAATGTCGCTTGTGAAGTCAGAATTTGCAAGCCGAAAAGAGATATGCATACAAAAACGTACACGCAAAGCTAGGATGGATGATCTTTACGCTTTAATATTTCCAGCTTTGGCTTTTGGGCAGTTGAGTATTGATATTTAATAAGTGTCGTATAGTATTAGCTTTCTTGTTCTATTATGTTCGAAGAAAATTATAGTCAATAATAATTAATTAAATGTGTTACAAAATATTAATTATTATAGTTATTTTATTATAATAATATTTTTTTTTTTTAATTAAATAAAAGTGAAGTAATTTATTTATTCAAATTAATTAAATTAAAATATGATTTTTCTATTAGAATATAGCATAGTTGTTTATATAATTTTTTATTTTTCGATTATTATAATGATAAAAATATTCTAATTTATATTAAATATTGTCTAATCAAGTTATACATATACATACATTAAATAAATAAATAAATATATAAATACTAGATAATAGTTATTAGTATAATATTTATATTATATATAGTTAAAGACGGATGCTAGACATAACTTTTTATATAAATTTAGAAAAATAAAAAAGTAGACTAATTATGTCGAAGGTATTCCCTATATGAACTTAGTTGCTTGACTTTCACGATCGATGATTTACAACGCTTGAGAGGCGTGCAAGACGATCAAACAATCTTAGCTATAAATCTTTTACTGTTTTATTTTTCCACTCACTATATTTTCATTTTTTTTCGTTTGTCATATTTTCCTTTTTATCGTCCACTTATTTTGATTTTTTTTCTCCATATCTTTGTTTTTCTTATTTTTTATTTTTTACTTTCACATAATTATTCTCACAATAATAATGAGCAATATTAAGTGATTTTACCAAAACCATTAAAGCATTGTGGTGGGCTTGTCATGTTTGAGTTTTTAAAATTGTAAGATTTTATCTTAACATATCCATGAGAATAAATCAAAAGCATCATAAGATAAAGATGTGATTTTTTTTAAAAAGAAAGTTGTTAACAACATTGGATATATAACTAGCATACATATATTTAATAATATATAAAATACATCATGAGATATCCTTCTCGAGGCACCTATTTCAATTTTATGTGAAAATTTGATTAAAAAAATAGGTGTCTTGAGAAGAATATCTTTCAACATCTTATATATACTATTCAATATATATGCTAGTAGTATTTGTGGTGCAACATGCAAGACATTAAATGAATTAAGGTTAGGCTTAGGGTAAGAGATAGGGTTAGGGTTACAATTAGAGTTAGGATTAGGATAAGGGTTAGAGATAGAATTAGGGTTAGGGTCATGGCTAGGGTTAGTATTGAGGTAAGGGTTACAATTAGAGATAAAATTAGGGTTAGGGTCATGGCTAGGGTTAGTATTGAGGTAAGGGTTACAATTATAGATAAAATTAGGGTTAGGGTTATGCTTAGGGTTAGGGTTAGGATTAAGGTAAGGGTTATAATTAGAGATAAAATTAGGGTTAGGGTTAGAATTAAAGTTAGGGTTAGAGCTAGTGTTAGACTTAAGGTTAGGATTAGGGTTAGGGTTAGAGATAGAATTATAATTAGTGGTGGAGATTGTAATGCCCCACCACATAACCCTAGAGGAAGATGCAACTACAATGGAATCGATAATTTTTTTTTAAAGTGTAATAATAACAAGTAAAGTGAACTACACTTAACACACACATCCTCTAAGGTACGCAACAACGCTTATATTCGAATCCCATAATATACAAAAATAAACCAACCATAGCATATAAATATTACTCATGAAATAAAGATCATACATCCAAAGCATTAAACACATTCCATAAGATAAAAAGTACATAAAAGATCCATCCATAGATTACATTCATTCCAAATAACAGTTACAAATCTCATTTCCAAAATGAGGAAGAACATACAATGATGTTACAATTATAATTATACAAGAATCCTCCTCAAATACAAATGAGGAGTAGAACATATACAAAGTATCCAACTGATACAATAAATCATGAGATAAGGTACAAAGCAATAGGAACACGCGAACTCTCCAATCTGGAAGATCCCGCCATCAAAAACATGAAGTGGAAACCCAACGGTGTAAGGTGCATGTTCCACCCAGCCAAGTGGTACCTAAAGGACCACCCCCCATGCTAGGAGATAGTAAAAAGGCTTCCTAGGTAGAACCAACAACCTCTAGACACATACACATCACAAGATTGAACAAAACAAGTACAATACTTACATAAAGGTTACATTGCTTCTAGAGTAAAATAATCAAGTACACCAACTAAACCATACAAAATGATTCATAGGAGGAGTTTCATCACACAAGATCGACATGGGTTACCCAATGCGGATCTTCAAAGGTTATCGACCCCCTTCCTAGTTAAACCCTGACAACCTCAACCGATCCCTGACCCCCATCCTCACTCATGCAGGGTCAACATACCTTTCAAAGGGACAAGGCAGTTGATCTTCGCCATTCCAGGCCTTCCTACTCATCCCAAGCCTAAACGACCACTTGAGCCATGAGATAGGATAACTTATCTGAATTAATATGAGTTGCTACTTGGAACCCTTAATTACTTTAAAATTATAGTTTTCACTTGATTAACTACTTTCGATAGGTTACCCAGGTTACCTCTTTAGGGTTTTGCACCCTAATGAAAGCCACTCCCCTACTAACAACACAAGGATCAAATCCAACACCCTAGGGTAAACACAATGCACAAAACCGGATAATAAATCCCAATCCAAAATATATAAGAGTCACATCCCCGTTTGTAGTAACCAGGTGATTAACTGAATTACAACCAAGTGCACTACCCAAGGGAAATCAAAGGGTTGAACCATAAAATACAACAACCCCCTCATAAAATAACATTATCTAGAAGACTTAAATACACAACTAACCAATTTTCCCAACTGACGTTAACAGAAGAAATCGCAATTATAAAAGAAATTCAGGCAGGAATAAAACTACCATTAGGATTTCCTAAATCCAATTTCCTTTTAAAGAAAATTCATTAACACATTACCCAAAATAACCTAACTTAATACAATTTTCGTTTACAGATAATAGAGGAATTAAAACTTATAGTTTATTTCAATTTCTCAATTACATCTAAATAAAAATCAATTTCCTCTATTTCATTTAAATCATCAAATTGCGCATTTGCATGCACTTGTGATAAAAATTTATTTAAATAAATAAATAAATAAATATTGAATATATACATAATTATATATATATTTATATATAAATATTATTTAAATATTTAAATTAATTACAATATTTCCAACAATAATTATATATATTAATATATTTATATATATTTTCCAAATATTAAACCAAACAAACATTGAAATCTTTAAAAACTACAAAGGAATATAAGTTTTGGTTGCCTTTTAAATGGCAGTGTCGACTATTGAACAGAACCGGCCCATGAACTGTGCGGTCTGTGGAGGTGCTGCCTCCACAATGCCGCTCCCTTATGGGGGCAGTGGTGGGGGTAGCGCCCCCCCCAACCCCCTTTAAAATATTAACACATACAATTTACAATAGAATCCCCTGCGATATAATATTTTAATATCGTTGTACAGATGCATTTCTCTGGATTTTCAATAAATAAATTTCCTCAAAATATTTTACAAAAATACAAATATATATATATATTTATATATGTGTATATATATATATATAACATATAATTTTTCCAGAAGGCAAATTATTTTCACAAATTTTCTATAGAAAGTTTTCACGAAATTTAACAGAGATTTTCAATTTCCCTCGCCAAATAGATAAATTAGAAGAAAAATAATAACCTTCTACAAAAAAACTTTACCAATACAACCAAAGGTTTCTATAGGAAGATTTAAATCAATTCCTATAGAAGCTTTTCAATTTTTCTATTGTTTCAAAACAATTTCCTATAGAGGTTTAAAAACTTTTACGACAACTTTCCAATTCCAAAGAAATTAAAACATAAATTAATTTCTATAGAAGCTCTAATCTTTCACGACAATTTCCAAACAAGACAATCTTTCAAATTCACAAAATATATTTAAGCTTCTACACAAATAACATATTCTTCTTGTACAGGCAATCTTTTCAAGAACAACAAATTATTCTAATAGCCTTTCCAATTTGAAATTAAATAAAACAATTAAAGAACCTGTTTCCAGATGCTTGAGGAAATGATGTTTGAAGTAGAGTTTCGCCTTCAGATTCCAAATTACCAAAGCTTCTTCCAACAAAATCCAAGCTTCTTCCAAATTATTCACTTTTCCAAAAAGATGAAAACAAAAACCAAAGCCAAATTTTCCTGAGAATTTCTTCCCCAAATTCTCAACAACAATTTTCAACAACCTCCCCAAAAATATCTTTCTTCATTTCATGAAGTAGCCTCTTTCCTCTTTTAGTTAAAGCAATTCTCTCTGAGAAGTAATTTCCCAACAACAGTGTTTAAATTTTTCCAACACATGTCAAAAATAGAATATCTTCTCAACCAATTCTAGATATTTTCAAGATATTTATGCATTTTAATAATTCAAAATCACATAGTAATTTCAAATTTAAATTTAATCTAATTAATTTAATCACTTTATAAAGTAAATTTAATCTCAAAGATTAAATCACTTTGCAAAATAAATTTAATTTAATTAATTAAATTAAATACAAAGCTTCTAACACAATAATCAAGATTAATTAAATAATCACTTAAAAAAAATTAAGCATTAATTCCCATAAACATACCTTGCAACATAAATAAATAACAAGGAAAAAAGGGACAACATGACAACTAAGCATACTGAAACAAAGATTGATGACAAACTGTGACAAGGGTTGTGGTTTGGCAAGGAATCCTAGTTACTATCTCCCAATCAACTAACCATTGGGCAATGGACACGCTCAAACCTATGAATCTAGGTGGAGTCGATGTCCTGTACCTGCAATCCTATAATCAAAAAATATGTTGTACACATATATATCATGAACAATCACACCATGAAGAGAGAATTGCGGAATCACAAGGTGCTCGCAAGCAAGTGATGCAATCCTGTTCCCTTCACCAATACAATGTCACATCAAAACTGATGAAACTAAACATCAATAAAATACAAATGAGCATATAACAATATCAACTCAAATACACAACTATGCTAATCGGAAAGCATGTCATAAACAATAATCAACCATAGAGTGTATCATCACATCTAAACATAGAAACCATCATCGCTCCAATGTCAGCGATCAAATAACATAGTATCATGGTCTATTAAAGTAAAAGAACTGTTTGAAGACATAAAAAAATCAGAGTAGAACACTATCTAAAAATATAAGCAAATCAGAGGGGTGCTACAAGGATAAGGTTAAGATTAAATTTAGGGTTAGGGTTACAATTAGAGTTAGGATTAGGGTAAGGGTTAGAGATATAATTAGGGTTAGGGCCATGGCTAGGGTTAGTATTGAGGTAAGGTTACAATTAGAGATAAAATTAGGGTTAGGGTTATGCTTAAGGTTAGGGTTAGGATTAAGGTAAGGGTTATAATTAGATATAAAATTAGGCTTAGGATTAGAATTAAAGTTAGGGTTGGAGCTAGTGTTATACTTAAGGTTAGGTTTAGGATTAGGGTTAGGGTTAGATATATAATTATAATTAGTGGTGGGGATAAGGTTAAGATTAAAGTTAGGGTTACAATTAGAGTTAGGATCAAGGTAAGGGTTAGACATATAATTAGGGTTAGGGTCATGGCTAGGGTTACTATTGAGGTAAGGGTTACAATTAGAGATAAAATTAGGGTTAGGGTTATGCTTATGGCTAGGGTTAGGATTAAGGAAAGGGTTATAATTAGATATAAAATTAAGGTTAGGGTTAGAATTAAAGTTAGATTTGGAGCTAGTGTTAGACTTAAGGTTAGGTTTAGGGTTAGGATTAGGGTTAGGGTTAGAGATACAATTATAATTAGTTGCGGGGATAAGGTTAAGATTAAAGTTAGGGTTAGGGTTAGGGATAGAATTAAGGGTTAGGGTTACATTAGGGTTAGAATTAGGGTTAGGGTTACAATTAGAGATATAATTCAAGTCAAGGATAGGGTTATGGTTATAGTTATAGTTAGATTTAGGATTAAGGTTATAGTCAGGGTTACAACTAGGGTTACAACTTGATATATAATTAGGGTTAGGTTTAGGGTTAGGATTATAAATAGAGTTAAGGTTAGGGCTAGGGTTAGAGTTAAGTTTAGAGTTTAGATTAGGTTTATGGTTAGGATTAGGGTTAGGGTCATGGTTAGAGATAAAATTTGGTTAGGGTCAAGATTATGGTTACAATTATAGTTAGGTTTAGGTTTATATTTAGGCTTAAGGTTAAGGTTACAATTAGAGATAGAATTAGGATTAGATTTAGGGTTAAGATTAAAATTAGGGTTAAGGTTACTAGGGTTAGGGTTATTTTTTTGAACATATGTTGTCATTGATGCCAATGGAGTAATTTCCTTGATGATAGATAGTGATCACTAATGTCTAAGGAGTAATGCTAGTTGAACAATGAGAATTAAATGTAATCATAATTCTATATCATAGCATTTTGAGAACAATGAAGGTGATTGAATTCAATATTCTTGTAATATCATGCTTGTATCACTTCTATTGATGGAAGTAATTTGGAAGTCTAATTCAAAATCTTGGAGGTTGGTTACTCAAGGTAGAGATATTTCTCTGGTAATATGTTCATGGTCAGTATTCCTTCTTAGATGTGAGTTTTGGTTCATGGTTTGGAAGGAGAGTATGTTTACATGTATTCTATCTTATTCCAAAGTTTTTAGGATTAATATTCAACATGATTTTTTTTTGAAGTGATAAAAGGGTCACTATGTTGGTTAGTTAACTAGATGATGTTCCAGAATTGTGTGGTAATGGATTGAAGTATGTGACATTCAGAGATAGCATGGGATGTTGAAATAGGTCCAGGCTAAGGTTGTTATGGAAGTGAATGATATCATGTTCTTTTAGCAATAACAAATTTGATTTAGAACCTACCCGCTACATGTTTCATGGAAATTTAAATTTAGGTCCCTCCTATGTCGACCTGGTTATTTACGAACCCTTGGTTGACATGGGGTGATGTTAATTTAATGTACTATATATAATCACCATAATTTTATATCTCCCTTGACATGTGTGTGGATACGAATGTGTGTGGAAGTG
Organism: Sequoiadendron giganteum; assembly: GCA_007115665.2. Taxonomy (NCBI): domain Eukaryota; kingdom Viridiplantae; phylum Streptophyta; class Pinopsida; order Cupressales; family Cupressaceae; genus Sequoiadendron; species Sequoiadendron giganteum. Next base: position 474,352,800 of record CM021109.1, read on the forward strand.
TAAACTTGTATGAGCAAGAGTAATTCAATGGGAGTTGCATCTCAATTATTGTGCACCAATATCAAAAGATCATAAGGTATGTAGGAGAGTGACTGAGGTAAGCTCAGATGTTATGTAAGTTGTGTAATCATCATTAAAGTTTTGCAAGATTTATTTTTGTAATCTAGTAGGACTGGTGTCCTACTTATTGAGTTGGTGCTCAAATATTTATATTGGGGATTGGTGTCTCGTGTAGGTTGGTTCCTACAAATACATCAAGGGATTGGTGTCTCTGGTAGGTTGGTTCCTACTTCATGATTGTAACTTATTCATTATTTCTATGAGGCTAGATTTGGACAGTAGCTCCAAGAAACTCTTCTCACCATGGTTTTTCCGATTTTGAGTTTCCACGTATATCTAGTGTTCATTATTTGAATATGTTATTCTTTGATTACTTGATTGATAGTAGTTGTTTTGATTCATGATTCATGTTTGTATATATATGTCAAATTAAAGAGTTTTAAATAGATTTGATCTACTAGTTCACCCACCTCATTAGATTGTGTACCCTTCAATTGGTATCTTAGTTAACTTCCTTGAAGAAGCTTAAAAAATTGAGGTAGATTTGAGATGTGATGCAGTCAACAATTGAGAAAGAAAGGAGGTTTGCCAATTGTTTCATCTTTCCTTCACAAAATAAACACTTGAAACCATTTTAAATAAAAACTCCACCATAAAATATTTTATTACATTCATAGAAATACTAGAAGTCTACGAACTCATAAAAATGAACATTACAATCCATATTGGAAGCCCCATCTACAACTACAATAAACTACAGGCAATATTCGAATCTAGAATGCAAAAATCTACAGGCAAGTTTCAAAAATCAGCTACAACTCCATAAACCTGTCACTTTTGTCCATCACTTCTCCCTAATTATCATGAATATTTTAAAATGCCAACATGGGTTTTGTGCGTCTCCTTCCCAAATTTCCAGATCATTTTGAATTTTAAATTTTATTACCGTATGAGAAATTTATGCCACTTTTACTGAAACTAGGTCTCACCGTCACAACCCAAACAATATTCTCCTTAAAAAAAAATGCAGTCAAAACTCTACCTCTTCCATTCTGGCATGGTGATTCATGCCATTAGCCTCTTAATTGTTCCTTCCTAACAATTTTCAAATATTTTTCTAAATTGACATCTATTATCCCATTCCTACACCTCCACTATCTCAAGCACTTGCACCAAGAAGATTCCAACACTAATGACCAACAATTTCAAATTCTTGGGAGTTACAAATAAAAAAAATATAGTATCTCCCAACCAAATGAAATGATTTTACAATTAAAATTCATGCCAAAAACAAGTGTATGGAAAGGGGCCCCTTTCAAGGTTTTCAAAGGAAGAAAAATCAAGAAATATATCATGCCTACAAGACCGACATCACACCAAAATTCAGGAAAATAAAATAAATCTTTTTGGGTGTGCAGGATTGCTTGGTAGCCTTAGATAATCCTACATAAAACACCTAGGGTAAGAAGAAATGTTCCATGAGTTGGAGCTCATGAACATTTGAACATTCTATGTTTGTTCTTCAACCATTTTTCTTCCTTATCAATCTATATCTTCTTCTTTACCTTGCTCTAAATATTCATATCTCTCCCTTCCTTCATCTTTCCTCTCTTTCTTCCTCTCATGTAATTCATCTTGCTTCCTCATGTTTCATATTTCCATTCCAATTTATCATTCTCAACACTTGCATACAAATTGGCATTAACAAATTCGTAGAAATCAATGAATTTTATATTCTCGTATTTCTCACCTATTTCTCCTTCATCCTCTTCTTTTTCTATGTCAACAAGAGTCATCATACCTTGTTTTTTTTCATTTTGTAACATATTATTTATGCCCATAACAATGTCTCCCATTTCACTTTCTTTCACCATCTCTTCAAAATACAAATAAGCTTTAACATCAACTTCAACAAATTTTGAAAAGTCATCAAATATCTTAATTTTCTTCTCTTCCCCTACTACTGTATCATTAATTTCAGTATTCTCATATCCATTGTTGTAAACCATGTCATTTTCATGTGAGTCAACCTCTTCTTTATCATCAATTTTTTTTGAAAATTTAAATTTTACCTCAATGTTTGTTACAACTTTTGTTTCACTAGTTGTTAATGAAAGCCGCTCCTTTTCAACTGCTGCAATATGTATTAACAAGTCATTTTATTCATTTCTTGTTGCTCCTTCAATTTCCTTATTCATAGTCTTCCCCATAAAGTCTTCTTCACTTTGTTTTCCCAAAAAATTCTAATGTTTCCAAGTCCTTCAATGGACCAAAATTTTTTGCAACTTCATGGTTATCTTCTACAACAATACTATCCTTTTCATGCACAAATTCATTTATCTCTTTCAAATCAAATTTTCTTTCACAAATATCATATTGATGACTATTTAATTGGATGTTTCCTTGCTTCTCTATTTCTGTCCCAACTTTACAATCACCATATTGCTTTATATTTTCTTCATGCAAATCAATATTTACTTTGTAAATCTCGAAAGAAGGAGATACTACCTCTATTTTTGCTGTTGCAACCTCTTTTACTATGCATGCAATTTTATTTTTATTTTATTTTATGTCATCAACAAGATGCACATCTGCTGCTACATCTTTCTTTCTCTATTATTTCCTTGTGCCTTTCTTCTTTCCTAGCTTTCTTTCATCTGCATTTGTGTGGGATGCTCCCACATGAATTTATTTCCATACTCTTTCCACCATAGGGTTTCAAAGATGCACTTCAACATTCTCATTTTTGCTGTCCTCTTTGCCAAACCTCTAATTTTCCTCTTTCTTCTCTTCACTGCCATCTATTACAACTTCTTTTCCTTCTTCCTTTCCTACACAAAAATCATCACTTAAAAAATGATTATGAAACAAACAATGTAATTTCACTTCCTCTATTTTTTGATCTTCCTCAATAGTAGCTTTCTTCTTCATTCCCAAGCTTTCCTCAAGGGCATCCAATATTACTTCTATATTCTTCAAATCTGCAGTCAAATTATTTTCTCTCACTTTTTCCCAATACTCTTCCCAAAATAACATTCTCCCAGGTCTTCAAATGACCCATCTTTTCCTCTTCTTAAAGACATATTTAGACACTCACAAGTCCCTCTGCAGTTATAAGTCCTCCTTACAACAATCTCTCACTTTTTCTTATCCTCTACCTAATAGATGATTTTTGGAAGACACACCTCTCTCTCATTCACCTTCTACCCAGCCTTAACCTCTACTGGAGGATAAAGTCACAAGTCCTCTTCCATACCTGCAGTAAAAATCACACACACATTCCAACAAACTTGAATCCTTCAATTTTCTCCTAGCAGATATCCAAGAAAAATAACTTACTCACTACTGCAACACTTCCCAACAAATCTTCCTACTCTGATATAATTTTATGCAGTCAACAATTGAGAAAGAAAGGAGGTTTTTCAATTGTTGCAGCCTTCACAAAATCAACACTTGAGACCATTTTAAATAAAAAATCCACCATAAAATATTTTATTACATTCATAGAAATACTGAAAGTCTACAAACTCATAAAAATCAGCATTACAATCCATATTGGAAGCCCCATCTACAACTACAATCAACTACATGCAAGATTCAAATCTAGAATGCAAAACACCTACAGGAAAGTTTCAAAAATCAGCTACAACTCCACAAACCCGTCACTTGTATCCATCAATTCTCCCTAATTATCATGAATCTTTTAAAACTCCAACATGGGTTTTGTATGTCTCCTTCCCATTTTTCCATATCATTTTTAATTTTTCAATTTCATTATTGTATGAGAAAGTTATGCCATTTTTTTAACTGAAAATGGGTCTCATAATCATGACCTAAACAACATTCTCCTTCAAAAAAAGCATTCAAAACTTTGCCTCTTCCATTTTGGCATGGAAATTCATGCCATTTGCCTCTTAATTGTTCTTTCCTAACAATTTTTAAATCCTTTTCTAAATTGACATCCATTATCCCATTCTTGCACCACCACTACCTCAAGCACTTGCACCAAGAAGATTCCAGCACTAATGGCCAACAATTTCAAATTCTCAAGAGTTAGAAATGAAAAATAATAATATCCCAACCAAATGAAATTATTTTACAATTAAAATTCATGCCAAAAAAAAGTGTATGGAAAGGGTTCCCTTTCAAGGTTATTGAAGGAAGAAAAATCAAGAAATATATCATGCCTACAAGACCAACATCACACCAAAATTTAGGAAAATAAAATAAATATTTTTGGGTGTGTAGGATTGCTTAGTACCCTTGGATGCTCATGTATCAAGATGACACACACAATGGCTCAAGAAGGATTGCCTTTCAAATGAGGTACCACTCTTTGATAGATCCAATTATGCCTTTTGGAAAGTGAGGATGGAAGCATACCTGATGGCACTAGGGTTTGAAGTTTGGAAATCAACCGTGGAAGGATATGAGATCCCTAAAAGTCCTCCAAGAGATCAGGCCAAAACAAAGGCTTGTGAAAAGAATGCTAAAGCAAGGAATGTAATTTTATGTGGTTTATCTGACTCCGAGTTTGTGAATATTATGCATTACAAGAAAAAAGGAAGTGTGTAGTAAATTGGATAATATCTACAAAGGCGATGACAAGGTCAAACAAGAAAAGATTCAAACTCATAAAGGTCAGTTTGAAAGTCTAAAAATGAGGGAAGAGGATCTAACATTACCACATTCCTACTCTAGGTTGATGAGGTTGTGAATTATATTAGAAGTCTTGGTGAAGAATTGAAAGAAGCTATGATTTAAAAAAAGGTACTTAGATCCCTTCCTAAAAATTTTGATGCAAAATTTTCTATTGTTGAAGAAGCTAAAGATTTGAATACTATGGGGTGGTGCCACAATAATGGGTTACACTTTTTGGGACATCCTTTTTTTTTTTTTTCCTAAAATCACATATTTTTGGAAAATATAATGATTTAAGCCTTTAAAGGTTCCATTTAGATGATTATTAAGGAGGGTTTGATCAAACTTCCTTAGATCAAACCCCCTTGGATACATCCCCGTTAGTTTTAAACCATACCTATAATGGAGTCTCCTCTACACCTATCAAAATGCTGATAAAAAACCATTTTTGATTTACCTTTTGGTCGATCAAATGAATTCATTTAAAATTTATGTTTTGTAAGTATGTAGCCCTTATTATAAGCTTCCCAAAAGGTATAATTTTAAATATATTTAATTTGATTATTATATTTATTTTTTATTTCTTGTGAATGTAGGTTTTGCAATGAACATCAAATTCTTTATTTCACACATACAAAAAAAAAGGAAAATAGAGAATTTTTTTCTAAAAAATACATGTGCACTAGGTATTGATGTCCTTGTTCCAAAAAAAAAGAATAATTTAATTCAAATGCATAAAAAAAAAGTTATGCGGTCTGAAGTACATGTTTGTCCAAATTATAATTATTTTGATTTGGAAAATGAGGCAAATTTTGGATTCCATTCTTATTGTTCATTAATATTCAATCCTTAACTGTTAATAAGCGTGTTGGTTTTATACTGAAGCTTGATTTGATTAAAGCTTACGATAGAGTTGATTGGGGTTTTCTGTCAATTTTTTTGAAATCTTTTGGTTTTGGGGAGAAAATGGTGGCTTTGGTTCTCCAACTTATTTCCACCCTGAGGTTTTTTGTTCTTGTCAATGGGTCTCCTTCTCCTCTCTTTTATTGCTCGAGGGGGTTGAGATAGGGGGATCTTATATCTACCTTTCTTTTTATTATCATGGTGGAATCTATGGGCTGCCTCATTCAGAGATTTATTAACTTGGGTTAGATGTTTGGGTTGTCTCCTTCTCGTAACCTTATTTTCTCCCATCAATAGTTTGTTGATGATTCTCTCATGCTTGGGGAGTTGTCTATCAAGGAAGCCAAGCTATTAAAATTATTTTTCAAAGATCTGAGGCTACTTCGGGGCAAAAGGTTAGCTTACCCAAGAGTGTTATTTTATTCCTTAACATTCCTAACCATAGGCAGATTAAAATTTCCAGAATTATGTAGTGCTAGATTGGTGAGCTTCCATCATCTTACTTGGGTCTTCCCCTGTGCCCTAATATGGATCTTGAATCCTTTTGGAAGGGATTGATTGACAAGTTCAACACCAAATTGGCTGGTTGGAAGGGTGCGTTGCTAAGTCAAGCTGGGAAAGTGTAGCTGATTAAGTCTACTTTTTAGAATCTTCCTGTTTATGCTCTTAGCCTATTTTATATGCCAAGGAAAATTATGGATAAGATGGAGGGAATTTAGAAAAAAATTCTCTAGCCTAGAGTTGAAGACAAGAAAAGGATTCATTTGGTCTCATAGGATGATGTTTATAGGCCTAAAAAGGTGGGACGTCTTGGAATTCATAAAATGAGAGAATTTAATTTGTTTATTCTTGGTAAACAATTGTGGAACCTTATTTTGGCGAAGAGTGAATGGGCTAAAATTTATTTGAGAAAATATCTTCGTGGGGTGGATCATATAAGGGATCTACTATATGGAAAATTTTCCCCTCCATTTGGTTATGCTCTATGGAACTATATGGTTAAGTCTTGTAGGATTGTTTCTAAAGGTCTCTTTTGGCAACTAGGAAATGGTAGGAAAATCCTATTTTGGGATGATTGTTGGTTGGGTAACAAGCCACTCAAAGATGAGCCTTTGGCCCTTCCTTTCATGGATACTTGTGTGTTGAGGTTTGGCAAATTTTTTGCTGACTATATGGATGTGATTCATTGGAAAAGGTTGCATGAGGTGGAACTAAGGCTGGAGGGTCTCTCTAATGCTTTGTCCTTGGTTCATATTCCTTCTTATGCCCCTGTTGATAAGATTATGTGGAGGTCCTCTTCCAATGATAATTTTTTTGTTTCAGTGGAATTTCATCTACAAGTTTCTTTTGTTTGACCTGCTCCTTTTTGGTCTTCCCTGTGGTCCTCTAAATTGATTCCCAAGATTAACATTTTTTTCTACCAGAATAAGGTTTTAACTACTGAAAATCTTGTTAAGAGAGGTTTTGTGATGCCTGGCATATTCTTTCTTTGTCAAGAGGATGTCGAGAATTATTTTCACCCCTTGATTGGCTACAGATTTTTTAGAGAATTTTGGGCTCATGTTGTTTCTCTTTGGAGCCTCAGTTGGGTGTTTCCCTCTTTGATTGGGGAAGTGCGGTCTCAATGGGTGGGGCCTTCATCCACTCCTTCTCTACTCTTGCTCTGGTCTCTTTCTCTACCTCATATTGCTTGTGGCATCTGGCTGGAACAATATAATAGGATTTTCAATAGCTTGACTCTCACTACCATTTTTGTGGCTTAGAAAATTTGTGTTGCTATCAAAGATAATTTTGTTTCAGGGGCTTCCTTTCATAATGGCCCGAGGATTATGCTCACACCATGTGATATTTCTATTATGCATATTGGAAGTTTCCTTGTGACATTTCTTTTCCTTTGACTAAAGCTAAAGCCTCTAGAGATGATGTTGTTTGGAAGGTTCCCCCGATTGGATGGGTAAAAGTTAATTTTGATGGTGCAGCTAAAGGAAATCTGAGACCTACAGGTTGTGGGGGAGTGTTAAGAAATTATAATGGTAGGTCCATTTCTGCTATGGCGCTCCCTTTGGGAACCCAAACAAACCACTTCATGAAAGCATTTGCAGCCTATCATGGCTTGAAGATGGCTTAATCTAAAGGCTATAGAAAGGTGCGGCTTGAGGGTGACTCTTTAAATATTATTAAAAATTTGAAGAATTCTTTTGTCCCCTCATATAATGTTGAATCCCTTATCATGGATTCCATTGAAATTTTAAATTCCTTTGATGAATTTTATATCTCTCATATTGTTAGGGAAGGGAATAGCCTAGTGGATGTCTTTTCTAACTTAGGTGTTAGTGGTTCTAGGGTGTGAGATGTGGATGAACCCCTCCCCATTGAGGCTCTTGCTTGTTTAAATCATGATTATCAAAATTTCTAATTCGAATGGCGGCCTCATTATGTTCTGGGATCACATGACTATAATCATTTGGCAGTTAATTTGTCAAAGTGAAGGTGAGAAGGATTGTGCTTGGGTTGATGGTACCTTGAGTAATCTCCATATGGGGCAGAATTCTAGGATAATTATATCTCTCTAATCCCAATCCGTTGTCACACAGTTTGTGAGAATTTCCTAGCTTTCTTTTTGGAGGCTTCTCTTAATCATTTGCAAATTTCTCAAGCTCTTGAGTTCTACTAAGATTGTGTCCATGGGCGATGATAGAAATAGAGTGGATCATTTTTCCTATGATACCCTAAAAAATAAGAAGGAGGTGTATAAAATATTGCATAAAGGTGGGCTTAATCCTTACTTGGAGAAGCTTCATGGGAATAACCTCCAGGCTATGACCTTGTTTGTTAAAGGTTGGCATAGTAAGGTTTTGAAAATGGGTGGCATTGGATTTGATGTCAATGAGGACTTCATTGCAAATATCACAAGTCTCTCAATGTAGGGAAATAAGGTTTATAGAGACAAGAAGGAGTCTAAAGTGGCTATGCAGATTTTCTTCAAAGGAGATGATGAACAACAACTTAAGAAGGCCAAGAGTGGAGGGTACCAGTGTTGTTCCATCAAAGCCCTAAGGGGTGATGTTACTAAGGAATTGATGAGGTAAATTACTTTAGAGGGTCGGTTTTCAATTGACAATGCTTATCATTTTGTTCTTTTGAATCATTTTTGCCACAAGAAGAAAATATCCTTTCCTTTTTATCTTTTGGCTTCTTTAGAGTATGTTCTGAAGGATCATAAAAGGAACTCTAAGAAATTTATGTTGCATGTTGGTCTTATTTTGTTGATTTCAGATTATGCTAAAGCTTTTGTGGTTCCTAAGCCACATGTTATGGATCCTAAGGGTAAGAAACAAAAGCTAGATGTGGATTATGAGATTGTTTTAGAAGATGAGTCAGTGAGTTTGAAAGGAAAAAAGAAGAAGTGGCTCTAGAGGAGGAGTCTGAGTTAGAAGAAGAGGATGATGATTATGTTTCATATTCTCAGGCCTTTATGGAAGTGATATTGCAACCTCCTACTCCAAGGAAGATTGGTAAAGGAGAATATTCTCCTAAATTGAAGTATTATGAGACTTGTAGTGAGGAAAAGGTTGGTGAAAAACCTAGTAAATCTAGGCCGGTTTCTCCTTCTACTATCTTGAAAGATATGATTCATAATTATGAAGATGTGTCTCTGCTGCCCCCTGGTTTGGGGACTAAGAGAAAGAAGGTTTTGAAGGTGGGTAGCCTGGTAGCCCTATGTAGGAGGAGCATGTTGCTTCTCCTCCAAAGATAGGTGATGGGCAAGAGGCTATGGGATCTCCAGGTGTGGAATTGGATTTATACAAGAGAAGGAGGTCGGTGGCTGAGGACATCATTAGCTCTCTTCACAAGATCCAAATTTCGGTGGCTGGGATAAAAGGTAAGGAGGTTTGGGAGAGCCAGGATAAGATTATTATCTCCAAGGAGGGGGATGTGGAGGATAAGGATGTATTTAAATTTGATTGAGAGGATTTTTCCAATGTTCTGGGTATGGCTAAGGAGGGTACCATTTATTTTAAAAAATTTTAAAACTGGTTTTTCATGAGCTCAATATGACTAATGTTAGGGTTCGGGGTGCCATGATCAAAGTGGGGGAGTATTTGTAGTCCTTTGTTTAGTCTCAGGTTGATGAGCTTTTTAATTCCTTGAAGATAGTTTCCAAGGAGTTACTAAAGATGAAGTATTTGTTTGAACAAAGAATCTTGACCTTGGGAGAACAAATGGAAAGGGTTAGTGTGAAATTGGATAAGGTTGTGGAAGGGAATAAATCTTCTTTGAGGTATGAAGCTAAGGGAATCTCTACTCTTAATGAGAAGGCCAAGAATCGAACGAAGGTTTCTTCGGGTGAGAAAGAAGTTGCTTGTGAAAGGAAAGGGGTGGAGGAAGCTTCGACAGAGAAGGTTGTAGGTTTGCAGAATGTTCTGGTTAATGAGGTAAATGTGGTTGGACCCGGTGCTAAACCTTGCAATAAGACCAAGATGCGGGCTGAGATCCATGCTAAAGATATGTCTAAAGTGATGGATGCACATCAAAATACTATTGAGAGCGACATGGAAGATGCAAACATTCTGAAGAATATTTAGTTCTTCTATTTTTTCCTTCCTTTTTGGTTTTTGTCGTGCTGATGGTTTGTTGTGTTTTAATTGTTGTTTTCTCTATTTAGTTATCTTTCACTTCAACTTTTTTTTTTTTGTGAAGGGTTTTAGGGCCCTTTAAAACCTATTTACCTCTAATCAAATATTTTTTTTTATGAAAAATATCCATGCACTAGATATTGGTGTGACAAATCTAAATTTTAAAAATTAAAAGTGTATCCTTTCAATAAAAAAATTTATGCAGTTCAAAGTAAACATCACTTTTTTAAAAATGTTGTTTAGTAGAAAAATAAGTTATTACAAATTACATAAAAGGATTCACAATTTATTTTTTTAAATATAATTAGAATCTACACACAAATCTCACAAATCACTAGTTTGATTCATCTTCAAATTCTCTATGGTTTAGTTGCTATAGGTGTAAGAAAGTGAAGGCCTGGTGAAAAATATTGATTTCAATGTCAAGTTTGGCCAAAAAGTGTAACCCATTATTGTGGGATCATCCTATGACTATGAATGAGTTTCATGTAAATTATTATTATGCATATGAAATGAGAATTGAGAATGACAATCTTGTAAGAAAAGAGATTGCATTGAAGGTTTCCAAGAAGCAATATGACTTAGATTTAGAAAATGGATTAGATCCAGAAGAAGATTTTTTTTTAAAGATGTTATAGAGAGGTTCTAGAAAGTATAAAGGTAAGTTTCATTTAAAATGTTTCAATTATGGTGAAGTAGGTAATTTCATGGCTAAGTGTCCATATAAGGAATCTAACAATGATACAAAGAAGTCATTCCATAAAGGGAAAAAGATTCAGAAAAGTCAGAAATTTTTCTTTATCAATGAGGAAATCTATTCGTTTGATGATGATGATGACCAAGGAACCTCCAGATTTGAAGGATAAGGGGTTCTATTTATGGCTATGGAAACCTTTGAAGAATATGTAGAAATAAAGTCTAGAATTAAATATGATGTAGAAGTAGGTCTTGTGGAATACTTACTTTGTGTCGACAAGGAGATAAAAAGGATAAATAAAAGGATTACAAAAGAAGTGAAAGCTAAAGAAAAATTATCTTAGATTCTTGAGGAAGCATAGAAGATGGTCATTGATGTGAAGGTTCAAATTGAAGAGTAACCGGGGATTGTGAAAAACTTGAAGCAAAAATTGTATTACCAAGAAAGGATATTGAAGTGGTAAATCATTAGTTGAAACTGAAGTTTGGAAAAAACATAGAGATCTTGGATCATATAATAGAAATCTAGATATCACTACATATCAAAACTAGTCTTGGTTTTATTAGTGAGTAAAAAAGTAAGGTGATTAAGCAAACAATGAAGTCTATTTTTGAGGATCTAGAAAATAATAATTTTGGAAGTTGAAATTCCAAGAAAGTTGTAGTAGTTAACAAACGCAAGGTGGTGAATGCTAGTTTCATCGAAGTGCACAAGAAAAATAGAAGATCTAGAATAAAAAATCCAAGAGGACAAGGATCATTAGTAGAATTTGGAAAATAAATGACTATGTGACTATAAATTTTAGTCACAACAACTAAAAATGACCAAATTCTACTTAATTTTTACAACTCAGCTATAAATAAGTAAACAAATGACTAATTTGGTCATTGACTAAAAAATATTTAGTCACACAGCAAAAATGACTAAATAGTTAGTCATTTATTTAATCACAATCCATTTGTATAAATCATTTAAGGAATCAATAGTATAGCCAACCAAAATACTCTAAAACTTTAATAAACATACTCTAAATTTTTTGTCGAAATCTTATTTTCATGTGTAGCTTGCCAAAATGGAGTTTTCATTTTAAGAAACATACTCTAAAACCTTTGTCAAAACCTTATTTTCAAGCGTAGCCCACCAAAATGGAGAAGTGTTTTAGTAAATAATGACAAAGAATGGTAAGGAGATGTGCATGGTAGGAGGCATATGATTCATTGCTAGTTATCTCATTCTTGCTCTACTCAACAAGGGTTACATTGTTTGCGCTATTGTTTGTAATCCATGTATTTAATTGACATATATTTTCATAATCTCAAATTCCTTTAGATGCTTTTGAAGTATCAATGTATCCTATATAGGGTTTAGAATGATTTATTTTAATTAAAAAAAAAAAATGAAGTTACTTTTGAAGTATCAATATATCTTATATAAGGTTTAGAATGATTTATTTTAATTTTCAAAAATAAATAAATGATTTATTTTCCTGTGATTAGATAATGTGGAGATCTCATAAATCTTCCCCAACACACTATCCTCTTTGGCATTATATTCATTACTCTAGCTGCTAGGGTTTTGCATGTGACATCTTTAATATCTTCATGACAATGGCTTTTAAATATACCACTCTTTTCTTTAATATTTATCATGGTAACCCTTGAGTTCCATAATCCACCTTCAATCTCTTCTAAGAATGTTGTCTTAAGCTAGACTACATAGTATGCATATAAAGCAAGTCCTTCATACCTGCCTTTGTTCCAAACAACCACTCACTGCCTTGGTTAGAATGCTTCCTCCATAAGCACAATAACATGTTTTAAAATCATGGTTTCCAGTGATTGACCATTAAGGTCACTACTTTCATCAAGATAAAATGAAATTTTTGTCTTCAAACTCAAGGCATTATGCAAGATAACATTATGAATTGTTTGTTGTGTATGATTTGATTTTCTTGCACATTTACTACTTTTCTAACTACCTTTAAGACTGGATATTTCACCCTCAGTTGCAATCTCAAACAACTCACTCACTGTCACTTGAAGATTCCTTTCATGAGCGTCCTACTATAAAATAAAACTATGCCCTATAGACTACCTACTTACTTACTATAGGGGATTCATCATTTCATGGTATTATGGGTCTTAAGATCCTTCAACCTTATTGTCACTACTTCACAGTCCACAAGGTATTATTCATTATTCTCCATCTTTGATGAGTCTCAAAACACTACTCAAACATGCAATCCACTACCTCCATTATACAATGGATAAGAAGAAACAATGAACTTGTGATTACCTTCATTACTTCATTTGGACATTCATTATTGATTACATTTTCCTTTTCTAACATTGCCAATAGCATTTGAAAAACCCTCAAGGTTAGAAAGGGGTAAGGAAACTCACTATTAAAATCTCCACTTTATGATGCAAGGTTTGAGCTTTATTAGCTTGTCACTACTCAACCTATTTTTGACTGTCACACCTCAAGTGATTGTCATTCTTCTTACCATAGATTGCATTTACAAATGTTATTGAGCTACATAGTGTGTTTGTTATTGGCTACAATCTTTAGATTACAAGATTTTATTATTGGCTACAATGTCTCAATCTTTCTGGTATTGCAACCTCACTAATCCACTGGAGTTATGGTTTATGTTTCTATGGAGGAATTGGGTTTGTACCCTAGTCATGCTCTTACCTATTCTTCTATTGGTATTAAAAACAACCTTAAATATTGGGTTAGAAAATCAACTGTCTTGACAAGGTTGTGGCATGATCTTGGATTGTATCCTAAAGTGTGTAGGAAGCTTGTGTTTGATCATTAAGATATGTAAACCTGATCAAGAAAATGTAACCTATATAGAACGGGTCTTTCTTTAATACTTTCCATAATAGCTATTAAAAAATCACATTATTATAGTTTGTGGTAACCCAAGATTGCATTCAAGTATGTAACAAACTTGGTTTGTAGTTTAAGTTGTACACTTTTAAGTAACATTCATAAGGTTTAGAAAATCTTGATCACTCTCTAGAATATCCAATTAAACATGGGTTGTGCTTGAATGCACTACATAATTGATATAACACAACCATTTTGCATATCAACAAGAGTTATAGGCTCTTTATTTCCGCAAGAGGTAATCGATCTTGGATCATGCTATCATTACAACGTAACATGTTAAACTTGAGTCAACCTGAATGTATCCAATGATGATTGAAACCCAATTGAAATGATAGTGATTTGTACATGAATTGTGCTCATATGAGTGCCTCCATTTCTATCACAATATAGCCACATTAAACTTGGGTCACACATGAATGTATCCTGTATTTGTTATAAAACAACTGTGCCACATGACCAATAGAGTTATGGATCACATAATTATAGTCACAGGAATTTTTTCCTTGATTGTGCTCTTATGGTGATTCCATTACTATTATAGCATAACCCAGTGGACTTATATTGCTCAAATCCTTACATTTCTTATTTTATCTTTGGATGGATGACTTCATGGATTTTTTGTGATTTATACAACTTTTGTTTTGATAGTAAATGACATCAGATTCTTTTTGAAGTTGTAATGATTTATTAATTATGTTTTTATGATGATTTTGAGTTTTATTTAAAAGGGGTTAATATGTGGAATTTTTATGTGCATGAAGAATAGATTGTGATGCAACGTTTGGGTATGGACAGTTCAAGAAAAATTGGATTGCTATTAGTGACATAACCAGGCTGGAGAGTACCTTGAGCCGTTGTGAAATATTTTCGGGTGTTTTCACTATGAAGTAGAACCTAGGTGTTGGAATTTCTAAATATTCGACAGAGGAAGTTCCTTTATTCTAAAGATAAAATCATAAATTTTCTGGTCCAATTGGACATCCAACCTAACATCTTTAATATCCAATAGAGAAAGTTCATACATTCTAAAGATAAAATCATAAATCTATTGGCCTAATTTCAGATCCAATTTGAGGTCGTGAAGCTTTGATAAAGGAAGTTCCTATATTATAAAGATAAAATCATTAATTTTATTGGTCCAATTTGAGGTCATGAAGCTTTGACAGAGAAAGTTCCTACATTCTAAAGATAAAATCATAAATCTGCTTGGTCCAATTTAAGGTCCAATTGTAAGGATTTTTGTTTTAATTATACTTTCTGATATTTGGCTTGATACAATTTATTCCTTTAGAATTATGGTATTGATTGCCTTTAGAATTATGGTATTGAATTCAAGGAAGAGCTCCAAAGATGGTTCCTTTAGATGGAGACTCCACATTTTTGCTATAGGTTCCATCTAGAAACACCAGAAGCTCAAGTACTCCCATACTTAGGTACAACAAAGTTTAAGGTGAATTTAACTTAGTATTTTATGCTAATTTGGATATGTTCTAGCATGTAGTTAATTGTTTTAGCATTAAAGATAGGCTAAATAGTTGTTCATAAACCATTGTTTCAAATTCTAAATTGCTATACCTTATTCTAGGAGCGAATCATAGGGGAGTCTATACATAAGACACCATTGTTTCAAATTCAAATTTGTTGGATCTTTCAAAATTGTTTGCTTCATTTATTTGATCTAAGACAACCTATTGCATAGAAGATTCTCTCAAAATCATACTAAAATCCTTTATTTCGAGATGACTATTCAAAATATTTCCCTTCATAACAATGAAAAAAAGCATCAGTCATTAACCTGAACTTTGCAAGAGTTTCATCAAATTCTACTTTTCCATTCTCTTTTCCATTCTGAATTTTACTCCCAATTTCATCCATGAAGAACTTCTTCAGCTTGTAGATCCTGTTGTTAGCCATAACTTTACCAAGTGTCAAGGATAGCTTTGAGTACTTATTTTCATCACTTGTAAATATATATTTTTTTACTTTTTATGGTCATAAAAAATAGAGATGATTTTAGTCTCTGTCAAATATTTTCATGCATGTTTGAGATCTCTACAAGGTGATGAAAAAGGCCCTAGGGTTTGGTAGGATTTTGAGTATCCTTATTATTTTGATGGTAATGTTGTCACTAAGTTCTCTACTTGGCCAAATATAGTCACCTAAGAAACTTCCATGATGCTCTTGATTGTAAATTACTTTTTTCTCCCTACCTTCTCACTATAGGTATGATTCTTCAACTCTACCAATTTCCCTTCCATCTCAGTGGCTTTTCATGCTCTTGCATCTATTCTCTTATGAATTTATTCTTATGAATCTAAAAGCTATCACTAGGTCTATTATGACTGTTAGGTCTTTAAGGGTATATGATTTTCTACTATGAACTCTTAGATTGTCATACTTTTGATGACAATTCTCCAAGGATGTTTTCTCACTGACTTAACTCTTTGTATATTATCCATTATGTATTGAAAATTCATGGTTTCTACTTAACTATTTATTGGTGTAACCATTGCCATGTTTCTTGGGACTATCATACCTATAGGATAGTTTCCTTATAGTTCTAAATGTAATTTAAAAGGTGCTGATAAATATTGACAAGTTTCATAAGACTATTGTGTCAAGGTAGTAGATGGTCATGAAAAGTTTCATAAGACTATTGTGACAAGTTTCATACACCACCATGTCGCAAGAGCCAAGAAGACAGGGTGTGGTGTAGTGGTAACATCTCACATTATTGGGAAGGTCGATCAATAAATGTGTGGTATGGTGGTAAATCAAATACTTATCCCGCATCCCCACAAGAGCCAAGAAGACATGGTGCAGTGTAGTGGTAACATCCCACATTACTATGAAGGGCGAGCAATAATGGTGCGGTGTAGTGGTAACATCTCGTATCACCACAAGGATCATGTCAAAACAGTGTGGTATCATGGTTAAACTATAAAACAAAATATCACATTTATTTGAGGAATTTTTTTTGAAATAGTTTGCTTTCCTTTTGTATATTGCTTCCACATTTTATGTATGTCTAGCAGGGCACTTGTAACTACAACATATGCCAAAAAAGTCCTTGTTGTTATGCTTTGATGGATGTCCCTTCGTTATTATTGGATATCTAATGTAGTACATATTATTGTAGTGTAAGCCTATTTTTTAGATTGTTTCATTTAGCATCACCAATCTTCTCCACAAGAATATTATCCCTATTCAAAATGATGGAAATGGTTCACATCTCTCAGAATAATTTCTCTTGCAACAATCTTGGAGATGAATTTAGATGCAGTGTGAAAATCAGAACATACTTGAAGGTTCTTAACAACTCTAATAGTTGTACCAAGGGCCATGTTTAACAAACCAAAAGCAATTTATAACTTTTCACTACGGTGGAAAATAAATGATTCTTTTTTCTTTTATTCCACAACATTAAGTAAAAGTCTTGAATCTAGAAATACCTTGCTTATTTCATTTGCCAAGTCAATTTATTTAATTTTGCATAGATCTCCCATGTTTGTGGATGTGATCTATCTCCTACACAAAAAATCATGTACCATTTTATGCCCTTCAATCCAACTACATGCAGGTATCTTTTTAATTCCTCTATCTTTCATCAATCTCCTTACTATTTGAACCTCACCACACCTACCCACTTCTGCACAAATGTTTTAGAGAAGAACATAAGTTGCAACATTTTTAGGATCCAACTAAAAAAGAAGTATTTCTGGAATACTCAACCTATATTCATTTATGATCCATAGGAACCAAAGGTTTAATTGGCATCTTAGTAATAATATTTAGGGTGTCCTCAAGATAGCCAACACAAGAATGAAGGTCAACCATGCACACCTAATGATCAACTATGTATGTAATACAGTAAGGGTTACTGACATGTGAAGTATGCACAACCCTCATCCACTAAACCTGCATGACTGCATGAATCTAGAACACAATAAAATATTACAATGTCGGTGTTCCAGAGTGCTTCATTAATTCAAAGATTTTGAGAGCTTCCTTGTAAAATCCATTTTGTCCACATTATACAATCATATCATTTCATTCCATGAGATGACATCTCTTTGAGGAATTTTTTCAAAAAATTCATTTTGTACTACATTTTGGTGTCAAATCTTTGGTAATTATGGTTAGTTTCATTACATTCAAATTCTAAATTATGGGAAATTATATATAGTAAATAGATTGATGGCTATTTGGATAGTGAAATTAGCTCTCTTAGAAATTAACTGAAATATCTAGAAGGATTATTTTAATTAAAGAGGATTTTGTGGTTATTTTTGTAACAATGATTAACAATGATTTTACAATGTATCTAGCTTTCTATTTTCATTCAAGATACAAGTCATCAAAGTTAAGCACATACCAAGAAGATGCTACTCTACTTTAAACCCCCAACCTCACTTAGTTTAGTCTACTTGCATGGGGATATTAAGGAAGTTGCTAAAAAAATAATATATATCATTTTTTGTTTTTGATGGAGA
The DNA here is from genome assembly GCA_007115665.2 of Sequoiadendron giganteum. Taxonomy (NCBI): domain Eukaryota; kingdom Viridiplantae; phylum Streptophyta; class Pinopsida; order Cupressales; family Cupressaceae; genus Sequoiadendron; species Sequoiadendron giganteum. The sequence continues at coordinate 474,371,132 of CM021109.1, forward strand.
ATCTTTTGAGATTCAATATGGTAGTGGATCAATATCCGTTTTCTTAAGTAAATATGATGTTATAGCTGAGAAACTTGTTGTGAAACATCAGGTTAATAATTTTTGGATGTTAAGGCTTCCCAATTGTATATCAAAGATCTTTTCTCATCAACTTAATTTGGAATTTATGTATAAATGGATTCTTCCAATGTGCAAGTCTTTACTCAGACAACACATGAACCAGGGTTGACATTTTTTTTGTCTAATTAGGTTTGATGGAATTCTCGGGCTTGGTTTTTAGGAAATTTCTGTTGATAATTTTGTTCCAGTCTAGTTAGTGTTGATGGCCTTCATTATATAATGTCAACTTCATTCTATAATCTGAGCATATCACCTTTCTTAAACTTTGAATAAGGTTATGAAATCAAGGGTTCAATATGCATATTTCAAGCCTATGTTGAACACTCTTTTTAAGGCATTTGTTAATAAGGCTCCAATTTTTTAATTGATTTATCTTTCTTTTATGTTTGGAATTTTCTAAACTTGAAATATACAATGGACTTTTATTCTCTCTAAATTGAGACTAATAGTATTTTTTTTGGTTTTATTAAGGCACAACTTTATTCATGGTAGAAAAGGAAACACCCTGTTGCTCATATTAGATGGCATGTTGTATATAAAGGAGGAAAGATTCTAGTTGGGTTATTTTTGATTGCATTTAAGGAGAGAGCTTCATATACGGGACATGATCAACACTCTCCTTCTTGGATTCTACATGTTACAACTTTCTCCAAGAATATTTACCATGTTGTAGAAGTTTTAAGAGATGAAAGGGGCATGCACTCGCATTGAAGGGCTTCAAGCACACGTTTCCATCATTGTAGAAGAGTTTTGGAGAATTTTCTATCTTGCAATCATTTCTGTGCAATATTGTAACTCAGATTTCCAGTCTTGTGACTGAAAATAACAATTGTAATACTCTATTTCTAAGCTATAATTAGAACACCTTTCTTTTATTAATAAAATTCACTGATTTTTCTTTCTCAATGGTTGTCTTATTGTGTGAAATTGATGATTGATGTGTATTTTTATGTTTTATGCTTAAATCCTCAAATATTAGTCAATTAAAATGGCTAAATATACTAATAATTGACATCAATTAATAATTAAATTGACTAAATATACTATCAATTGACAAAAATCAGTGAACAGTGAATACAAATGACTAAATAAGTGACCAATTAAATATATCACTGAATAAAAAATGACTAAATAAGTGACTAGATTACAACACTCAATGAATAAATATATCAGTGGAAAAAAATTACTAGATAAGTGACCAAATTACAACAATGAATGACTAAATCAATGCTAAATATGCTACTAAATAGATCAATCAAAAAAACCAATAAATGACTAAAAATGGTTTAGTCATCAATCTGGTCATGTTATATATGATTGGCAGTAAACTACTAATGGTCACGTGACCAAGTCCAATCATTTATAAGCATTTTTTAGTAGTTTTTTCAGTCATATATTGTTGTTTCTATACTAGTGGATATAATTCTAGGTTCTATCATTCTTTTTCGAGTTACTATTTTAATTGCAATCATTTTGGTCATAAAGTTATGAATTGTAGAAAGGATCCTACAACAAGAAATGATTATTGTGTTAGCAAAAATGTATTTAAACTATTGTATAATTTTAATATTATTTGTCACAAATGTAACAACTTTAGACATATTTCTAGAAACTGTAGAAGAAATTTTGTGAGTCCTCCTATACTTGACAAAAGGAGATAAGTCAAAATGTTAGAACAATGATGCAGATAAAGTATGAAAGAGGAAACCAAATAAGTAGAGATCAAAGAAATCCATGGTGGCTTAGACTGCTCTAAATACTCAAAAGGAGAACCTATGGATCATTAAAAATGGATGATCAAGTCATATGACCAGGTATAAGAGAAATTTCATGCACTTCAATAAGTTTGATGGAGGATTTGTAACTCTTGGTAACAACTTTGTTGCTAAGATTACTGATAAGGGTATTTTGAGTCTTGATGGTGGAAAGAAAAAAAATTAAGATGTTTTAAATGTGGAATGTTTGAACCATAAAATTCTAAGTGTAAGTCAAATGTGTGACAAAGCCTATAAGATTAATTTCACTGTTGAAGGTTGTGAAATCAGAAAGATTAGTACTAAAGAGTTGGTTGCAAAAGGAAGAAGGACTGATAGTGATGTGTATCATCTTAATGAGGTAAATACATAGAATTGATTTGCAATACAAAAAGAAGAAATTTGGATATGACATAGAATATTAGGACATATCAAATTTTATGATCTTGTGAGGATTAGTTCAAAAGGAATGGTAAGAGACATGCCAACTATTAAGAAGCTTTATTCTACTAGTTGCAAACAATGTCATGAAGGAAATTGGACAAGGACCATATTTCCTACTAAGGAATATTTTATAACAAAGACATTAGATTTGATTCATATTGATCTATGTAGACCAATGAGGACTAAGAGCTTACAAGGTGAAAAGTATTTTATGATGCTTATTTATGATTACTCTAGGATGACTTGGATTAATTTTCTAAAAGAAAAATCAAAATATTTTGAGAAATTTAAAGCATTTAAGGCCACGGTTGAGAATTAAACCAGAAGAATAATCAAGTTTCTAATATTGGATAGAGGTGGAGAATTCACTTTTAATTGCTATGATGAATTCTATTAGTTGCATGGGATCTAAAGGTAGTTTTCTACTCTTAGAACTCCGTAGTAGAATGGATTTGTTGAGAGGAAGATCCAAACTATACAAGATAAGGATTGAATAATGTTAAGTCAAGAAAATTTGTTAGACATGTATTGGAGAGAAGCAATTCAAATTGTAATATACATTTTGAATAGAGATCAAATCAGACCAATGACTACTAAAACACCATATGAGATGTGGAAAGGAAGACCGAATTTATTCAAAAATCTTCAGGATATTTGGAAGCAAGTGTTACATCAAAAGGGATGAAGAATATTTGGGAAATCTTGATTCTAGATCTGATGAAGGTATCTTTATTAGCTATTCTATGATAATAAAGGCATATAGATGCTATAACAAAATATTGAAAAGGATTGTGGAAAGTGTTAATGTAATTATTGATGAGACAATACAATCTAACGATATTCTAGAAGAAGAAGACAATGAAGATCCAATCCATAATCGTGATGAGGACTCATAAGTTTATTATGAAAATATAGTTACAAAGACTCTAACTAGGTATGTTAAAAAAAAACATTGTGAAGATCAAATTATAGGAGATAAAGACAATGGAGTTCACACTCAAAGAATAATTCAAAAATAAAATGAGCATGTACATTTTGTATTACTATAAAAATTGAACCAAAGTCCCATGCAGAAGCAAGCAAAGAAAAATGATAGATAGATGCTATGGAGGAAGAATTGATTCAGATCAAGAAAAATGAAACTTGGGAATGAGTTCCAAGACCCAAAGACAAAAATGTTATTGGTACCAAATGAGTCTTTAGAAATAAGATGAATGGATATGGAGAAGTGATCTAAAACAAGGCCAAAATTTAATGTAAAGGTTATGCTTAGGTTGAAGGAATTGATATTGAGGAGACATTTTCTTTGGAAAAAAGGTTGGAAGCAATTAGAATGTTTTTGTCCTTATCAACATTCAAAAACTTCAAGGTATATGAAATGGATGTGAAGTATCCCAATTTTTAGATAATCTAGACTTTGTGTAAAGACTAAAGAAAGAACTTTATGGACTCAAACAAGCTCCTAGAGAATGGTACTCCAGATTGGATAAAATCTACAACAAATTTTTTTCTAGAGGCACAATGTAGATAGAAATTTACACATAAAATAGAAGGAGATCAATTGTTGATTGTTTTTGTCTATTTAGATGACATTATCTTTGGTGAAAGTAGTGATGACATGTGAAAGGAGTTATAGAATTCTAAGCAAAATAAGTTTGAAATGTTAATTTTAGGTGAGTTGTCTTTCTTTCTTGGTCTACAAGTTTCTCAATTGGACAAAGGCATATTTATTTCTCAGAACAAGTACATAAAAGAATGTTTAGAAAATTTAAGATGGGAGAATGCAAATTGGTGAGTACACCTATGGTTACTAGTTATAAATTGAGTAAGGATGATGAATCTACTCCAACAAGCCAGACCTTGTATAGGTTTATGATTGGTAGTCTATTGTATGTGACTATATCCATACTGGATATAATGCAAGAAATTAGGATGGTCCTAAGGATGTCAAGGAAGTAAATAGGATATTTATTTATTTGAATGCTATAATATATTTTGGTTTGTGATATCCTAAGAGTTAAAAATTTACTCTCACTATATATACAAAAACAAATTGGGTAGGAAGCATAGATGACTAAAAGAGTACAAGTGGTGGAGCATTCTTGATGAAATCATGTATCTTGGCTAAGTAAGATGTATAATTCAGTATCTTTTTCTACAACAAAGGTAGATTATATTATAGAAGTGTCATGTTGCACTCATATATTATGGATAAATTAAAATCTAAAGGAAATGAAGATAGGATTTGATGAACCTATTTCCATTTTTTGTGACAATACTAGTGCTATAAATATTTCAAAGAATCTAATAATGCACTCATGGACAAAGAATATTGCAATCAAGTGTCATTTTGTAAGAGAGAATGTTGTAGACAAAGAGGTAAAGTTGGAGTATGTTGAAACCAAGGATTAAGTAACAAAAATTCTCACAAAACCATTTAGGATAATTTTGAGTATCTCTTGTAGAACTTGGGAGTTATTGCACCTTTCTCTTGAATCAAGAGGAAGCAAGGTTAAGGGGGATTTTTGACTCCCTATCACAAGAATCCTTGGTGGTCTTGAAGAATGTTTCAGAAGTAATGCGGTATGGAATCAAGGGGAATCTTATTTGAGAAACATGTTTCCAGATTATGTAGAAAGAAATTGGCCTTTTCCATTGATGTCAAAAGGGGAGAAATAGGACTCAAAATGCTAAATCATCTAAGGAGAGAAAGAATTCAAGTGAAGTGGTTTCTTGATTCTGACACATTAGATTTGTCTTTGTGTGTGGCTGAAATTTTTCTATTTTCCATCAATGAAAAAGGGGAATATTTTTGAACATAGGTTGTCATTGATGTGAAAGGATTAATTCCAAGGAGTAGTGTCCTTGATGAAAAATAGTGCTCATTGATGTCTAAGGAGTAATGCTAGCTAAACAGTGAGAGTCATACTTGTATATCAAAGCATATTGAGAAAAGTTAAAGTGAATAACTATAGTATGCTTGTAATATCATGATTGTATGATTCCTATTGATGGAAGTAATTCAGAAGTCTAATCTAGAATGTTGGAGGTCAATTACTCAAGATAGAGAGATTTCTTTGCCAATATGTTCATGAGAAATATTCCTTCTTGGATGCGAGTTTTAGTCTATGATTTGGAAGGAGAGTATGTATACACTTATTCTATATTATTCCAAAGTTTTTAGGATTTATGTTCAACATGAATTTTTTTCAAAGTGATAGAAGGGTCATTGTGTTGGTCAGTTAAACAATCGATGTTTCAGAATTTGCAATAGTAGCTTGAAGCATGTGACATCTAGAGATACCATGGGATGTTGAAATGGGTAAAAGCTAAGGTTCTTGTGGAAGTGCATGGAATCATGTTCTAGCAGTAACAAATTTGATTTAGGACATACCCACTACACTTTTCATGGAAATTCAAATTTAGGTCCCTCATATATTGACCTAGTTATTTGTAGGTCCATGATTGACATGAAGTGATGTTAATGTAATGTAATATATAATCATAATAGTTTTAGATCTCCCTTGAAATGTATGTGGATGTGAATGTGTGTCAAAATGTGAACTTGTGTGAAAAAGTGTAATGCAATAGGAGTTACATCTCAATCATTGTGCGCTAGGATTAGAAGATCATAAGGTGTGTAGGAGTGTGTCTCTAGTAGGTTGTGTTAAGGGTGACTTTGGTCACACACAATGTGCTAGGCAATAAGGGGTTTATTTCCTCTCTTAAAAATTAGTGGGAACTACTCCAATGTTCCTTTTTGTCAGGTCACGACTACACGGGTAGAAAAATTGTAAGATCAATTTAGTTTCATGAGGGGATATGGAATATAAATAACTGGAAAATTATATGCAATGATGAAAGATAATCTTAATAATTCAAAAATAACAGATTGCATTTCAAAATATATTAGATTGGAAATCAATTTATTTCTCTTTCAATTCAATGTATCAACCATTTATAAAAAAATAAAAAAGAAGGTAACAAGGAATAAGGTAAATCTATTCTAATCAGACAACATAAAGCATCCAATCGATCACATATACATATTTAAACAATATCTTATGGAAAAACCATTAATAAAAATAACATTCACACATTTACTATTAATGGATTTCAATCTTCAAAGAAAATAAAAAACACATAAGCTTTTCGAATTGCACTCAACCAAAATGTCATCAATCGATGTAGATCTGGGATGAAATCTTACTTAATTCCATAGACTTATCTCATATCTCATTAATTTAATAATTGTTTTAAACATAATAATCATACCATCACCATGGTGTTGAATCCAAATGTATGCAACACATGCATAATCCGTAGATAAATAAACCAAAACTTTACACCAAAGTTAGCAGGCCAAAAATCCACACTGAGATTGTATTGTTTGTAGTTGCAGAAATTACCCAAGAATTCAGACCCTTAGAATGATCTAGAATTAAACATACATAGAAAATAAAAATAAGGTTCCCTTAATTGTGGATCTAATTAAAAAGTATTTGGAATCAAACTCCAACACTTTAAGTCTTTAATTGAAATAAATCTAAACTGGGTGCAACTATTGCAATTGATTTTTCTTCTAAACTTAGGGAAAGTATATGTTGGAAAAAGAAGGATAGACAACTAAGAGGGGGGGTGAATCAGTTGTCACCAAAACCAAAATTATTCAACATTAATCAACCTTTAATCCTAGATCTGATAATTAACAGTGTAAGCATAAATCAATAACACATCAAAGACACATGAACACCAAGATTTTATATGTGGAAACCCTATTAGGGAAAAAACCACGGTGGATGTTAGTCAACAAGATTATACCCTGTTAAAAGTATAATGAAGAGTGAATAAGGAATGCACTTGCATTTAGGCACACTACCTAGAGCACACTGCTTAGAGGAAGGCTCACTGCCTTACATACAATAATCAGATTAAATCCATCCAATGAACGTGAACTAAGAAATTAACTTCTTCCCAAGCCTGATTATAGTTCCGGTTAGGCACAAATACACTTAGCTCAACCTTCTTCACACTCTACTCAATCTCTTTCACACTTTTCTCTTCTCTTAAATGATTTGACCTTTATTCACACATGTACTTCACATACACACATCGAGCATACCCCAAAATGAGGAAAACAACCACTCTTATATATCCGCTACACAGATTTACATCAACTACTTTGTCGACCACAAATAAAGAATAAATTACAATTGTCGGCCTTAATACATGAATAAATCTTAATGCACACTAGCACAATTCATTCACAACATTTCAAGGACCCAAATAAACACCTTCAAACATGCCAAACAATAAAATATTAATCCTCATGGATCTGCAACATGCTACCACCATCATGTCGGCCAAGAACGTGAAAACTCAAGCACACATCAGAAAAATATTTAATCATGAACACTCCAATCAATGAGGATGTACAAAAATAATAGATCACGATCTAAAATAATCCATGAACATCAGAGGAACATGCATGACAACTGAAATTACCAGACTTTCATCCTCTTCTTCCAAGAACACCTGCTACAGTAACAAAATGACTATAGGAACATAAAACTTCATAACTTTTTCAAATCTTGTTGTGTACCACTGATACTTTAAAAAAACACACTAGATAGACTCAACAACAAACCCTTTAGTGCACGCCACCTGATTATCAACTTACAACACTTTCCACCACTCTGACCTTCTCACCTTCACTGGTTGCCTGCAATATATTTATTACAATTTTCTCAATCTCTCAACATATATAGCGTTCAGAATCACCAATGCTAATATTTTTGACATCAATGACAACCACATATCAGAAATGCAACCACAACATCCAAAAATCTCCCCCTTTGGCATTAATGGAAACACATGATGTGAAAAATACCATCAACTCAACTAGCTCTTCTCCAACAATCTCCCTGTTAGATTGTGCACTCTTTTCCTATTTTCTCCTTCCACTGTATTCTCTCATGTTTTTCACATGGATTCTCTCCCCCTTTTAAATTAATGGAAAAGGTACAAATGCTCTGATCCTCATATTTAGCACACTTGACTACTCCCCCTAAGTATCAACCACCACAACATCAATCCAGAATAAGATATGGCTATGAATTCACAGACTGATGCAAAGATCTACATCTTAGTTCAGATCAGGAGGGGAAATCACTACTAACTTTCCTTTGAGATACTCAAAAGTATCCTTAGGCAATAGATTAGTAAAGATGTCTGCAATTTTCTCCTTGGTAGGTATATACTCCAGTCTAACTTCTTTGTCATTACTTTATCTCTCAAGAAGTGATATTTGATGGATATATGCTTTGTCTTTGAATGCAGTACTGGATTCTTAGAAATATTTATGGCACTTGAGTTGTCACAAAATATGGCAATGGGTTCTTCATAATCAATTTTGACATCTCTCAACATTTGCTTCATCCACAATACTTGAGTACAACTGTTTGCAACAACAATATATTTTTCCTTAGTAGTAGATAATGAAATGGAATTCTACTTTTTGCTTAGCCAAGATACAAACTTCTTCCCTAAGAAGAATGCACTCCCACTGGTACTCTTCATGTCATCCACATCTCCTGCCCAATCAACATCAGTGAAAGCACTCAGGATAAGATCATCATCCCTAGGATACCAAAGACCAAGATCAACTATCCCTTTCAGGTATCTAAAGATTCTTTTCACAACAATCACATGAGACTTTTTAGGATCAGCTTGATATCTAGCAACCATGCATACAAAATTCATTATATCTGGCCTGGTTTGAGTCAAATAGATTAATCCACCAATCATTGACATGTATCTTGTTTGATTTTATTTAGGAGAATCATCATTCTATGTAAGTTTGTATGCAGTTACCATAGGTGTACCAACTGGCTTTGAGTCTTCCATGCCAAAAAATTTCAGTAACTCTTTTACATATTTAGACTGAGATTCAAAAATTCCATCATCTAGTTGAGTGACTTGTAGTCCTAAAAATAATTTCAGCTCTCCTATCATTGACATTTCAAACTCACTTTTCATTTCATTAGTAAACTTCATACACAAATCATCATCACCTTCAAAAATAATATCATCAACAAATAATTCAATGATCAATTGTTTATTCTAATCCAACTTGAAATACAGATTGATGTCAGTAATATCTTTATTGAATCCAAGTTTCAACAAGTATTTATCCAATCTAGCATACCAAGGTCTAGGAGCTTTCTTAAGTCCATATAGAGCTTTCTTCAATTGACATACCATGTTTTCTTTGTCAGTCACTTAAAATCCATCTAGTTGTTGAACATAGACTTCCTCTTCTTCCATCTGTGAGTACCCTTTGCAAACGAGACTTGCTTTGTTTCTGACCAGTTCACCTTGTTCATTCAGCTTATTCCGAAACACCCATTTGGTTCCAATCACATTTTTTTTCTGAGGTCTAGGAACAAGATCCCATGTATCATTTTTCTCTATTTGCATTAGTTCTTCTTTCATGGTTTCCATCCAATGTTCATCTTTGCATGCTTCATTGATATTGCTAGGCTCAGTTTTGGAAATTAGACAATACTCTTCTAAAATTATTCTTCTAGTTTGCACACCTTTTCTTTTATCTCCTATGATCTGACTGTCATAATGATTTCACTTTACATACTTGGGAGTTTTAGGATTTTCTTTGACTTCTTGTTCTTCTGTTTTTTCTTTTACACTTCTCCTAGTTTTTGCTTCTTGATTCCCTTGGTTCACCGAAACAATCTAAAGTTGATTATGTGTCTAAACAGTATTTCTATTATTAGTACTATCATTTTGATCATCTGAATCATATCCACTATATTTGGATGGTCTAACAATATCTTCATCAACTTTGATATTTGCACTTTCAACCATTTTCTTGAACCTTTTATTAAAGCACCGGTAAGCTTTTCTCTTAGTAGAGTAACCTAAAAATATTCCTTCATCACTTCTAGCATCAAAATTTCCTATATCATCATCTCTCTTGATGTAGCATTTTCTTCCAATTTTTTTGAAATATTTGACAATAGGCTTATAACCAAACCATAGCTCAAAAGGGGTCTTACTAGAATTACTGTTGAGATTCACCCGATTAATGGTATACACAAGAGTACTTAAAACTTCTCTCCAGTAGAAATGAGGAACATTTTCTTCTAGCATCATGGTTCTAGTAGTGTATAAAATGGTTATGTTCTTTCTTTCAACAACTCCATTTTGTTGAGGGGTTGGGGGAGCAGATAGCTGTCTTTGGATTCCATGCTCTCACATAAAGAATTGAATTCCTGAGAAGTGAATTCACCACCTCTGTCTGAACTTAGGCATTTGATCTTTTGACCTGCATTTCTGCCATAGCTTTGAAGCTTTTGAAATTTTCTAATGCTTCATGTTTTTCTCTTAAGAAAGAAACCCATATCATTCTATAATAATCATCAATAGGCAACATAAAGTGCCTTTCTCCTTGTAGACTTATGATTCTAGATGGACCACATAGATTAGTATGTATCAATTCCAATACTCCATTAGAGCTATGCAAAAAGAATTTCTAGTCTTCTTGTTCATCTGACATTCCTTGCACATAGTGTTAGTAGGCTTCACTAACTTAGGAAGATCTTTGACTGCTTGAGTAGAGCTTATCTTGACAATTTTATCATAGTTCACATGACACAACCTCCTATGCCATAACCAACTTACATCAATTTGAGAAATTAAATAACTTTCACTAGCATCACTCAATTGAAAAATATTACCTCTTGTCTTTTTACCTAAAGCAATCATATTTCCAGAACTTCCCCTTATTCTGCACTTACCATCCTTGAACTAAAGATTGCAACCCTTGTCTACCATCCATCCAACACTCAAAAAATTATGATTTAAGACTTCTACATAAAGAACATCATTAGTATTGTGCTTACCACCAAAAGAAATAGCACCTCTACGACGAATCACACCAGAAGTGTTGTCTCCAAATCTTACAACATGACCATCATAGTTTTCCAAGCTTACAAACTTTCTTTTGTCACTAGTCATATGATGTGAGCATTCGCTGTCAATTACCCACTCATTCTTTTCTTCAAATTTTCCTGCAAGAGCTTTCTCAACATTCACATTACTAGTAGATTCAGTGGAAACTTGACCATTTTCTTTGATAGCAATGAATACCCATTCATATTCGTTTCCAGTTTCTTTATCAAATTCATCATCAATAACACCTTCTTCAACATAATAGAATTTCTTTTCAAATCTAGTCTTCTCAGGTTTATACTAAGAAACTCTTTTAGGATATCTTGATGCAAAATGACCTATTTTACTGCAAGAAAAACATTTGATAGGTAACTTTCCTTTGTACTTACCATGACCTTCGGCTTCTCTTTTCACAATCAATGCTCCTAGTTCTTCTAATTATTTTTCTTCATATTTGAATGTCCTTTTGGAACTCTCTCCCAGATTTTATCTCTATTGTCTTTTTCCAGATATAGTAGCTTTGAATGCAGACTTGGTCTTAGGATTAGATTCACCGAATTCACTTAACTCAAAGGAAGAAAGTTTTCCAATCAACATGTCTCTTGTCACATTTGTCACTTTCCTGAGTTCATCAATAGCATGAGCTATTTTTTTTTAGGAGCGAGGCACATATCTAAGTATCTTAGCCACAATTTATTCTTCATCCAAGGTTCCATTGATACATCTAATGCTCATCACCAGTTCATTTATCTTTTGAGAGAAAGAGAGGATGTTCTCATCTTCATGTCCTCCCACTTGCCTTTTAAACTTTGTAGCTTAGAAATTTTCACTTGTGCATCTCCTTCATACAATGTCTCCAAATTTTTCCAGATCTCATGTGTAGTCTTCAATCCTATCACATTTGTCATCTTTGAATCTGCTTCAATGGCCTTGGTATTAGCTTATGCTTGATTGATCTCATCTTCAAAGGAATAATATATGCACTCTGTGTGATCTTACAAAAAGGTTCTCCAATACACTTCAAATGACACTCCATTCTGAATTTCCATAAAGAGTAGTTTGTACCATCAAATCTAGGACTGTCCTTCTTGTATGATGCCATCTCAAATCACCTCAAGCTGTTAGGATTCTTTAGAGGAACTAGCTCTGATACCAATTGTTGGAAAAACAAGGATAGACAACTGAGAGGGGGGATGAATCATTTGTCACCAAAATCAAACTTATTCAACATTAATCAACCTTTAATCTCAGATCTAATAATTAATAGTGCAAGCATAAATCATTAACACATCAAAGACACATGAACACCAAGATTTTATACATGGAAACCTTGTTAGGGGAAAAACCATGGTGGATGTTAGTCCACAAGATTATACCCTATTAAAAGTATTCTAACATAGATAAATAAAGCTGCAAGAAAGATCGGTTAAATCTAATAAACAAGCATTAATCTAAATTAAACAACAAAGCACAAAGGAATAAACTAAAATGATAATTAAAACAATCTCACCGAATATCTGTAAACTCCTTCGAATTATCTTGATTCTCCTTCTCCATTTTTCCATGATAGTATTCTTTCCCAAATATTTTCAGTAAGTGTGAAAGTATAGCCTTGATGTATGTGATTATAGTAAAATATCAAATATCAACAAGTCTCTTCCAAAAGTATATCAATTTCAGGAGGAGGAATAATGATGAAAGTTAGTCAATTTATAGAAATCTGGTTTTTGAACGATCGACTCAGATTCAAAAGAGAGATCAATGATCAATGATCGAGATTGATGAATGTCATGGGATGTGAGATTTGTGTTAGTTAGAACATGAGTTGGGAAAGGCCTGTAGAATAAAGATTAAATTAAATAATAATTTAATTTGGTGTTAAGACTATTCAAAAATAGACTGAATAAGAGATCAAGATTAAATAAATGATTTAATCTCTAGTTGAAAGTCTTCAAAAATTTGAAGGATAAAGTTTGAATTGAAAGGATAAAGATAGAATTTAGACAACGATATGTTCGAATGCACACTGTTGGTGTTTTCATTTTCTGAGCTCAGACTTTATAATTCCCTAAGAAGTAGCCAACCTCTATATTCAAGAACTACAAAGTTAGTGGCCAACTAACGAGATTCGGTCAAAGACTGAGATCTCCTACACTTTTGGCTCTGTGAAACCAAGGAGGGTTTTCCTAAGTGTGTTCACAAGAATGTTTTATGATCTGGTAAGAACACTTCTTCTGATATATACAGTCCCCACCAACGTAATTAGAAAGAAATTATTCTGGTTGTGGCAAACCAAAGAATAACAACAATTATCTTAAAGCAACGAGACTGTAAATTTAACATAAGATGTGCATCTCCAAAGAGATAAGGTTTGATATTTTAGATTGTTTAGATTTTGAACCATCGTGCTTAGAGCTACAGCCCTGTACTCTCAAAAAGGAAACTTGAAGAAATCACCTAGTGCCTCATCCATTTGATGGGAGTCATACAAAACATAACCTAGATATAATGGACGTATCACCATAATCATTTACACTATGAGATTTTCAGTTATCAAAACAATACTACTTAAGGAATCCTGAATAAATCATAAATCTGTAACTCATTTTCAAGAAATTTGATTAACTCATTAAGTTAAAGAAGGAAAATGAAGTACACACTCAAATATACCATTGAAGCTGAATGAATATATCATTAATAAACTCATTCACAACTCATGACATGAAACTAGGAGAGAAATTGTTATAATAGATTTTCATTTATTGCTTCAATTATCTTTCATTACATAAGAAGAGACTGCTTGTTTTATAATATTCCTTCCCTAGAAAAGACATACTACTTAATACCTTAAAAAGAAACCTACAGTAAACAAACTGACTATATACATACTAAGCCTCAGGACCTATAAAATATGACCATAACAATGAGTCGTAAAATATCCTTTATAGAATAGGAGAGCAACAAGCATTGGGCTTCATTGTTAATTTGAAAATGAAATGAAATTCGAATTTACATTCCAAAAAATATTCCTCATCATTAGAAAAAATAATACATGATTCGAGGAATCAAAACGGTTACACCCAGTAACCAGTCAGGAAAAAAAAAGAGCGTGCCACACATGTGCACGTCCACATCCACAAGATGAACCATCAGAACAACACCACCCACGAGAAACACACACCACCCACCAACAATCATTTAGTCAACACATGACCCCGATACAAGCGACTGCTTTTGGTTCTCACTTTAGTTTGAAGCGGAACCACTCTCTTTTTCCTATCCACACCAACACTAACCCCATCAACATGACATAGTGCCATTACAGTTATTGGTAAAATTGTAAGGAACTCCTCATCGAAATCCATGAGCTCGGTCATGGCCACAAGATAGCAATGATAGTCTGATTCAGTCTCAGAACCATCGCCACCAAATCTCGAAGAGAGCACGATAGGGGAATTGCAACACCTAGACCTCTTGCCCACACCTCAGGCACTCATTGCAAGAACACTAGGAACAGGTTGTTCCTCTTTGCACACCACGAATTCCTCATGCCCACTCTGGCACTTCGGCATACCTCAGACTTATCCATTGAAGATGCGAAGATCATACCTACAAACAAATCCACTACTTGCAAACAAATCAACTCAAAATGCAATGATAATACTGAGCAATTCAGCAGGTATTTATAGAGTAAAATAGTGTAGGGAATATTAATTGCCCAAATGCTTGTATGAGCACGTGAGTGATTAGTGGCTGATTTTTCCACCACAAAATTATTCCAGGCGTACAACCCATCATTGTAATTATTAGGAGGATACCACTCGCACGTAAGGAAATCAGGAGAAAATCCATTGAAAAAACCTACGCCATTAATGAAAAGAAGTTGTAGAGCGCAAAAAATCCTCACACGGATGAATAGTAACCCTTTGAATTTGAACCATTGATGTAGAAAAAACCTGGCAAGTTGGATGACTCAGATCGAGTCAATGATCATTGAAAATCCACATCACCGCCTGGGAAAAACCACAGCCAATCACAACCCACGAAAACAGGAGGTCGCGATCGGACAGCAGGCCCCACCTAGCCCCGTTGTTCCAAGAGCTAGGCCACATGTTACCTTTTGGCAAACCTCGTGGTAGTTTGGAACATTTACTCTGATCATGCGAGGCCTTCAAGGGATGATCATCATTAATCCCTATGATTAAATTCCCAATGGTGAAATGATGCCCACTTGTCACTGCTAGCACATCAGGAAAATGCCCCACCTCCGTATATGACAGATGGCACCATCTCGTACACCTTGCACCACCTAATTGACATCAGTAGGAAAACCTACGAGTTTCGCAAGGAATGATCCAGATCAAGACCTATGATCGGACGGTTCACCAACCTCTATAAAAGAAATATAATATACTGGTGGGACCGACCGGAAAAACCTTCGATGACATAAATATTTAAAACCAAGTGGAAAATAGGAGACCGATAGGTCAGGTGAAAAGGGGCCGGTAAGAGCACGAAGGAAAGGCTCAGTCAGATAACTTAAGTGAACAAAAACCCTCAATAGCAAGTCAGTGTTAAAATATAACGTGAGGTTTTTTAAAAGATACCAATCAATCTTTCATGAGTGATTAAAAACCCAAAACCCAAAATATCAGACCTCCAGTCTTTTAAAAGTGACCAGTCATGCCCAATTTAGGCAAAATTTTGACAAATTTTTAAAAGTCCCATCAGTGGCTCCGACTGGGGATGTATGCCCCTATGGGCATAGCAAGAATTCAGAATCTCTAGCTTCACAGACCAGACTACCAAATCACACAAGTGCCTTGATGAATGTTCTACCATGCTTGTCAATTGGAACCTGTGTATATCCAACTTGGTGGCCCCAGGCCACCAAACAAGAGAAATAAAATTTTACCCCTGTCAAAAAAAAACTCTCTGTTACCTAGAGTAAACCAAGTTTGCAAATTTCACCTCTTGATGCTTCTAAGTTATTGGAGTAATCAATATGCTTGAAAGTATCATAATGTTTACTAATACTCCCATGCATTTGATCTATCATCACCCTGTGTCCAAACATGAATTGTAACACATGACCATAATGATATTTTACCTTACCTTGCACCTAGTCATACTTCATAGAATGCTTACTCAATTGAGTTAATAAGTGGAAACATTCATTACTTATCTAGTCTAAAACATCACACATCCCGACATCATCATCAACTTGTACATAAAATTGAAAACCTTCATATAAAACTTTTTGCATGTTACACAGACCCTCATAGCACAAAAAGGAGGACACATAGCTTGGGGAATCCTCACCCTAGTGCTTTCCACATAAGCTTGGTTTCCAACACCTGTGTTCAGATGTTTTGGAACACATCCTACTACCACAGAGGTGGGAAATATAAGTTACATCTTTCTCCAGGGAATGTGTAAACACATTCATCTAAGGCCCCTCAGTATATATTCCTTCCTGCAATCCTTCACCCATTCCCAAATGAAAAGCCTCAAAAATAGAGTCAAACACATCAATATCAACATGGGCAATAGAGAAACAACAATATGCATTGGCCTCCTTGTGTTCAACACCACCTGCTGTATGTGTTAATTTATAAGTGAAAATATTAGCACAAGATAAAAAATTTTCACTAGCAATATCAATTTCACCTTCATACAAACAATCAAGAAAATCAATAGTACCAATATTTTCATCAATATGCTGGTTATCTCTAGTAATATTCTTTTGATCACACACCTCATTGTCCTCAAGTTCCTCAACATTTATACAACAAACTTGTTCCATTGCCAGTATACCTGGAGTATACTCTAAGAATTTATCATTTGAAAATTGCTCCTTCATTTGGGAACAAGTAAAATCATGAGGTTCCACATTTCCATACAACTCTGGTATGAGGAGAGGCTCAACTCCATCCTCAGTAATGCAATCATTACCTCTAAAATCACAATTACTAGCTTGTAACAAAATCTCAGTGACATTGGCATTATAATCAGGATAAGAAAAAACAATGGGTGTCTCACTTAATCCTTCATCACTTTGCCCCTCAAATTATTTTGTATTTATCCAACTATCTTCAAGAGGGAAAGCATTGTCTTCATTTTGTGTAGATACACCCTTGGTTAATTCTGCAATCTCTATCCATTTAAGGACTTGAGCCAAGTTAGCAGGTTTCAATTCTTCTGGCAAAGCACTCAGCCCCGGTTCATAAAGTTCACAAAACAAATAAATGCATTCAAATTCATTACGTCTGAGACCTCTAGGAATTTGTATTAAGGCATCCAAAAATCTCAAGAAAAACTCATATGGTGATTCTTCCTCTTGTCTCTTCATCTCATACAATTCTGGCACAAAAGAAGTCTGATCATCACCATTCAAATTGGAATGGATTTCAACTTGGATCTCATCATCATAACATTGTAATGGTGGAGATATTATAGTTTTCAAAGCACTCTTATCATAATCAGTGTTCTGTGCAACCAACTCTAAAATTTTACTAGTATGAGCTAGGCTAGGGTAATCAATACTTGCAGCCAGATACCCTTTCATCATTGAGTATTTCTTGTTGTTCTCAATCTCCATAGCCATTTGATGTGATTGGTGGAGGTTTGTAGGTTATTTATCTCTTAATAGGTAACCCATCCTTTTGTCAAAAGCACCAAGATATACAACCAAGCATTCAATCTCACTTGGTCTTATTTCTCTAGGGATTTCTCTTAAAGCTCTTGAAAATCTGAGATTAAAATACGGGATTAGCTCCTCTTATTTTATGTGGATTCCCATAAAACCTTTTCTTAATATGTTGGGATTGACTCTTTCACCAAATTGTTCAATAAAAACTATCATCAACTGATTCCATGAGTTAACAGAATAGGCGGGTAGATATGAAAACCAATCCCTAGCATCACCCCTTAAGGATTGCACAAAAATCTTCATAACAACATCCTCATGACTAATTTAATAATCCCCCATTACATCTACAAAATCCTGTAGATACTTAGAGGCAGGTTTTCTACTTTGCCTTGTGTATTTAGGCAAATACTTCCTAATCTTCTTAGGAATTAGATTAGGGTAACCACTGACATTACTAAAATAAAAGGCATATACCTTTGAGTTACAAAACCCCCTGAAGGGCTTAATGAAACTTGTTCCCTTTGCATATTTATGTCCAACTTCTCATATGGGAAAGCTCTTATACCCATTTAAAATTTGTCAAAACAATACATGTTTATCAAACATATCATTTACCATTTCAACCATGATTCCATCAGCGACTAAAATTATTATTCCTTGCCTTCAAAAGTATGATACAACATAAACATGTTTTGCGAGTCCTTTTACATATTTCATCATTAGAAGTATGGAAAATCTAATCATTGTTCCTTTCTTAATGCTAGAACATCTAATTTCGAACCATTTTTCATCCTTAATTACAAACACCCCTCACAATTAGAATAGTGAATTGTTTAAATTTAATAAAAAATACCTGGTAATTTTGGCAATAGTTGTTAATCTTCTCTCCCTGATTGTAAATATCATAGATTTGGGATTTTTCCTTCATATATCAACTGGTTCTTCAAACAGAGTCACCACCTCTTCAACAAAGAACTGAATTTCAAAAGAAATATGAAATTCCTTTTCAAAGCTTGTCACATTTTGGGTCTTTGTCCACAATAGAGTCATACCTCGAATATTCTAACACCATGCCATTACCAATCTCTTTCAAATCCATAATCTATCACCATCCAAACTTAACATTTAGATCCACTAAACAAATGATTCTGGATAGCCGCCTCCAACAACTGTGGTTTCTCTTTTCTCTTTTTCTCTTAAATTTCTTAGAAGTTCTCCCCAATAAAACCACCATTCAACTAATGATTCAGGCATAGAGCCTATTCCATTGAGTTTAACCTTTAAGGTTACAAGTAATATCTTATTTATTATAATGAAATTTATAATAGGACTATCTGCACCAAAACTCCCAAGTCCTTTTCCAGCAGAACATCATAGATCATAGGATTTTCAAGTTCATTTCAACAACCTCTTCCTTCTAGGGTTGAAAAATGTTCACTATTTAAAATCAGAATGCCAAATCATTTGACTCTATACAATGAATCCTAAGGATATATTCTACAATCAAAATTTTAAAAAATTCTCCCCAGTAGAGTCGCCATTTTGTTGGTGTTTTAATTTTCCCAGCTAAGATTTTGTAATTCCCTAAGAAGTAGCCAACCTCTATATTCAAGAACTAAAAAGTTAGTGGCCAACTAACGTGATTCGGTCAAAGACTGAGATCTCCTACACTTTTGGCTCTGTGAAACCAAGGAGGGTTTTCCTAAGTGTGTTCATAAGAATGTTTTATGATCTAGTAAGAACACTTCTTCTAATAGATACAGTCCCCACCAACGCAATTAGAAAGAAATTATTCTGGTTGTGGCAAACCAAAGAATAACAACAATTATCTTAAAGCAACGAGACTAGAAATTTAACATAAGATGTGCATCTCCAAAGGGATAAGGTTTGATATTTTAGATTGTTCAGATTTTGAACCATCGTGCTTAAAACTACAGCCCTGTACTCTCAAAAAGGAATCCTGAAGAAATTACCTAGTGCCTCATCCATTGGGTAGGAGTCATACAAAACATAACCCAAATATCATGGATGTATCACCATAATGATTTACACTATGATATTTTCAATTATCAAAATAATACTCCTTAAGGAATCTAGAATACAACATCATAAATCTGTAACTCATTACGTTAAAGTAGGAAAAATGAAGTACACACTCAAATATACCATTGAAGCCAAATGAATATATCATTAATAAACTCATTCACAACTCATGACATGAAACTAGGAGAGCAATTGTTCTAATATATTTTCATTTATTGCTTCAATTATCTTTCATTACATAAGAAGAGCCTACTTGTTTTATAATATTCTAGACCCAAAAAAGACATACTAGTTAATACCTTAAAAAAAAACCTATAGTAAACAAACTGACTGTATGCATACTAAGCCTCAGGACCCAGAAAATCTGACCATAACAATGAGCCATAAAATATCCTTGATAGAACATGAGAGCAACAAGCATCAGGCTTCATTGTTAATTTGAAAATTAATTTCATTCAAAAATGAAATGAAATTCACATTCACATTCCAAAAAATATTCCTCATCATTAGAAAAAACAATACATGATATGAGGAATCAAAACAGTTACACCCAGTAACCAGTCGGAGAAAAAACAAAAGAGCGTTCCACACATGCACATGCCCACATCCACAAGATGAACCATCGGAACAACACCACCCATGAGAAACACACACCACCCACCAGCAATCATTTAGTCAACACATGACCTCGGTATAGGTGATCGCTTCTGGTTCTCGCTTCAGTTTGAAGTGGAACCACTCTCTTTTTCCTATCCACACCAACAGTAGCCCCAACAACATGACACAGTGCCATTACAGTTATTGGTGAAATTGCAAGGAACTCCTCATCGACATCCATGAGCTCGGTCATGGCCTTAAGATACCAATGATAGTCCAAGTCAATATCAAACCCATCGCCACTAGAGCTCGAAGAGAGAATGATAGGGGAATTGCAGCGCCTAGACCACTTGCCCACACCTTGGGCACTTGTTGCAGGAGCACTAGGAACATGTTGTTCCTCTTTGCACCGAAAATTGCTTGTGCCCACTCTGGCACTTTGGTGCACCTCGAACTTGTCCATTGAATATTGAAGATGTGAAGCTCGTAACTACAAACAAATCCACTACCTGCAAACAGATCAACTCAAAATGCAATGATAATACTGAGCAATTCAGCAGGAATTTTTAGAATAAAATAGTGTAGGGAATATTAATTTCCTAAATGCTTGTATGAGCACATGAGCGATTAGTGGCTCATGTTGCCACCACAAAATTATTCTATTCATACAACCCATCATTGTATTTATTAGGAGGATACCGCTCGCACACAAGGAAATCAGGAGAAAATCCATTGAAAAAACTTGCGCCATTAATGAAAATGAGTTACAGAGCACAAAAAATCCTCACACGGATGAACAGTAACCCTTTGAATTTGAACCGGTGATGTAGAATAGACTTGGAAAGTTGGATGACTCAAATCAATTCAATGATCATTGAAAATCCACATCACCACCTGGGAAAAACAACCAATCACAACCCACGAAAACAGGAGGTCGCGATTGGGCAGCAGGCCCCACCTAGCCCCGTTGTTCCAAGAGCCAGGTCACGTTTCACCTTTTTACAAACCTCACGGTACTTTTGGAACATTTACTCTGATCATGTGAGGCCTAAGAGGGATGGTCATAATTAATCCCTGTCATTAAATTCCCACTGGTGAAATGATGCCCACTTGTCACTGTTGGCGTATCGGGAAAAGGCCCCACCTTCGTATATGATAGATGGAGCCATCTTGCACACCTCACACCACCTAAGCGACATCAACAGGAAAAATTGTGAGGTTCGTGAGGAATGGTCCAAACCAAGACCCGTGATTGAATGATTCACCAAGTTGTATAAAACAAATATAATATACTGGTGGGACCAGCCGAAAAAACCTTCGACGACAGAAACATTTAAGCCCAAGTGGAAAATAGGAGACCGATAGTTCGAGTGAAAAGGGGCAGGTAAGAGCACAAAGGAAAGGCTCAGTCAGATAACTTAAGTGACTAAAAACCATCAACAACAAGTCAGTGTTAAAATATAACGTGAGGTTTTTTAAAAGATACCAATCAATCTTTCATGAGTGATCAAAAACCTTAAACCCAAAATATCAGACCTCCAATCTTTTAAAAGTAACCAGTCATGCCCAATTTAGGCAAAATTTTGACAAATTTTTAGAAGTCCCATCACACACATGAATTAATTAATTAAATATATTTAATTAATAAATATGTTAATGCAGGAGAATTAGACTAACTGATCAAGACAAAGAGTCTCTTCGCAAAGACGATCAGATCTCGAGTCAAGTAGATGATAGAAGAATGTGACAAAAATAACTATTTTTATGAATTAAATGTTTATTTAATTCAACATTTGAAATTTAAGGATTGAATTAAATAAATAATGATTTATTTAATTGATTGTCGAAAAGGTTAATTGAATAATTAAATAATTCGAAAAGAATATTTAATTATAGTCGAAATATGATAAAAGGGTAAATTAAATAATAAATTATTTAATTCAGAAAGAGAATTAATTAAGATTTATTTAATTAATCAAGGTTGAATAAAGGTCATAATGAATTAATTAAATAATTAAAGTTATTTAATCAACTGAAGAAAAATGTGTTTAGAAAATAGTTAAATAATTAACATTATTTAATCATGACTGTGGACATTAGAAATTATGTCAAAAATGGTACTCACAGGTCTAGACCAATTTTTAGTGTCTACAATTTGCCCCTCTTTGATACAATGTTGTTTATCACATTGTGTCAAAGAAATTGAAAAAAAGATATGCCCCAGTGAAAGTAGGGTGAGGAAGGATGACGAGGAGGTATTGGTATGTGCCCTTGAGAGGATAGGTAGGTTCAAAGAATATGAGTGTGTTCTCAAAATCAATGAGAGTATTGGAATATGAAGGACAAGAGACTAGGGGAAAAGATATAAGGATAATGAAGATGTTGAAAAGAAGAAATGTTAGAGCAGAAAAAAAGGATGAATAGTAGACATGGATGTTAGTATCAGAAATAGATATTACAAAAATTATTAAATCTTCAATATTTTTCCAAATACATACTAAGCCTTGCATTAAATCATCATTGGGCAGGACATGACACAAATGGATAGTAAACACCATGATATGAGATAGACCAAGGTGTACAAAGTCATCCACTTGCGAAAAACATATAGTCGTAGACAAGGAGTGTCTTAACTCATACTAAGGTCATAGTTTCCCCAGTATTTTTGTGAAGACAAACCACAAAAAACAAACAAAGGAAAGACGGGTCATAAGACATCATTGCTCCTCTAAATCATTCATGGGACATCCTTGAGGAAACTAGTGATATGACTCAAAAATCAAGTTAAAAAGGACAATTGACAAACAACAGTCAAAGAAAAAGAGTCCTGAAACATCCCTGCTTCTCTAAATACTTCATGGGACATCCTTGAGAAAGCTATTAACCGGAGTCGAATACAAATTCATAAAAAGATAAAATAAGTAATAAAGTCAAAAAGTCAAATAAAATTATTTGCCAAAATCTGATCTTGTGTGATTGTTTGATGTTTGACATAGTCTGATGTCAGGAATGACACATACCGTATAAGATGTTAAGTCTGGTTTCGACTTTGTGACTATCTGTGTAAGGCATGACGAAGCCTGGTTTCAGAAAGATATGCGTCGTATAAGACGTTTGATCCCGATGCCATTGATGTGACAAGCTACATAAGGCTATGATAACTGATAATGTATGTTTTCAAGAAAGACATATCTTGTATAAGACATAAGTTGATTGTTTTGACAATGTGTTTGATTTTGACTTGATGATAGTTTTTACTTGTTTTCCAAGTTGATACATGACTTGTTTTTATGTTTGACTATTTTGAGTGTATTTGTGTTGACTTATGTGGACTTGATTCGATGTACCCTAAAGAAATGACCTAGTGCGACCTCAAGGGTTCATCGATTGATGGCCTTGCCTGTCTTGTACACACAAAGACCTTGTAGTTCGACACAACCAATGACTGACATGAATGATTGACACATATGAACCTTACTTTATTTTTATGTGATGTGTATGATAATGAGTGTGATAACCCCTAATATATTGACCTTGTGCAGCCTCAGGGGCTCATCGATTGATGGCCTTGCCTTCGTTGTACACATAAAGACCTGGTAGTTCGAAATGACCAATGACTTTGACATGTACAAAGAATGAGTCATGATTTTTATGTGTGTGATATGTGACCAACCTAGAAAGATAGACCTAATGCCTTGGGGGCACATCGATAGATGGCCTTGCCTATGGTGTACACGTAGAGACCTCATAGATCGACACGACCAATGACTGACATGAATGATTAACAAATATAAACCTAACTTCATGTTTATGTGACATGTGTGATAATGAGTGTGATAACCCCTAATAGACTGACCTAGTGCGGCCTTTGGGACTCATTGATTGATGGCCTTGCCTACGTTGTACATGCACAGGCCTCGTAGTTCAACACGACCAATGACTTTGACATGCACAAAGAATGAGTCAAGATTTTCATGTGTGTGATATGTGACCAACCTAGAAAGATAAACCTAATGCCTCGAGGGAACATCGATAGATGGCCTTGCCTACGTCCAGTCTCAAAGGCAATGTAGTTCGACTATGTCTACGATGGACTTGACACAACTGACTTTGTTTTTGGGATTTTTGAAATGTTCTGATTTTTTTGTCTTTTTGGAGTTTTTTTATGTTTTTGGATTTGTTTCAGGACATTTAATGATGTTTTTGAGCTTTCTTCAGGACATTTTCTGATGTTGGGATGATATGCACAAGGTCCAAATGATGCATATCGAGGATTTTCCCCCAGTCAGGTATAAGAATTTTGGGATAGAATGGGGAGACGGAGTGGACTTGATGTTAATAATTCCAAGTTATGGATATGATAACCATTTATTATGGATGATGGTGGAAAAGTCTAATTGGAATTATGGTAGATGAATGAGCGAAGTTGACTACACATGGCACCTATTTGCCAGGTTTTCACCATGGTACTTATTGAAAGTGCCACTGAAATGGTTTTCACTATTGGAAAAATTATTTCTCTTTACTATTTTATTGTTTTTTCAAAAAAAATTGTGTTACAAACACACCCGTTTGCCAAGTTTTCATAAAGGTAACATTTTTTTTGTTTTTTCTCTTTTTAATTTTTTTTTTACGATTAAGACATGGTTCCCAGAAGCTATGCATATAACCTCTTCAAGTGAAGGTTGTTGATTGGTGACAAAAGTGGTTCTCCTTCAGGGGTTGAGAGTTGATATGCTCCTGACCCAAAGGCTTTTGTAACAATATAAGGCCCTAACTAGTTAGGTTCAAACTTTCCTCGCTTTTCTCTGTCAGTTTGATTCTTTGGGTTCTCCATTAAGACCAAGTCACCAATGTCAAAGTTTCTTTTCAAAACTTTCCTATTATAACTGTGATGAAGATAGTTCTTATCTTATTGAAGATGATCTAATGCCTTTTGTCTTCGTTCATCTAGGAATTCTAACTCATGCAATCTGGATACACGATACTCTTCATCATCAATATGACCTTTCAATGATATCCTTAGGGAAGGAATTTCAACCTCAATAGGTAAGATAGCTTCAGAATCGAATACCAAGGAATATGGAGTGGCACTAGTAGGAGTGTGGATGCTTGTGCGATAGGCCCATAAGATAGGATTTAGCTCTAAATTCTAGTCATGACCAGCGTCATTGAGAATATTTTTGAGGATTCTGATGATTGTTTTATTAGATGCCTCTACTTGGTTGTTGCCTTGTGGGTAATATTGGGTGGAAAAGTGATGTTGGATATGGAATTCTTCACAGAGATGGAAAAATTGTTGGTTCTTGAATGGACGAACATTATCTGTGATGATGGATTGAGGAACACCATACCAACAGATTATGTAGTTTAGGATAAACTTGGAAAATTTTGTGTTGATAATATAGGTCATAGGAATAGCCTTAATCCACTTAGTGAAGTATTCAGTGGCAGTTATAATGAACTTATGGCCATTGGAAGATGGAGGGTGTATCTTACCTATGGGGTCAAGTCCCAATTGGGAAAAAAGGCCATGGTAAATTTATCGATCAGAGCTCCTGTGTCGGCGCATGTATCAAATCTTTGTGTACCTGACATTGTCGACATTTATTGATGAAGATATATGAGTCTTTTTCCATTATAGGCCAATAATAACCTAATCTCATAATCTTCTTTGATAAGGTAGGACCACTAGAATGCGATCCACAGATACCTTCATGTATTGCACATAAGGTTGCTTGTGCTTCTTCACCATCGAGACATCTCAATATGGTATTATCTAAGGCACGTCTATAAAGGGTATCTCCGATGATGGTATATTTGGAAGAATTTCAGATAAAGTTTCTACGTTGGTTATTTGACAAGTCTAAGGGCAAGATTTGGGCATAGAGGTAATAATATATGTCCATGTACCATGGGGAAGTAGGACCAAAATTTTTAGATACCATCACAGAATCAGGGACGTCATAGGCAGGGATCAAAAGTTGTTCGACTAAAAACTCAAATTTAGGCATGTTGCTAGGAATATCCAATAATGACCCAATGGTAGCCATAGCATCTGTTGCCCTATTTTGAATGAAGGGAATTTTTTGAAAGGTGAGGTTATCAAATTACTACTTGAAACTATCAACCATGCGCTTGTAGGGAGCAAGTTTCTCATCTTTAGTTTCATACTCATCATTGACTTTCCGGACTACTAGCTGAGAATCTCCATAAACATGCAAATGCTTAATCTTCCATTGGACTGCCATTTTTAATCCCATCACAAGGGATTCATAATATGCTTGAATGACTTAACATCATTAGGTGTAACTGCCAACTCTTTTAGTATGACCCATCAAAGTATAATTTCCATGTGTTTCTAGTGTCAACTTTGAAGATGAACTCATCAAGAAAATATGCCACTAAAGGATGGTCAGCCTTAATTGGCACATCTGCTAACTGGTCAACAATTACTTTTCCTTTTATCACTTTTCTTTCTACATACTAGATGTCATATTCACTAAGTATCATTACCCATTTAGCCAATCAGCCTATTAGTGCTTCTTTACTTAGGAGATATTTCAAAGGATCTATCTTGGCGACCAACATGGTTTTATGGTTTAGCATATAGTGCCTAAGTTTTTGAGTACTAAAAAATACTACAAGATAGGCACGTTCTATGTTACTGTAGTTTAGTTCATATCCCACCAAAGTATGACTAATGTAGTACACTTCCCTTTCATGACCTTGATCATCATTTTGTGCGAGTAGGGCTCCTAATGATGACTAAGTTGCTGAAATGTAAAGTATCAAAGGTCTATCATCTGTAGGTGGCATTAACAGAGGTGGAGTAAGCAGGTAATCCTTGATCTTTTGGAAATCTTCTTGACATTTCGGTGTCCATACAAACGGTACCCCTTTCTTAAGAAAATGTTGGAATGGATGTATGTTGTCTGCTAACTATGATATGAAGTGTCTGATAGACTGTAATATCCCTTGTAGTGTTCTTAGCTAACCAATGTTGGCTTCTGTAGGCATGTCCATTATAGCTCTTACTTTTGTAGGGTCCACTTCAATGCCTCTTCTAGAAATGATGTATCCTAGAAGTTTTCCTGATTTAATGCCAAAGACAAATTTTTTTGGATTGAGCCTTACTTTATAATTTTCTAGTCTCTGGAAAATCTTGTCTAAGACTTTCAAATGATTTGCTCTTGTCAATGATTTGGCTGTTATGTCATCAACATAGTCTTCCATGAGAGTATGTACAAGGTCATGGAAAATAGTCGTCATTGCACGTTGATATGTAGATCCAACACTTTTGAGCCCAAAAGGCATAACATTCCAGCAATATGTTCCCCATGGACATGTGAAAGTTGTCTTATGTTGGTCCTCAATAGCAATTTTGATCTAATTATACCCAGAGAAACCATCCATGAGGGATAGCATCTCATATCCTGCTGTAAGGTCTACTATCATGTCGATGTTCGACAAAGGGAAGTCATCCTTAGGACATGCCTTGTTGATATCTCTAAAATATGTACAAATGTGGATGCCCCCAGATGGTTTGGTTATTGGCACAAGATTTGATATCCATTATGCATAGTCTATGGTTCTAATGAATCCAACATCCAATAGCTTCTCAAGTTCAACTTTGACTAGTAAAGCAATTTGAGGATGCATTTTCCTTAACTTTTGTTTGACTTGCTTAACACCTGGTTGTAATGGTAGATGATGCAATATAAGGCCTAGATCCAACCCAGGCATGTCAGCATATGACCATGCAAAATTTATCTATCTTTTTGCAAAGAAGTCTCTAAACTCTGGTTGTTCTATCTCTATCAAAGATGCTAGAAAGTATATTACCCAAGGGTTCTCTTCAGTGTTTTTGTTGATTTCGATAGACTCTTCTACTATAATTGGTCATTTTTCTTGAGGAACTGGGAGAATGTTCAAACCTCCATCCTTGGGTGCCTTAGAGAGGTTTTTTCCCTTGGATGTGTCCTTTATTTTTACTATTTCTTCATCCAAAGGCGCCTTTTGGTTTTCACGTAGGGACTTGTCATTTTCATCGTTTTCATTGTTTTTCTTTTTGTTTTCATTTTTATGACTGGAGGTGTGAACAAACTCCCCAAAATATGCCATGTCATCCAAGTCTATGGTAAATCCAGCTTTATGATCCCCTTTAGGTATTCCTTCTCGAAGTCCCATGAACTCAGCTATCGCTTGGTTATTCTCGGATATGTCTAAGATGGGTGTACCTTGTTGATCCCAATCAATAAGTTGAGGATATATGAGGGGCATGTCATCATCAAAGTTATCAAAGGTGGAGGCTGACAAGGTGAATATAGAGTGGTTAACATGGTCACAAAATTTTGGACTAACTTCGTTTTGTTCTTTTTCTTATTGACAGGTATAATTTGGGGTTGGACCACTGCAATGGCTAGGTCATTAAAAGATGGTTCATTAGGTTCCCAATATTCATGATCAAGGGTTTCCCAATAATAAAGTTTAAGCCATTCTTCTTTAGACAATGACTTTTTTAGGACGGGGGCTAGATGGGGTCGGTGTGGGTTGTAGCATTTTATCAAGCTCACAAAATAACTTATCTAGGTCCATCATGTTGGTGGAGGAAAGGGATCCCATTCATATTTTTTTGAGTCAGGGGAGTCATCATAAGTCGGTTCAAATGGTTTGTGGGATATCTCGATGTCTTCAGAAGCACTTTATACCTCTTTTGATGATAATGAAGTACCAAGAATACCTATTCTAATCAGTTGAAACCCTAGGCCTAGTATTTTTGGTTGTGGTGATACAATGATTGGTTAAGTTCTTTCATTTTGATGTAACCCTAAACCACTATGCCCATCATATCCTTTGCTTTGCATGATCATGAAGCCTTTTCCATATTGATCCTTAGATATCTGTATAGACGGTGGATGGTTTTCATTGTCTTTAGTATAAAACCAAGAGGTGACATCTTCTTGGTCTATGACCTCTTGACTTAACTCTCCCCATTTTGTCAATGTCATTGTAGGAGGGACATGGAACGTGACTATGGATTGTCTGCTATTTTTTGTGGGTAGACCATATGACTTAGGAGGAACCATTGACTGACACAATAAGATGCTTTGATGTGATATTATCCACAACCCTTGTCTTGGATCTCGACCTTAGGAGTGGATGACGGTGGTTGTGATGCAATGGAATTCGTAAGATTTGATGGATCAACATATAGGGATAAGGTGGAGGATGAAGCCTCTTGATTGACTGGCACCTATCATTATGGTATTTCGCATAGGCTTGTGCAGTATTGAAAAGGATTTGGATCACCATCAATTGTGATCTTTGTTCCATTGTACATAAATTTTAGACATTGATGATACATGGAAGGTACGAATTTCATAGCATGTATCCAAGGTCTACCCAACAAAATAATATAGGGAAGGGTGAGATCGAAGACTTGGAAACTAGTTTCCATAATTGTAGGGCCAATCTTGATAGGGAGTGTGAAAACTCCTTTAGATGATCTTTTCTCATTGTCATATGCCTTAATGACTATACTCTTAGTGGTTTCCATGCATGTTTATGAGAAACCTAATGCCTTAACCAATTTCAAGGTGTAGAGGTTCAACCTTGCTCCTCCATCTACCAAGACTCGTCTATCTTTGGTTTGATGGAAAAAAACTTCAAGGTGTAATGGGTCGTTATGATGGGTCTTCTTAGTTGAATAATCCTGTTGAGAGAATGTGGCGTGATGGGAATTGGTTAAATATCCTAAGATTTCTTCGAAACGATTTTCATCTATGTTGGTAAGGACTGTTGTGGTATGCAAGGCTTTGTGAAGAAT
Organism: Sequoiadendron giganteum; assembly: GCA_007115665.2. Classification (NCBI taxonomy): domain Eukaryota; kingdom Viridiplantae; phylum Streptophyta; class Pinopsida; order Cupressales; family Cupressaceae; genus Sequoiadendron; species Sequoiadendron giganteum. The sequence continues at coordinate 474,401,541 of CM021109.1, forward strand.
GGCTTGGTGATCTGGTGATATAGTCAATAGTTCTAAGATGGATATCTGTGCTAGGGTCTTCCCCAATTGGTCAATAAAATTATACTTAAGCTTGTAAGATTGTGTTGTTGGCTCTAAAGGACCTGGAAGGGTTATCTTAGTTCTACGTGTATTGGCCGCACATTCAAGACATTTATTTATGGTAATGGTATTGATATTTTCTTCAGTAGCTCGGATATGATTGATGATGGTACCTGGTTTATAATCATACTTAGCACTATTATAATTTGCCAAGGTATTATTATTAGTTCCCAAACTGGAGGTCTTTCCTTTCCCATGGTCATGTAATGGATCTATGAAGACCTTGTGATCACTATTTTTGGTATGTTTTTGCCCATTGACTTCTATGGTTTTGTCTTCAAAAAAATCTTGTATGATGTTTTTCAGTTGTTGGTATTGTTGTAGGTTGTGTCCCTTTGTTTGATGGTACTCACAATAGGTGTTATCATCCCACCATGAGGGTTTAAACTGTACAAGATCATACTATTTTGGTTCCATAGGTTTCAGGAGATTATGTTTAATCAATTCTTTGAAAATTGTCTCGATTGGTTCCCCCAAAGGGGTAAATTCACATTTAGGAAATCTCCTCTATGGTCATTGTTGTTGCAAATTTTGGAAAAAGTTAGCTGTTTGATCCAGATTATTAGTCATGTCCCGATTGTAGTTCTAACCGCTAAGTGTGATGACAGGTTCTGCATGTAGGGTCTTAGCATCAAATTTTTTGTCATTTGTCCAATTTTTGTTCCTAGACCAAAATTTGTTTCTATCATTGGGAGCATTTTGGTGGTGAGCAAATGGGTTCCTGCTTGGTACCTTAATGTCTCCTTTGTCAATAAGTACTTTTTCAAGTATAATGCCTTTTTGCACCAAGTCTAGGAATGAAGTACAACAATGTACTCTTAAATCACTTCTCAGTTTTGGGTGAAGATTTTCAAGAAATATAATGAATTTTTGTTTCTCTGGTATCTCAATAGGACAACGTCTAGCTAAACTCCTGCATCTCTGGAAAAAGGTAGTGAAGTTTTCTCTGTCTTCTTGTGTGGTATGACACAAGGTAGCTATTGTGATTTCATTATCTATGTTGAAGGCAAAGTGTTTGACAAAATGCTCAAATAATTCCCCCCATGTTCTTATGCCATATGGTAGTTTAGAGAACCATTCCAATGCTTTCCCGACAAGAGTTCATAGAAAGAGTCTCATTAAGTATGTGGGGTAATATGAAATGTCCATGCATGTTGTAGAAAATTCTCTGATGTTTTCCAAAGGATTCCTCTTCACATTATACTTAGGAAAATTTGGTATAATGTATCTATGTGGGAAGGGTGTCATGTATAGCACATTGTCAAAGAGACATGGACATAAATCTTGCACTGAGATAGTTCGTTTGCCTAACATAGACATTGTGTCCATTTTTTGGAGATCTTGCATTTGGTTTTGGAGAACATCTACTTGTATGTTGGTTTCATTGTTTGGATCAATGTAAGTGTTCTTGAATGCAATATTCTGTGATGGATTGTGATTTGGCGAGGGTATATATCTTGTTTGAATGTTCTGATTTGGTTTAGGAATATGTCCTGTCTGAATGTTCTGATTTGGTATAGGGATATGTCATGTCTAAATGTTCCAATTTGGTATAGGAATATGTGTTGTTTGTGTAGCCCCTACGTGTGGAATGACAATACTGGTACTGATATGAGATATAGATTGTATTGTATTCATGCCAAATTTTTCTCATTTACCAGTGGTGTTTGTGCCAAAGGGGTTTGATGAGGATGCTCCCGCAATGAATTGTAAACCTTGTGTTATATTGAATGGGGTTGTGTTTACAATTGACGATGTTTAAGTAGGTATGCCAGTTGGTATTTCTGTGGTAATTTATGGAACAAAGATGCTTGATGTCACAGTTTGTGATGGTTGAGTAGATGTTGTTTTCAAGGTGTGTATGTAAAATCTTAGTGGTAGTGTGGCAGCTTCTACTAGCAGCTTTTCCAGATATCTTTGAGGATCATTTCCCAAAAACTCATCCATAAAGGATGCAAATCAGGATCTTGAACTGCAGTGTCTATGTCTTTAGAATAAATTTTTCCATGTGTGTCCCTAGTGACATGTTTTTCAAGCAAAGATTTGTGTGGTCTTTTTGTCCTTGATGGTTGGTTTATGAAAGGATTGATGAAGTCCTATGGGTCTACCATCTCTTTTTGTTTCTTTCTAGACCTTATTTCAACCATGAAAATGTTGCTCAAGATGAGGCAATGCAAACTATGCCTAAAATGATATGATCTAGTCTATGCTTTTTTTGGTATTTTCTGAATATAAAGGATGTCACTAAAATTATGGATTTCTAAAATGACATATACTAGGATGATGTAATGCAAAATTTTGAGTAGACTATGATGGTAAATGATTCTAAGCGGGTATAACCTACACCTATGGAATAATCCAAAGCTATGACTTAAATTTACCAAGGAACCTAATGCAGGACAAGGACAAACTAATAAGGTGAAATTCTAAAGTGGACTATTGAGCTGGAAGAATTCACTAGTAATAAAGAAGTGACTAGGTTCAATGATAATGACAATCAAAGCATGAACGTATCCAATGATGCAGAAAGTTGTTATATTCTATGATATGCAAATTCCTATGAGGTGACTTTTTTTTGCAACTAAGATGACTATCTCTAAGATGTATGGTGACATGTAAACAATGAAAGGTTTTTGATAGATTTTCTAGTTTCTATCCAAGGTTGACCGTAAGAAATAGAGGTGAAAAAGATAGTTTGTTTTTCGAACTGAGTGTGCAGTTTTCAAGATTCTTGTTGGCAGTCAATTGCGGTTCAAGTTGTAGATGCATTGCTAAAATTGATAGATGCATTGCAAGTTTCAAATGCGGTTAACTGATGAAATCTAATCTCAGTTGTCAACAGGCAAATGCAAATTTCATAAACACGTGCAGTTTAACTTACAATAGATGCGACTCACTATTCAGATGCGAATCACTAATCAGATGTGACTCAGAATCTAAACTTTGTGAAATCTAAATTTGTTGACAGACACATGCAGTTTTTTGGTTAACAATTGTGACTCATAATGAAACATGCGGTTTTGAATTTGACAGTTGTGACTCAGTTTTCAATTGCGATTTTTTGGTGAATGATAATATAAGCTGACTCCTTTTTTGTGACCACGTTTTGGCAAATAAAAACTAACAGTCACAAAAGACAAAGTGTTTTTAGTTTTGATGTGTATGACTCTGTTAAAATCAGAAGACATGTACAATTCCTAATGCTGGTGGTGACAATATTTATTGAGTTCTCAATTGGGTTTCCCCAGCTACGTATATTCAAGGTGGATGATTAGTATCTTGACCCTAGTGTCTCCCCTCGATGACACACACTTCTCAGGGCAGCCAAAATATAGTACCCATGAACTCCCCATGGCATAATTTTCATCTCTATAATGAACCGTATAGATATGAGATGACTTCACAAGTCCGACCTACTGCACTTGTAAATAGAAGGATTTTGGCTTAACTATGAACAAATTGGCTTTTTAGTTTAGACACCCATTCAAAAGAGCCATTCGAGAGGCAATATCATCCTAGTCTATAGAGGTTAGGCTCTGCAGGTTTTGATGCACCTCAAGGGTCTTGGGGAATCAAATTCTTGTCCGCTAGGATCCTTGTAATACTAAGCTTTCCTCGAGTATTAAAATTTGTATATCAATTGGGAGTCACTTGGAAAAAAATCCTATCACCAGTTTTGAGTCGCGTTGGTTACTGTTAACCACCAATGTAGGCCCAAATTTCTAGAGTCAGTAATCGATTATCTTACACCAAATATCACATGAATGTACAAGGGGAGAGGATAGTATGATGTACTGAATTGGGGTTCAATCTAAACAATTACATACATGAAAGATGGTAGTTAATTTTAAGCCCAAAAAAATAAATTCTAATCTACCAAGCAAGAAGTTTATTTTTAATTAAAATCTTTTGACCTAGGTTCTGCATGCAAATTGTTAGTATTTTTAATCATCTATCTTTGTCACAATGTTCTGTATGAAAATGATTTAGTATTTTTTTTTTCTAAAGTTTGTCTTCGTCGTTCATCCTGTAGAAAATAAGTTTCAAATATTTTATGCCTTCCATGCTATGTCCTACAAACACTATGTTATTCTCCTAAACAAACGCTGCAAATCAAAGATTACCTAAAATAAAATCGAAAAGAAAAAAACATAAAACGAAGAATTCATACTCGAAATATTACCAAGCAGATGCGTCATTTTAAGTTGTAGATGCATCATGGTTTTCATCAGTCAGATGCATCACAAAAATCCATAGATGTGTTAGGTTTCGTTAGGTGCATCTCAGGATTTTTTCAGTTGCAATTCGTGATTATAGATGCGTCATTCCATCAATACCTACAAAAAATAAAAAAAATTATACGAACTATGAAGATGGATGTCTTCACGTCGGGTTCACCAAATGTAACATAGATAAATAAAGTTATAAGAAATATCGGTTAAATCCAATAAACAAGCATTAATCTAAATTAAACAACAAAGCACAAGGGAACAAACTAAAATGATAATTAAAACAATCCCATCGAATATCTGTAAACTCCTTTGAATTATATTGATTGTCCTTCTCCATTTTGCCATGATAGTATTCTTGCCCTAAGATTTTCAGTAAGTGTGCAAGTATAGCCTTGATGTATGTGATTATAGTAAAATATCGAAGATTAACAATTCTCTTCCAAAAGTATATTGATTTCAGAGGAGGAATAATGATGAAGTTCAATCAATTTATAGAAATTTGGTTTTCAAACGATCGAATCAGATTCAAAAGAGAGATCAATGATCAAGTTTGATGAATGCCATGCGATGTGAGATTTGTGTCAGTTCGAACATGAGTTGAGAAAGGTTTGTAGGATAAATATTAAATTAAATAATAATTTAATTTGGTTTTAAGACTATTCAAAAATAGACTGAATAAGAGATCAAGATTAAATAAATGATTTAATCTCTAGTTGAAAGTCTTCAAAAAATTAGAAGGATAAAGTTTGAATGAAAAGGATAAATATTAAATTTAGACAACGATCTGTTTGAATGCACACACGAATTAATTAATTAAATAAATATATTTAATTTATAAATATGGTCATGGAGGAGAATTAGACTAACTGATCAAGACAGAGAGTCTCTTTGTAGAGACGACTAGATATCGAATCAGGAGACAACCAATGGATTCAAATAGATCGCGAGTCAAGTAGATGATAGATGAATGTGACAGAAATAACTATTTTTATGAATTAAATGTTTATTTTGTTAAACATTCAAAATTTAAGGATTTAATTAAATAAATAATAATTTATTTAATTGATTGTCGAAAAGGTTAATTGAATAATTAAATAATTCGAAAAGAATATTTAATTATAGTCAAAATATGATAAAAGGGTAAATTAAATAATACATTATTTAATTTAGAAAGAGAATTAATTAAGATTTATTTAATTAATCAAGGTTGAATAAAGGTCATAATGAATTAATTAAATAATTAAAGTTATTTAATCAACAAAAAAGAGACCTGTTTAGAAAATAATTAAATAATTAACATTATTTAATCATGACTATGGACATTAGAAATTATGTCGAAAATGTTACTCACAGGTCTAGACCAATTTTCAGTGTCTACAAGTATAATGAAGAGTGAATAAGGAATGCACTTGCATTCAGGCATACTGCGTAGAGCACACTTCTCAGAGGAAGGCTCACTGCCTTACATACAATAATCAGATCAAATCCATCTGATGAACATGAACTGAGAAATTAGCTTCTTCACAAGCCTAATTATAGTTCTTGTTAGGCACAAATACACTTCGCTTAACCTTCTTCACACTCTACTCAATCTCTTTCACACTCTGCTATGCTCCTGAATGATTTGACCTTTATTCACACATGTACTGCACATACGCACATCGAGCATACCCCAAAATGAGGAAAACAACCGCTCTTATATATCCGCTACACGGATTTACATCAACTACTTTGTCGGCCACAAATAAAGAATAAATTACAACTCTCGACCTTAATACATGAATAAATCTTAATGCACACCAGCACAAGTTGGTCACAACATTGTGAGGATCCAAACAAACACCTTCAAACATGCAAAACAATAAAAAATTAATCCTCATGGATCCGCAACATGCTACCACCATCATGTCGGTCAAGAACATGAAAAATCGAGCACCCATTGGAAAAATCTCCGATCACAAACATTTTGATCAATGCAGATGTATAAATCTGATAGATCACGATCTAAAATCATCCATGAACATCATAGGAACATGCATGACAACTGAAAATGCCAAACTTTCATCCTCTTCTTCCAAGAACACTTGCTACAGTAACAAAATGACTGTAGGAACATAGAACTTCATAACTTTCTCAAATCTTGATGTGTACCACTGAAACTTTCGAACAACACACTAGATAGACTCATTAACAAACCCTTTAGTGTGTGCCACCTGATTATCAACTTACAACACTTTCCACCACTCTGACCTTCTCAACTTCATTGGCTAGCTGCAATACATTTATTACAATTTTCTCAATCTCCTCAACATATACAACCTTCAGAATCACCAATGCTAATAGTGTTCACATCAATGAAAACCACATACCAACAATCCAACCAAAACATCCAATAGTATAAATCAACTAAAATAAAACCGAAACGTGATTGGAATTAATTGGGAGTTCCAACACTCCCACATCCTTGTGTTTTGGTGCATTATATATGCATCAACCTTCATTACAATCTTCATTCACATCTATGACCTCCTTGATCTAGTAAAATCATGCCATCCTTAGTAGCATCAAAAATTTTCCAAAACATTTAGTCCAAAAAGAGCAACAATCTCCACCTTGTCTCCACCTTGTCTTCACTTGTTTAGTGAAATTCTTAGTGCACATCGACACTACTTTGTTCATCTTCTCCATGGATGGCCCTTGATGAAACTAAATTTTGATCTTTTGATTGAAGGTGGTTTTATCCATTTATTGTTGCATCTCAGCAAAGGATTCCAACTCTTTTTGAAGAGATTAGAGTTTCACCTTCTTGCTGACCATGTTGTCTATGCCTTCTTGGGTGACCTATCCATGCATCAAATTTTGCAATTCTTTGATCATTTTCTCAAGTTTCCTTACTAGCACGGGGCTATCCAAAAATGTGCACCCTAGGTCTTCTATTTCTTTGTGAATTTTATTAATTTATTTCTCCACTTGATTCCCATAATTATTCAATTTAATTTTATATTTATTTAAAATTTTGGCTTAGAATTCAGCTTCGCTTATCCAAATAGGAATTAATTCATATTCCCTTTCTTCAATTACCACAACTTTAAGTAGTTAATCTTTTTTGGTCTCATTTATTTGCTGGAGGATTGGGATATACTCCTCCCATACCAACAATTATTCATCAATTCTCAAAGAAATTTGTTGAGCATGGATATGTTCATCACTGGTTGCATGGTATGTTTTGACCAATTACATCAAAACCATTTTTACCAACTCCAAAAATAGTTTTTTCCATGTTTGCACAAAAAAATCCATCTATCAAGGTCAGAGGGTCTAACTTCACCTTTCAAGGTAGCTTGGAGTGTAGAGTCAAGATCCTTGTCACTAATAGGTCCGATGAGATTACTAATGCAAGCATTCAATTGTTTAACTTGAGCTTTAAGCTCCTCTTTTATGTTCACATCTTTTTGCATTCTCCTCAAAACAATAGATACTAACATCAAAAAGGAATACTTCTTTCCATCCCTCGTTTGTACACCCAAATCTACCTAACATATTTGGTAATCATTAGTTGTCATTTCAGAATCCATCTTGTCCACTAGAGGGATTGCTATCTCAGCTATTTTGTTACCTTGCTCATCCATTGAGATTGTATAAATCCTTCGATCCTTTTTACTTCTTCTTCTAGGAGACTAGAAGGCATTTGATAGTGTAGTTAATCTTGTCTCTCGAGTTTCTTTCTTTGTCTCTTCTTGATGGTCTAGATTAACCATACTAGTATTGTAAAAAAATTATCTCTTGGAGTAGTAGAGACCATCCTCGTATCTTGAGAAGTACCAATGTTTACCTCTGACTCCTCTTGAGTCTTCTTTTCTTCTTCCCGAGCCTTTTCTTGGTGTACTTCTTCACTTTGAGGCATCTCCTTAGAAAATTTCTCTTCTTGGTTAGCTTCTTGCTCAACCTCTTATTTTTTCAATGCCTCATCTTGAGCAATTTGCTCATCTATATGAGGTAATTCTTTACTTATTTCTTCTTGAAACACTTCTTCTATATTTACATCCAATGCAACATTCTCAAACACATTACCAACCTCTTTTTGTGCTTCCTCTTCTTTGGGAGACTCGTTCTCCTCTTCCCCTTCTTCAACATCTTCAGCAAGAACACCTTCTCTAAGAATAAGTTCAACTATAGAAAGGGGATAAGTTGGTGGTGGAGGTTGAGATGGTTGAATAGGTTTCTCACCCTTTGGAGGAGGGGGATTTGGCAGTGGTGACCCATGAGGAGGAGTTGAGGAGTATGCTTCTTTGATTTCTTTTTGAGCCATTGTCTCTCTAGTTGTTTTCCTTGTTCTTCTTTTTCGATATAACCTCACCTACCTATATTTTTGACTCATCTTATTCTTCATAGGAAATGTTTATTGGCCCTATTTATTTTCTTTTCTTGCTTTTTTATCAGGTTCGACCTTATTTTTCTTCTTGGATGTAGAGACGCTAGAGGAAGGTTTATCATGCTATTTCTTCATAGTTACTTTAGCTGAAGCTTCTCTCTTCTTTTTCTCATCATCATTTGTATTCTTTGGTGTTTTTCCCATAGAAAAAGACTTATTCAACCAACGCATAGAGCGTGAAACCACCAATTGAGTTCTATCCTTAATATTTTCATTCTCCTTCACCGAACAATCCACATTAAAAATTGGAATATCAAAGATCTTGTGGGAAGCATACACTAGATCCATAACCATTCCATATTCTACTTATTCTTTGGGAATCATATCCTTTAAAGAATGTCTTATAAAAAATATTTTCAATTGATAATAATCTTTCAATCTTACTTCAAACTCTTCTTCAAAATTCACCCAATGATCTTCAAGTTTGGGCTCATGGATGAAGTATGCTCCCATCACTTTGGTGATCTTTCCAATGGGGTCGAATCTCCCTCGAGCATCATTGTAAAAGTCAAAATTGTACATAGATATTTCAATATCCACATTTTTTAGCATTTTATGTATTTGCACAAGAATACTCTCATATCTATATCGAAAAACCATACCCATGCTTATATTTTCCTATAATGAGTTGTTGCACTTCGATAATATTCCTACAAACCTCTAGTAAAAGCATTTTGTCTAATGGATACCTGAGAAGCTTGTATGGCATCTAGTGGAAACCTGTCACTTTGATATAGGTAAATATTTTGTATTGAATTAACTAGTACCCAATTTCTTCGAACACTTTCATAGCTTCAAGGGAGATCCTCCTAGAAAAGTCTCCCTCCAAGCCCTATATTGTCATATAAATTAAATTATCATTCACAATGTTAAAATGGTGGAAAATTTCCTCTAACTCCAACTAGGGATAATACCAATAAATGGTTACTTCTCCCATCTCATAAGATCCCACCTTGGTGAGTCCTAGGAATGAGGCATGTGAAACCAATAGATATACAAGATATGAAGTCATGAAGAACTTGGTGGATGAAAGAACATTGAACATTTTCTCATAATTGGTGTCAATGATAAGGTGAGACCAATCAATTTTATTCTTGTGAGAAGAATTTATGATCTTGATAAATCTCAATGTTCAAGTATAGAAATCATTTACATTAAGTTTCCCAAACACCCCACTCAATATCATAATCGGGTCCTTAACATCTTCTTTGTATTCAATCCTATGTTGTATCCTTGCCAATTCAATAGCCACCTTTCTAGGCTTTTCCAATAAGTTGTCATTTATGTAACCCAAATTGTCAGTTGGAGCATCATCAAAGTGCTTGATGGAATTTTACATATCTACTACTTCATACTCAAGATGAGCAGGGATTATGAATTTTTTTCAATTATTTTAGGATGCAAAATCTAGAAAAATCTCTCTAGTGGACCCCTTGATCTTTCAGCTCTTGTGATTATAGTGTTGGGCACATTTCAATACTAGTTTTGGAGATTGAACTTTAACTGGGAAAGCAACAACTTCTGCCAATCCTAGATTAGAAAGAGTCCTTTCCATTGAAGTCCTCACACCAATGTAACTGATCCTTCGCTTAAACTCATCCAAGTTGACATGTCCAAGGTTAGTGTCTCCATTCTCATTGTAAGGGAAAAATATCTTAGATGGTAGATGATAACCTTTTAATTATAATTTCATTTCATCAAAATCCTTAGGTGGCACTCTTTCTACAAACACAAGTACCCAATGTTACCATTTACATTTTTCAAGAGAAGAACCCCTGCAAAACAAGCCAATTTAGATACCATAAACCTTACATTTCAAAATTATAACTTTTTACAGTGAAATTTATAAGGTTTTGAGGGTCATCCTTTGGGCTTACTCCTTACCTTATACTATTAATATGTTCATTCTTAAATTCAACATTCTTTGTATGGTTATTTAGGTGTTGAAGATTGGAGTTCCCTCTTACGGGCTTTACTTTCAATCGAAGTTATTAAGGCATGACAAGATTTAATTGAGCATCAGGGATCAAAGATCTCCTTTACCTTTTTCTTAGAAGATCAATACTCTTCATTTATTTTTATAGCATCAGGCTTTGGAGATTGGAAATCTCCTAAAACTTTCACGTGTAATGACAATTCTCCAAATATCTATTTTATGCTTGATCAGGTGTTAGGGATCGGGGATCCCCTTTACCCTTTTTGTTGTTGTTATCAACATTATGTAAACAATATTCCCGACTCATGAAGTCCTAAAGGATTTCGAGAATTTAAGGACGGGGTTTCATTTTTCAGTCTACCATTTAGTCTAGCATTTGTTAAGCCATGATCCCAACACTTGAAGTCTAATTTGCATTCTATTCTTCTAACTTGACCCTTTTAAAAGCATATTTAATGAAGGCACACTTTTCATTCTCACCATTTGTGCAAAATTTATTTCTCATGTCGGTGGACGTCGGAGGTCAAGATTTTATCACACTTCCTACCACTATAAGGAATCATGTAAACATCACCCTGACATCTGAAGTATGAATGTGTTTTAAGGTGCAGATGACTTAGCTAAGTATTTCATTATATATAGTCAAGGATCAAGGATTAGGGATAACCTTTGCCCCTTGCACCTCTATAAGAAATGAGTAAGAGGTATTATCAAAACTCAAAGTATGAAAGTCATTAATCAATTTTTCTAAGTGAAAGGAAAAGTCATAAGTCAAGGATCAGAGTTTCCTCTTTCCCCATAAAAATGTTTTCTAGTATCCAATAAAAAAAACTTGCAAAGTCCAAGACCCAAAATATGTTTTGAATCTTGGAAGTGTTAAGGAATTAACTAAAGTGGAAACCTAAGGAAGTCAAATGTCTGACATTCAAAAGGTAATTTTGGGAATCAATAAGCCTTAGTTGAATGTTTAATTTTTTTTCGAACATCGGGGGTCGAGAATACTCCCTACCACTTCCACCTCTATAAGGAATGGGGTAAGAGGTATCCTCAAAGTTTGAGATTTGAAAGTGTTGATTGGGTTTTTGTAAGGCATGATTAGTATTTAGTGATCAAAGTTTCCTCTTACTTTTACAAATTTTTTCAAGTAGGAAGTAATAGGAAACCACGAGGTCTAAGGCTCGATGGTTGTTAATCTTGAATCATTCATCAAAAAATAGAAAGAGACCCCAGGAAACCCCGAGGTTCGACACCTGATGATGACATCATAAACATCATCGATCAATGTGAAAAAAACATTCGATCTAGTAGGACAAAAGAGAAAAAATTTGGAAAGAGTGAAAGCAAAAAAAAACACAAAAAGAAGAAACATGAATAGTAGAATGCCAAAAATAGATCGAGGAAAAAATAATAATATGAAACCAAAACCAACAAGAATCAAAGGACGAAGACAAATCGAATAGAAGCCCGAAACCAAAAAATGAAATCTCACACCATGCAAGCAAGTCAATTAAATAAACCTAAAGACTAGAGCCATATTAATTCACCAACCTAGAATAGTATGAGAGGAAAATTTGGGCTTAGAGGATGAAAGCTAGACAATCACCCAAGAAGAACAAGAAAAACATGAACTAGAGAATCAAAAAGTCAAGCACCGATGAGAAAACAAGTGGAATGAATGAACAACGAGACACACCATGAACATGAACCAGTCCAAAAAACCACTATACCCCCACGATATGTGGAAGACCAAGTCAATATTTAACAACAATGACAGGCTCAACAGATGGATAAAGTTGTAGAGCTAGTGAAAATACAACTTTTTTGAATGGGTAGTCACAAAATGAATGAAATATTAGCCTAATACCCATTCAATTTCTCACATTAATGGTGTGCTCTTACGTTGGTTGGTGGCATTAATTTTTGATGGTGCAACATTAAATTTAAAATCCCATTATCTCTTGACAAGACATGATGTGACATGCAAACCAAATGAGGCACATTGTCATACAGTGTGAGCCGAAGTATCCTCAAAAAAGAAAACCCCAATGTGTGAAGCTTGATGAATTCCCAATAAGAAACCAATGACAGGTGAAAGGGAAAGGTTGGGAGTTAGGCCTGACAAGAAAGTTATACCCCTCCTTGGAAGTCCAACTTCTGAACCCTGAAAGCAAACAAAACAAATAAAAGAACAAGGGGAAAGGGGGAAAAGAAAATGAAAAGAAGAGAAAGGAAGGAAGGGAAAATAAAAGAACACAAAGAAAAGATGAGGGGGTCCCCCTTTTCTAAGAGAAAAAAGGAGTGTGAGTGCAAAGGCACAACAAGTTGGTGCGTATAAATAAAATAGGGGATTGGTGTCTCTAGTAGGTTGGCGCCTACATCATGATTGTAACTTATTCATTATTTTTGTGAGGTTGGATTTGGATAGTAGCTCCAATAAGATCTTCTCACCATGGTTTTCCCATTTTGAGTTTCCCTATATATTTGGTGTTCATTGTGTGAATGTGTTCTTCTTTGATTTCTTGATTGATAGTAGTTGTTTTGGTTTATGATTCATGTTTGGATTTACATGTTGAATTAAAGAGTTTTAAATAGATTTGATCTATTGATTCACCCCCCTCTTAGTAGATTGTGTGCCCTTCAAGTTTTAAGGTTAAGATTAGGGTTCTGGTGAGTTAGAGATATAATTAGGGTAATGGTTAGGGTTAGATTTAGTGTTATGGTTATGATTAGGGTTAGGTTTAGTGTTAATTTTATGGTTATGGTTAAGGTTAGGGTTAGGTTTAGGGTTACAATTAGAGATACAATTAGGGTTATAATTAGAATTAGGGTTAGAATTAGAGTTAGATAGGGTTAGTGTTAAATTTAGGGTTATGTTTAGAGATAAAATCAGGATTAGGGTTAGGGTTAGTGCTATGGTTATGGTTATGGTTAGGGTTAGAGATAGAATTAAAGTTAGGGGTAGGGTTAGGTTCAAGATTATAATTAAAGTTAGGATTAGGGTTAGGGATAGGGTTAATGCTAGGATTAGGTTTAGTATTAAGGTTAGGGTTAGGGTTATAATTATAGATAGAATTAGGGTTAAGGTTAAGGTTAGAATTAGAGCGAGGGTTGGGATAGGGTTAGCATTAAGGTTAGGGTTAGGTTTATAGTTAGGATCAGGGTTAAGATTATAGATAAAATAAATGTTAGAGTTAGAATTAGAGTTAGATTTTGGGATAAGGTTAGGGTTAGGAATAGGGTTACAAATTGAATTATGAATAAGGGTTTGGTTAGGGTTATAATTAGAGATAAAAGTAGGGTTAGGGTTATGAGAAGGGTAAGGTTTATAATTAGGGATAGGGTTAGGGTTAGGTTAAGAGCTAGGGTTAGAGGTAGAATTAAGATTAGTGTTAAGGTTAGCATTACAATTAAAGATTGAGTTAGCAATAGAGTTAGGGTTCAACTTATGATTAGGGTTAAGGTTAGGGTTAGTGTTATGATTATGGTTTGGGTTATGGTTAGAGATAGAAATAGGGTGAGGGTTAGGGTTATAGTTATAATTAAGTTTAGGTTTAGAGTTAATATTATGGTTAGAATTAAAGTTAAGGTGATAATTAAATATAGAATTAGGATTAACATTGTGGTTATGGTTAGGATTAGGGTTACAATTACAATTAGAAATAAAATTAGTGTTTGGGTCATAGTTATGGTTATATTTAGGACTAATTTTAGGGTTAAGGTTATAATCAGAGATATAATTAAGGTTAGGATTAAGGTTGTTGGTGTAGATAAGGTTTCCTACCTAACTAGTTGACCTACTAGGTCCTATTCACATGTTAAATTTGATGGTAAAAATAACACAACAATATTAAAATTAATATCTCTATTCTATTTCTCTTGAAAATGATAGCTAATCTTAAACCACCTATCTTCCAAGGTCTCAGTAGTTGGTTCTCAATTGTGTTGTCATCATTCAATGATTCATACAACTATAATATTCAAGGGGCCTTTGCTAGTAAAATAGTACAAAGTAGATATTAAGAAGTATTTTAACAAGGGGGTTTTAAAATAAATAGAAAAGATAGATCAAGGATTTGGAACAACAAGATGTGAACAAACATTTCCTCAAATTAAGACATGAAATTCCTATAATGATCATTTCTTAATTAGTTAAATTTGTAGAATGAAATAATTCATGAAAGGTTCATGCAATCACATTCATCCATCGTGCAAGTTTAATATATGTAACACCATTCATCATCACTTTTTTATAAGAAATAATTTTTTCAACAAAAAACATCACAAGCTCATTACAGAATCAGTAGATCAATAAACAATAAGAAAATATCATCCACAAATAATACAATAGATAGTTTTGAATTCAACCTCTTCTTATTAATTTTCACCAATTTTAAGAAACATTTATGCACAACAAAATTCAGTAGCATACAGAAAACCATTTTCTATTGTCATCACCATTAAACTAACAAACTTATGAAATTTAACTATTTGCATTAAAATGTATAAAATGTTTAACTGTTCACATAAAGCTATAAAAATAAAATATCTTGTCTTAGGAAGCAAATCTAACTTCAATTTGTCGACCTTTTTAATAAGGAGAAATTCTAAACTTATAGAAAGAATTAAACACTAAATTCTCATTTTAAAAATATCTATCTATCAATTGAGTCCCAAATCCACAATTATAGGGGGTGCTTCTAGTTGAGAAAGAATCTTCATTTTGCTAAAAAAATTGAAACTAGGGAAGTATGCCTCATTCTTGCATAATCAAAATTGATCTAGAGTTGACAGTCGTTCATTCTGAAGAAATGCGTCCCCTTCTCGGCCTATAAAAAGTAACCTAGAGGCAACTACCTATCCAAAAAATGATTTGGAGTTGCTGCTTAACTTGACCAGATTCTTTTTCAAAAATGAAATATTTTTTGTTTTACTTGGCAACTTTAGTTGTTTTGGTTGCTTTAACTTGTTAAAAATACTCTTCAATATTGTTGAATTTTTTTTGCAAGGTCTCTTCTTTAGGTCCATCTACCCATTCCATCTTGAACATATCCCTTTCAAAATCCTTGGTGGGAGTAGCACACATATCTTGTAGCTGACTAACCTCTTTAGCAACATCCCGTAGATTATACTTTATCTCCATTAATCTGTCTAATAGAGTTCCCTGATCGTTATCTCCTTTTTTTATTAACTCCTCTGAGTGAGAATTCCATTTATTTTTTATTTCTTGTAGGGAAGCCAATTAGAACCCTGATGTAACTTGCTTATTAGTGATTTTAGTAACAATTCCCTCAAGCACATCCACTTGATTAGATATATCTTGCTGAGCTTGAAGCAAGATTATTTTATGTTCCATGAGAACCACTATTTTGAAGATCGATATGCTCATGCATTTATTAATATAACTCAAATCATAATCTTCCAAAATACCATACTCAATTATATTTGTCCTAGGCACCTTCTTTCAAATCCTCAACTTTCACATATACACCCCATATTTGTCTTCTTCCTTCTCTAACTTCTAAGCATATTATTTTGCAAACTTTTCCAGCTCTTGTAGCTGAGTGTAGCACTTATGACCTATAGTGAGAAGATCTTCCACCTCTTTCTTAAGAGTACTAATCAACTTATCCATCATCTGAACTTTCTTTTTCATCTCGCTCAGCTCATCAACTTATTTTCAACTCATTAATACCAAGACTTCTGATGGTGTTGGTTGTTTGAAAGTAGAGGTGCTAAGTTCCTTCAAAAATATTTTCATTTTCCCCACCTAAGCCTTAAGCTCATCCTTGGCCTGCTTGTATTTGATCATCCTTGAATTCATTGGGGTGGATACAATGTCAATAAGGTTCATTTGTTGTGTCCTTGTTTGCTTACCCAAATTAACAGTACTGATTTGATAATCTGAGGCTTGCAACTTCCCATCATCTTTTTCAAGAATTGGAGTTGTGTCTACCATAAATTATCCATCATTAGTGAGCTTTTTGGAATGAATAGATTTGGGCTTCTTCTTTGGGTTTACCTTATCAACCTCTCTCACCATATCATCCCAAGTCATTGGTTGGGCTTGAACTTGCTACCTTTTCTCTAGGTTCAACTTTAACCATGTAGGAGTGGTAGGTTGAGGTGTTACTTGTTGGGTGCTCATTGATGAGGTATGATTAAAAAAGAATTGTCTCCACCGTTTGTTCAAAAGAAATCCTTTTCTGCTCATCTTTCTCTTTTAGCAACCTCTTTTTCTCCATCTTTTCATTTTTAGTTTTTATTTCCTCTAACTTTTTTATCTCCAATTCTTTATGTAAAGCCTCTTCCTCATCTTTCTTTTGTTATTCTAGCTCCTTTGCATGAGCTTCTTCTTCTGCTACCTTGTCTTGTTCATCTTTCTTCTGTGCTTCTACAAATTCCTCTTCTTTATGGGCTAGCTCCTTAGCAGCTTGCCTTTGAGCACCCTCTAGTATCTCTTTTTGTTCTTCCTCAATTAAAATATGGCTCATTTTTGCCTCATTCCAAAAAATCCCCTCCCTAAACTTAGCATCTCCTACCCCAATCTCTTCCTTAAAATATTCTTCACCTTCTCCCTTTTTCTTAGGAAATTCTTCTCAAAGGGGAGTCTCCTCATAATTAGAGGGTATAGGTGATTATATTACATCAATCACTGGGGAAATTTATGTAGTTGAAGGTACACTAGGAGGAATATCCTTAGTCTGCGAAGGGCCAGTAGAAGGACCTCCATGTGGAGTTTCTTCTTTGGGGTAACCAATAGCTAAGGGTTTTACACCGAGACCTGCAACAACCCTTGAAATAACAACATAAGTGGCTTTGGCCTAGTATAAGACTTCCATAACCTTATTTTTTGTGATTTCTTATGTTTTTGGGGCAGTTTCTTTCATCTATTTAGTGGCTTTCTTCACCCTCTTATATTTCCTTGTATCAGTGGAAGAAGTAGGCTCACTACTGGAATATTTATTCTTCCTTGAGACCTTAACCATTGGTTGTTTGACATGAAGATTTATCCATTTTAGACTCTTGTTAATAACTACTTATGAAATTTTATCAATGTTCATTTCTTCTTTCTCCATCCAATTAATTGGATCCAAATATTTTGTAGCCACTTGATCCATTTCATACCAAGGATCAAGAAGAATTCCATCATATGAAACCCCTTTTTGGTATATCTTCTTTGATATTAAAATATCTCATCTAAGGAACAACCAACCGTTCATATCCTCTTTTTCTAACCTCAAATTGGTCTTGCAAGTTGGCCCAAAAATCCTCAAGGCATGGTCTTCATGATAAGGAAACACGAAAGCATAAATCTCATCCATCTTCCCTTTAGGATCATAATTCTTACTTTCTTCATAAAAATTCAGATTGTAGGATTGAAATTCTTTCATTGCTACCTTGGCTACTTTTGATGATTGGCATGAATAAAAACCTAGCTCCATAGGAAAATAATGGAATCCTACTTTGTGCTTCTCTGAGAACTTGGCATTTACTTGAGCTGCCTTTCGAGAGAATTCCATTAATACAATCTTGTTGTTGCAACACCTTGGCAGCTTGAAAGGAGCTTTGTCAAAACCAAATAATCTAATATATGTAGTTTTGCGGTACTAAATGAACCAACTTCCCCATTCTTCAAAAAAAGCCATGGATTCTTTAGATAGTCTAAAACCTACATCTCCAGTCAGTCATTTGATCACCACATATAAGAAGGCATCATTTACTCTTTTGAAATGGTTCTCTGCCTTCTTTAGTTCCAATTGATCATAGTATTTTTAGACGTTATTTTTTCCATTTTCTTCTCCCAGCACACCCATTAGAGTCAATCATGGGAAATTCCCCTTCTTAGCAACACAATATATAACATAGGAGATCATATAAAAAGTCTTGGTATCCTCCACTTTGGTAATTTGATCGTGGATTGCATTTGACACCATCTGTCCCCAATCCAAGTATTTTTTTCCATCAAGAATGATTTGAATGAATGGGAACATCCAATCCTCAAAGGCACATGATTCTCTCTTTCCAAATGCCCTAGATAATATTGTAATAATCTTACCTACCTCAGCTAATAAATCAAACCTCTTAGGCTTTGGGGGAAATTTCTTTATGCACTTCTTCATAATTTTTAACCATTTATTATTGATCTATGCCTTGTTTTCCTCTACATATTTCTAATATTGTTCCAGTGCTTGAGCCTCAGTCATGATTCCGAGGTTAGGGTAAGGATGAAAATCAAACAATAGTCTCATCATCCCTAGTGAAAATTCAATGATATCATTACCCCAAGAATCAATGCATTATATGCATTTGCAACTACTAATATAAACTCAAGACACTGTACAACAATGGGGAATGAAGCTATGTGTGCCAACCCTAAGTTAGCAATTTTATTTTATCTTGGCCTGACATCCTCTACAAAAGTATCCTTAAAAAATTGTTCCAAGTCAATATGACCAACCAATGTGTATGTTATCTTCATTACTTTTGACCTCAACTTGGAATGGACTAAATTTCCTTGATATATGTACTTCATAGTGATGGGAATTTGTTTTGGATTCAACCTCTTAGGTCTCTATCCCCTTTGTCATCATTGCTCTTCTTGCACCTCTTTAGTGCCAATATCCTCTTTTGATGAAGACATTTAATTAAACCTACAAATATTGGCATTCATTAGACAATAGGAGTAATAGGTAAGGTTAGACCTCACATACATTTTACGTTAAAATACTAAGTTTAAAATAAGTGCTTTCCCAGATAATATGTGTACTTTCAAAAGTCAGGATCGGGATTAGATCTAGAATGTGACAACTACTAACCCTTATAATGATGTCAAACATCGAGATTAGGTTTGGGTTAAGCATTTGGATTCTAAAAGTAGACCTATTAGGAATCGGGATCGAGTTCATGTTTTGCATCAGAACCTTACAAGAAAATATTTCAAAAGTCAGAATTGGGATTAGACCCAATAGAGGGAGTCAACAAATGGAATTATTTCAAGTTTTACTCTGAGTTTCAATCCTGATCAGAGGTCATAAGTTAGAGTCGGGATAATATAAGGTACAAGAACTTAGCACAGGGCCAAGAGTTGGGTTTACTTCTGCAGTTCGATCTTGAAGAGTTATTTGAAGTCAGGATCAAGATGTAATTTGGAACTAGACCTTTTGAAATATGAGTGGGTATGAGTCTTCTCTGAGTCTCGATCTTGAAACTCTATCATAATTCAGGATCGGGATATCACCTAACACAAGAACTTAATACTATATCAATGGTTTAGTTCCCGATCATAATGCAGGGATTAGAATCAGGAAAAATTTGATATCTTTAAACAAAACCTTAAACCTAAAAAGGCTATGATCTAAAATTTGATTCTGGTGAAAGATAGGAAATCAAAATTGGGACATAGTAAGGATCCTGACCCAAGAGGTGGTGACAAATTGAAACTCGATTCTGTGAAGAATACAAAAATCAGGATGGGGACCAAAACCAAACATGAAGGCAAATTAATAATTTTAAAATTTATTTTTGAAACATACCTTTGGGATTAGAATCAGGATAGTTTCAAAAAACTAATAAAGACCAACTTAAAAAAATTATCTTATTTCCATATCATTCAAGAATCAGATGCGAGAAAATGTAGGGTTTTGAATCACAGTTTACAATGGTCAAAAATTTAAAATTTATCAAAGTTTAAAACAAAATCGACCAAAGTAGTATGGAAACCCTAGCTAAACTAGGGCACAACAAGAATGAAAAAACTCCACACAAGAAGCATAGTGCAAAAAAGAAAAATTAAAACAAAGGAAAACTCAAAAGAAAAGGAATGATGATGCACCAAAGGGTGCTAGGAAAATGAAAAAAAAGTAACAAGAGACAATAATAAACACAAAACACAAACCAACAAAAGAAACAAATTACAAAATAAACACACAAAAGCCAAAAAAAAGGAAAGAAAATGAGAAAGCACCTACCTCAAGAAACACTATGACAAATTTGGTAATACAATGAGAAATCCTAACTGGTCCTCAATCCCCAAACCCTTCGCTTTGCTCTGGTTCGCTACATCGAAACACACAAACAATAATGAGAGAAAACTGAGGAGCGATAGGAATATAAACTCATTTGTGTGTATGAATAGGTATCCATCAATGTGCAGTAGTTCGAGCCTTGGGATTGGGGCAGAGATCATAAATGAACCATTGCGAAAACAAAGATAAGGAAAAATCAGGATCAGGAAGGAATGTGACATTGTAACCTTCAACAAGTGAAAACTTTCAGGAAAGTTTTGAAACCCAAACCTAACAGGAAAGAAGCAAGACAAACATGAGAATCTAGATCAGGATGGAACCCGAAACAAGAACCTATAAAGGGTTCCAGTTCCAGTTCTTTTTTGATACCTAATTCTGAAACACTAAAAAATAGAGTCAAAAATCAAGATTGAGATGAGAACCGGATCTAGAACTTGTGAGGATTCTTGGTTCTAGTTTCATTCTAAAACCTGAGTTCGACCAAGACAACAAAAACAAAAACAAAAAGCATGAGGAGTAGGATCAGGAGGAAAACTGGAACTCACACCTAGGAAAGGTGTTAAGTGTCAGTTTAAGTCCAATACCCAAATTCAACAGAACAAAAAACAAAGCAAGGAAAAACACGAAGATCAAAATTGGGATGCAAACTAGAACCTACACTTTTAAAGGTGTCAAGTGTTAGTGACAACCTGAAACTCAATGTTGACAAAAAAAGGAAACAAATTCTTGAGAGAAAAACACAACTCCCAAAGCCCGAACAAGAACACCAAAGACAAAAACAACAAATGGGGTGGTTATGTAGAGCATAACAATTGGCGACTCAAATAGGAAAATGGTTTAGCGATTTTTAGGATAATGAAGAATTCAGTCACCTAAAACCTTTGGTTTATGAATATTTTAACTTGAGCATGATCAACTACAAAAAACAAGGTTTAGTTGAAATCTAAAATCATGAATCAGTATAACATCTTCGAATCTGAGTGTGTGCATTGCGGTACATTCTTTTCTTAAAGCTATAATGGAAACAAATGGATTCAAATTAAAGCTACGTGAGGTGAGTCACTTTAGCTATCGTGCAATGATATCCCGAGCATTGCTCCACTTCTAAGCATACATCTATAGCCTCGACGAAGATACCTCTAGTTCTCTAATTTAGCATTGCTCTACTGCCAACCAGACATCCATAGCCTTGGTAGAGATGCTTGAATCACCCTTATAATATAGGGTTTTCTTTTGGATTTTTTTCTTTTCCCTATTTTTTAGTTGGCTTTGCTTGAAGTAGTTATTCTTTTTCTTTTTCCTCAATACTCAGACTGCGTTGGGACTCACATTTTTCACTTGAATAATGAATACATTCATCTTAGGATAGCTAGGCATTCAAGGAAAAAAATAATTTTATCTAATATGTGACAAATTCAGCCATGGTTTATAAGATCACCTAAAATATACCTATTTGTTCTGACCTTTCAAAGTGTCATTAAGATGGACATAAAACATAAGTTTTGAAATGAAAAAGAACAACAAATATACCTAAAAACACCTAAATCAATCTCTCCATCATAGTACCCTCAGTATGCTTTAAACAACTACCCACTAGTCGAAAATGACTAAAAATGAAATTCCCCAAAAAGAGAAAGAAAACCACAAAACATAGCAAACAAACAAACAAACAAAACCAAAAATAAAAGAAAACAAACAAACAAATAAACAAAAGAAACAAACAAATAAACAAAAAATAAACAAAAGAAAACAAAACAAACAAAAAAGAAAAGAACTAAACTAAATATCTACAAAGGATGAATGATCAGGCGTTCATGGGCCAAAGTAATGCTTGAGAAATTTTCCATTGATTGGTAGTGGAATAGGTTCTCTTCTTAAGGTGCTAAGCCATAAAGCATTCTCACCAAGGATCTTAGTGATTTGGGATGGTCCTAACCAAAGTCTATTAAACTTTTGGTGATCATCCTTTCTCTCTCTGGCCTTATCCCATAACAACACTATGTCTGATATCCTAAAGGCCTTGATTTTGGCTCTCTTGTCAAACTAGCATTTGACTACAACATGATGTTTGGAAAACTGCTGCAAAGCAGCATCCCTCTATTCTTCTAGATTCAATAAATTAGTTAATTTGACTTCTATCCTATCATCATTGGAATATAACTCTTGCATAAACCATAAAATGGGTATCTGTAGAGTGATAGGAAAGATTGGGTCTTGGCCATAAACTAATTTAAATGGTGAGTTTTCCAGGGAAACTTTAATTCTAGTCCTATCCGCCCATAAGGTAAACTTCAACTATGTGTGCCAGTCCCTAGGATTACTTTCTAACAACCTTTTCATTACTTCCAAAAAATTATTATTAGTAGACTTAAATACCCAATTTCCCTATAGATATATGTTGGATACATATTTCAAAACTATCTTATATTCAAATTCCTACTGAATGAATTGTGCAAAAGAAAAGGCTGGGACATTATCACATACCAGAGCAAATGGTACCCCAAACTTGGTAATGATTTATTCATTGACAAATTTGATAACCACATTGGTGGTGTAGTTCTTGTAAGGTTGAGCCTCGATCCACCATGTGAAAAAATCCATCATAGTCAAGATAAACCTATGAATTGTAGAAGAATTTGGATTTATTACCCTGACAAAATCTAATTCACCCATTGGGCAAACGGTCTTACCTCATATACAAGCTATAAAGGCATCACCAGGTTGTGATCTCTAGACACTAACATTTGAAATGTATGACATGTCCCAATGTGTTTATGAGAATCCTGAAACATATGGGGCCAATAGTAGCCTAACCCCAAGATCTAATGTGCCATTGCATTAGCCAAATCATGCCCAGTACCATGTCTACTGTGAAACTTAACAATGGTTTGCTTTGCCTTCTACTGATCCAGACAACACAAATAAACACCCTCAAAGTTATTTTGATACAAATACCCTCTAATGATATAGTGGGAAATCTTAAATCTCAGAGCTCTTCTATGGGTTGTATTCATCCCATCGGGACACTTGTTTAGTAATGGAAAAATAAAATTAGCATATCATGGATCTCCTGTGAATGACTACACCATATACTGCTAACAGGTGATCTTGGAATCAATGTCATAAATTTCTTTAGGTAGGCCTTGTCCTCAGACCAACTTCATAAGGTGAATTTCAAGGTTGAAGTCCTATAGGATCACCATCCACTTTCCTCTTCTCTCTCCTAGCTCACTCTGCATAAGAGGGGACTTCACCACTGGGTCAGGAACAATGGCGGTGATTTGGCTGCATAGAATGTAAAGGAATTTTTTTAATAGCTCTAACCAATACAAAGTCCTGCATATCCAATGGTGGGTATCTGATCTCAATTTTTTTGAATGGGGAACTCATAAAAGCTATCATCCTTTCATCTCCCCCACCTTTTCACTGTGTCAAAATAGTAGCATAGGAATGGTCAGACGTAAAAGAATAGATATAAAAAGATGTAAATAATTAGGGTTAGTTAACATTGGTGCTTCTGAGATCGACTATTTTATTTTTGAAAAGGAAACCTTGGCCTCATTACTCCATTCAATATTTGCATCTTTCTTCATCTTATTAAGGGGCTTGACAATTTTTGCAAACCTAGTTATGAACTTCCTTATGAATTTTATCTTTCCAAATAAAGATCTCATCTCTTTCTTGCTACTTGGGATAGGTAGGTTCAAGATAGATTCAATTGTCAAGGTCAATTGAGATGCCTCTTTATGAAATTATGACTTAGTACTTTTCCTTCTGAGACCCCAAAAAAACATTTCCTCGAGTTGAGAGAGACACCATACTTTATAAATTTTTTGAGAACCTTTGATAAATCAGCAGTGTGGTTCTCCTCATTCTTGGAAAAGATTGTCAAATTATCCATGTAAATAATGATACATTTACCTACCAGATCCTTAAAATCCACATCCATCACACACTAAAATGTGGATCTAGCATTAATGAGATTAATGACATCCTTTGGTAGGAAAATATTCCCCACTTAGTTGTGAAAGAGTTCTTCATTGTATCCTCATAATTAACCAACACTTGGTTATATCTAGAATAATCATCTAAGAATGACATCATCTGTGAGTCGTTGACTATTTGTAGCACTTCATCGAGGGAAGGAGGTGGGTAATTATCCTTCTCTGAAGATTTGTTTAGGTTTATGAAATCAACATAGTCTGATTTCCCTATTCTTTTTGCGCACATGCACTAGATTTGTAACCCAATTTGAATGCCTTATGGGAAAAATGATTCTAGTTGATAGAAATTTTTGCACCTCTTTAAGAATGAATGGTTCAATCAAGGCATTAACTGGATGTTTCTTCTGATGGAATGAATTTTCTTGAGGCTTCAGAGGGATAGTATGAGTTATCACTGAAGTGTCAAATGTTTTTAAGTCCTCATATCCCCAAGAAATTTTTGTGATGCATTCCTTCAATACCTTCAAGATTTTATCTTGGATGTCCTTTAGATAAGTCTTCCCAATGAATATGTTTCTCTTTGGGCCTAAATCTACCAAGTTGCAAGTTTCATACTTTCTCCCATCAACGTCCGTAGGCAATTTATCACGGTGGATTAGAATCGAAGATCCTTTCTAGTGCTACCATCCCCTTTGGGATGCTATTAGTTTTTAAATTGATTATGCCTTTTTCATCACAATCCTCTAGATACTAGTCTCCCCGATCTTTGTCAGAATCATCAATGATTTGTCCTTCAAAGACATCTGAACTTGCTAAAAAGGAAAGGATGTGTTGATCATCATTGAAAACTTGGAAGTTTTGAACATTATTAGGAATGGTCGAGGTTGACACTAACTCCACAGAATAACTCTATCTTTAGCTTGGAATATTTCATAGGTTCTAGGGTACTAGCTGCTACAACTAGTGCATCTACAATCTGATTATCTTCTCTAGGAATTAGGCTAATGTCAAAAGCATTAAATTCTTCGATCAATTTCCATACCCTATTTTTTTGTGGCACGTGTACTGGTTGCGAACCTACTTGGCAATCACTTCAAAATATCCTATCACTCTAAGGGTTGTTACTTTGTTCTGATGTGCAAATGTTAGTCCCCTAGCTAGTGCCTCATATTTTGCAATTTTGTTAGTACACCCAAACTGTAACCTATAAGAAGCAAAGTAACTTTTCCCTTTTGGGTTGATTAGTTCTACTCCAACTCCACTCCCTATTTTGGATTTAGAACTATCAAATTTGAGGGTCCACAATTGATCTTGGGTTGGATTTTCTTTCTTCATGTTAGTCCTAGGTGGTTGATTAAGGGAAGTAAACGACAACTCTAATTGGTTTGGGATGCTAAGGTCCGGGGATTTCCATACTTGAGGACTATTAGGTACTTCATTCAAATTAAAGACATGTGTAGAAATGATCACCTGAAGCTCCCCATGATTATCAAATTTTCAATTCACTTTCCCTATGAGTAATTCCTTAGGAATTTCAATATTAGCAATTTTTGGGTTTCTCTAATCTCAGTTTTTAAATCAAAAGATAGGGGTCTGAGTTATATCAGCAAGTAGTGATACCCCTTCTTATGTGTTTTTTGTTCTTATCAAAATAGTCATAGCATTAGTTTCAGATGGAAACTGACTCGGGGACGTTATAAAATTATTGTTGCAAGCATCTCCTAACTGATAAATGTGGTTTAGGATATCTAAAATAGGCTAACACATTAAATCATAATCAATTTGATAGTGGACCCAACACCAATTCAGTTGTAACAAACTCTAGAAGTCTACCTCCTCTCCTAGGACTAGCTTGTCTTGTTTCTAAATTAACACTTTCTAGTTAATATTAGTCATAGGATTAGTATTTTATAAAGGCTATGAGTAATAAAAATTAGGCATTGAAAAGGTTATAACTTCATCCCTCCTATAAATATATATTTTGGATTCAAAATAGGCTACTTCGTTAGGATGGTCATACTTTGTGATCATGTGATTTAGATAAGGTTCACTCTCTATCTTGATCTATGTTGGAAAACTGTTCCATCGTAGCCACATGTGTGAGAATTCCAATGAAAGGTAACCTCATATAGGCTTTATCAAATCCCTACTTAACAAGATGCCATACATTTCAAGAATGTCAGCAATTTAAATATCGATATAACTTTGAATCCTTGGATCTGATCCAAATTATATGTGCACATTTTTCAATTTCTCTACAATGTTCACTTTAGTTTTATCCAATTCTATAACCTTTTTATGAGTTTGAACTGGGGTTAGGCCTGGTTTTTTACAAATGGAAAACAACATACCATTACCCAAGGCTCTAGAATCCAACAAGAAATTATGTAGGTTTTTCCCAGAGATCATTAAACTTATCAAGAACAGTGGTGTTCCCGCCTTTCCTCTATATAGAGTTGCATTTGCTTCAACAACTGGAGTAATTTTTTATTTTATCTTCGATTGATTAGCCTTAGCCAAAGCCTTCAACATGAGTTCACATTGAGTAGGAGACCACTTCAAAACATCAAAGAATGACAAACAGGTCCTTTTCTTATGCATTTATGAAATCAAATCATATTCCATGTTATTATTATATTGTTGTTTAGGAAAGGAAGAAAAATTACCTTTGTTTGGAATCTAAAGTGGCCCTTTAGGTGGAGGTGGATTCTTATCCAATCTCTAATTAGAGGGGACCATATTGTTGGGAGGGGTAGACATGGTGAATGGCCCTTTATTCTGATTTCTCTAAAAAAAGCCATCTTTTGCCTAAAAATCTTGTGCATCGTATGTATACATTTCTAGCTTGTTTTCATCTTGAAATGGGAACTGAAAGTAATCATATGTCTCAAAGTCCATGGAAGTATCTATAGATCCCCTATTTTTTTTAACACTACCTTGCGGTGATTGAGAATCATCTTGAGCCATCTTAACCATTTTTTCAACATCTAGGAAATTAACCTCAGAATGTGCAGTTGTATCATGCAATCTACACCAGTTGGTCATGAATTTTAAATTTGAAATATTTTTAGTATGTGATTTGTATTAATTAGCATGATAATTATGAGGAAATCCTCCATTATTTGGTATAGTGTCCCATTTTTTTTTGTTGGGTCTTTGGTTGTATCCTTTATTTTGATTTTGATAGTTCTAGTTCTAGAAGTTTTGGTTCTGAATGTTTCTCTGATTCTGGTTGTTTTTTTGGTTAGAGTAGTTTTTTTGATTGGAATACCCTCCTTTGTTTTGGTACTAGTTTTGGTTTTGATTAGGTTTCAACTTGAACTAAGCCATCCCATTAGTCATTTGAGACAA
Organism: Sequoiadendron giganteum; assembly: GCA_007115665.2. NCBI lineage: Eukaryota > Viridiplantae > Streptophyta > Pinopsida > Cupressales > Cupressaceae > Sequoiadendron > Sequoiadendron giganteum. Next base: position 474,429,581 of record CM021109.1, read on the forward strand.
GGTTTTCTTCAAGGTTTCCAACTCTATTGTCAAATGAGTAGTACACTCATTTTTTGCAATCATTGCAGGTGATGGGTTGATGGTGTTGGATCCTCTAGCATGACTCTGATAATTTTGTTTTTGTTGGGATGAATCTAAGGTTCCATTATTGACCCATGGTAATGCAGGTGGAGGACATATTTTAGCTAAGGGTTCATAGGCCGAATTAGACATCCCTGGAACTATGTTGAAGAGTAGGGTTCCACTAGTCAAAGCATTATTAATTGAATTCATCTGATTGTGAATTATTGGATACCCCAAGGTAGGTAGTGTTCCTCCCATACCACCTAGCCGGGAACTTATTTATTGTCGTAGTTTGATGGCTACGTGATATAATTTGGATGACGAATCTATATTTGTAGGAGTGTAAGTTCTCTGTAGGAATAAACCTATCAATGGATATATGGCCTTAAGGTATGCTTGAATGGAAATATTCTCAGCTACTACGTATGGTTCCTATAGCCACCTGTACATTCTCTAGAACTATGTGTTGAATAGAGGCAAGGGTTCATGTGGTTCCTTCCTAATCATGGTAGACTAGTGATATAGGATGGTTGGGTCTACATAGACCCAAAACTGGTTGATGAAGGCATCCTCCAAATTGGTCCAACTAAGAATGGATCAAACAGGCAGATTAAGGTATCAGTTGTAATCCATATCTCCTAATGAGTAAGGAAATAGTCTAGAGGCCACATCATGATGTTCTATGTGAGCTCAAGTGCATGCATCTTTGAATTCTTGAATGTGATCTTCTGCCCTTAGGGATTCCCCATGGGCATACCTAGGACAAAACTTCTCTAGGTTTTTTGGCATCTCATGTATACTATCAAGGAGAGTTCTGAGTGGTGAGGGATTATTCATGAAGAACGCCATCAGTGGTGGTGGGTTAGGTTGTTCCAGCTGTGGTATTAATGGAATTCCTAGTGGAGTCTCTGGTGGTGTTAATGGTGGTGTGATTGGGGTCCTACATGTTCTGGGTTGAGTAGGAGATTGGAGTTCTACCAATGACTTTGGATTGGGAGTAGATTTTAGAACTCATTCAAACCTGTCTAGTGAAAATGACCCAATTCACTCCACTTTGTTCCTATGGGCGCTCCTTCTAGTGCTAGTTCTATTGATGGTCAAATTAACAAAAAAAAGTTAAACAAAATATCTCTATTGTATTTCTCCTAAAAAAGATAGCTAATATTATTCCACCTATCTTCCAAGGTCTTGGTAGTTGGTTCTCAATTGTGTTATCATTTAGTGATTCATGCAACTATAATATTCAAGGGGCCTTTGCTGGTAAAATAGTACAAACTAGATATTAAGAAGTATTCTAACAAGGGAGTTTTCAAACAAACAGAAAAATATAGATCAAGGCTTTGGAACAACAAGATGTGAACAAACATTTCCTCAAATTCAGACATGCAATTCCTATAATGATCATTTTCTAATTAGTTAAAACTATAGAATAAAATAATTTATCAAAGGTTCATGCAATCACATTCATGCATAGAGAAAGTTTAATATATGTAACACAATTCATCATAAAAAAAAAAATTAGAATTAAATTTTTCAACAAAAGACATCACAAGCTCATCACATAATCAATAGATCAATAAACAATAAGAAAATATCATCCACAGATAATACAATATATATTTTTGAATTCAACCTCTTCCTTTGTAAGAGTATTTTTTTTCTGTATTTAACTATGTGCAGTTTATTTGATGTAAATAAACTGCACATAGTTAAATCCAAAAAACAATACTCTTATCATAATGGACTATGGAAATCTAACGTCTCCCTTCTTATTGATTTTCATCACTTAAAGAAAAAATTTCACACAACAAAATTCAATCATGTACAAAAAACCATTGTCTATTGTCATCACCATTAAATTAACAAACTTTTGAAATTTAAATATTTGCATTAAACTATAGAAAATGTTTAACTGTTTGCATAAAGCTATAAAAATAAAATATCTAGTCTTAGATAGCAAATTCGACTTTAATTCGTCGACCTTTTTAATGAGGAGAAAATATAAACATATAGAAAGAATTAAACACTAATTTCTCCTTTCAAAAATCATGATCCATCAATTAGGGCCCAGATCCACAATTATAGAGGGTGCTTCCAATTGAGCAAGAGTCTTCATTTTACTGAAATTGTTGAAACTAAGGAAGTGCACCTCCTTACTGCATAGTCAAAATTTATCTAGAGTTAATCGTCGTTCATGCTATAGAAATGCATCCCCTTCCTGGCTTGTCAAAAGTAACCTGAAGTCAACTCCCTTTCCAAAAATTGATCTGGGGTTGCTACTTTCACTTGAAAAGATTCTTTTTCAAAAACAAAATATTCTTTCTTTTACTTGGCAACTTTAGTTATTTCGATTGCTTTGAATTGTTCGAAATACTCTTTAGTATTGTTGAAAATTTGATACAAGGTCTCTTCTTCAGGTCCATCTACCCATTCCAACTTGAAAATTTCCCTTTCAAACTCCTTCGTGGTGGCAACTTACATATTTTTTAGCCGACTAACCTTTTTAGCAACATCTCATAGATTATACTTTATCTCCATTAATCTGTCCAGTAGAGTTCCCTCATCATTATCTCCTTTTATTAACTCCTCTAAGTGAGCATTCCATTAATTTTGTATTTCTTGTAGGGAATCCAATTCAAACCATGATGTAACATCCTTATTAATTATTTCAACAACAATTCCCTTAAGCACATTTGCTTGATCAGATATATCTTATTGAGCTTAAAGCAAGATTCTTCTATGTTCCATGCGAACCTCTATTTTGAAGATTGATATGTTCATGAAGTTATTAATATGAATCAAATCTTGATCTTCCAAAATACCATACTCAATTATACCTATGTTTGGCACCTTCTTTAAAATCCTCAACTTTTGCATATAAACCCCATATTTATCTTCTTCCTTCTCTAACTTCTGAGTATATTGTTTTACAAACTTTTCTAGCTCACATACCTAAGTGTAGCACTTATGAAATATAGTGAGAATATCTTCCACCTCTATCTTGAGAGTATCAATCCACTTGTCCATCATTTGAGATTTATTTTTCATCTCGCTCAGCTCATCAACTTCTTTTTGACTCATAATGCCGAGAGTTTTGATGGTGTTGGCTATTCGAAAGTAGAGGTGATAATTTTTTACAAAAATATTTTCATCTGCCCCATCTAATCCTGAAGCTCATCCTTGGCATGCTTGTCTTTGATCATCCTTGACTTCATTGAGGTGGCTACAATGTCAATAAGCTTCATCTATTGTGTCCTTATTTTCTTACCCAAATTGACATTACCGATTTTATAATCTGAGGCTTGCAACTCCCTATCATCGTTCTCAACCATTGGAGTTGCAATTTCTACCACCAAGTCCCCATCATAAGTGAGCTTTGTGGAATGAATAGCTTGGGGCATCTTCTTAGGCTTTACCTTATCAACCTCTTTCACCATATCATCCCAAGTTACATGTTGGGTGCTTGGAGGTGTTGATGAGGAGGAATAGATATAGTTATCTCCACCACTTGCTCAAAAGAAGTCCTTTGCTACTCATATTTCTATTTTAGCAACCTCTCTTGCTCCATCTTTGCATTCTGAGTTTTTATTTCCTCTAACTTATTTATATCCAATTATTTCTATAAAGCCTCTTCCTCATCTTTCTTTTTTTGTTCCAGGTCCTTTGCATGAGCTTCTTCTTCCACTTCCTTATCTTGTTCAACTTTATTTTGTGCTTTTGTAGCTCCCTCTTCTTCATGAGCTAGGTCCTCAACAACTTTCCTTTGAGAACCCTCTAGTATCTCTTTTTGTTCTTCCTTAGTTAAAACATGGCTCATTTATTCCTCATTCCAAAGACTCCCTTCCCCAAACTCAACATCTCCTGCCTTAGGATCTTCCTCAAAATCTTCTTCACCTTCTCCCTTTTACTTAGGAATGTCTTCCCAAAGTGGAGTCTCCTCAGAATTAGAGGGTATAGGTGATTCTATTACATCAATCACCAGGGCAGATTCTGTAGTTGAAGGTACACTAGGAGGAGTATCCTTAGTTTGGGAAGGGATAGTAGAAGGACCTCCATGCGAAGTTTCTTCTTTGGGGTACATAGTACCTAAGGGTTTAACACCAAGACCTGCAACAACCCCTCTTGCAAAAACAACATTGTTGAAATACACAAGACAACTGAGAGGGGGGGTTGTATCAAATTATTTACTTAACTTAATCAATTCCACTTTATCTTCAATCTATTATTAAGTGTGAACATGAAAATGCAAATAATAGAAACAGAACACTAGAGACACCAAATTTACGTGGAAAACACAATGAGGGAAAAACCATGGTGAGGATTAGGTCAAAGTATAGTAGTAATGCAATACCGGATACAAAAGGGTCACTGCCAGAGGGCTCATTGCCCAAATCAAGGGATCACTATCTTAGGACTCATTGTCCAGAAACAGAGGATCACTGCCTACAAAAAAATACAAAGAATTAGTTAATGATCTACCACTAGGAGTTCCACACACTTTTGAACTTGATCAAAAAATTATGAATACAATGAAGTACTGTTGCCACAGTGCACTCTTCCACACTCTCCTTTTTGCAATTGTTCACACACTCTTCTCTTGCTCGGATCGAATGATGGATGGATATGAAATTTTCTACAATTTAACTTGTATTTATACCATCTCCAACCTCGAGAACATTCTCCAAGGTCAGTTATACAATTTCATTTTACAAATTCAAACTAGGTCGGCTAGTCAACATTCATGTGGTGGATAAGAATGTGAGGGGACCAAATACATATTTAATTTAGGACCTAAACAACATCTTGGATCACACACATGCTTTCTCAAATTGATGCAAAGGAATAATGTACCGTGTAAACACCAAGTCGGCCAAACCTAGTGAAAACACCAATGATCTTTGAAGTACTTGCATCTTTAGCAAGATAAACATACATGGATTGATCAAAATGCTTCACCAATCATTTTACCATTTCTAAGATAATCTCAGATATATCCGCATCGACTTTAACAAACTTCATTTGCAAAGAACACTTCACCAGTTCAACCGAGACAACCAACAAAAATACAGAGACTCTTGAGCAGGTCTTCTGGAGTGCCAAACCACAAGAAAAAATTTCAGAACGTAGAAATAATTAGAAAGAGTAATCTCCCATATCCACAAGATATGAGGCCAAATATTAGAAGACTACAGAGCCAAAAACTTTCTCCCAGTCAATATCAAATAACTCTGACAAACCAGTTCACACACCGGTGAACATAATTTGTCATCTTCATTGAACCAAAAGCCAAAACTCAAAATATATAATGTATTTTAGCTTATGAACACACCTATAAATCAATATGGGAATTGGTTTAACATAGGAGAAATGCAAACCACAATACCAGAGCATGCCCACAACACAACTTTCATTATTTCTCAATTTTTCTCTAAAGCAATTGGAAAAAACCAAGTTACTCAACTTGTATAGTGTTGACATTAATTACAAAATTAATGAAAATACCACCAAATACATCCATCCTTGCAACAATCCCCCCTTTTGTCATTGATGGCAATACATTATGTGAAAACCATCAAAGACAATATACATGATTCTTAGAAGTGATAACCTGCCAAACATAAAAGTTTCACATGATTCTATCTCCCACATCCTACATAATTTTTAGAAGCGACAACCTACCAAGCATAATATTTTTATATGATTCTCTCTCCCCCTTTGAAATCAATGGTAAAGGAAATTCTTTCCAAAAAAAGCTCTATTCACTCCCCCTATGGATTACATCTACATCACATAATGCAACAATGCACTTATCTACTCTCCTTGAGGAGTAGCCTCAATCATCAGTCTAGACCAAAGAAGGTCTATGAATCCACTAGATAGATGCACCTCCATGTGCACTTAGTTCAAAGAAGGAGGGGAAAAAATCCCTAACTTCCCTCTGAGATACTCAAAAGTATCCTTTGGAAGGGCTTTAGTGAATATGTCCGCAACTTGTTCTTTTGTAGGTACATATTCAAGTCTAACTCCATTCCTCAATACCTTCTCACTCAAGAAGTGATACTTGATATATATATGCTTTGTTCTAGAATGTATCACTGGATTCTTTGAAATTTTTATAACACTTGTATTGTCACAATAGATAGAAGTAGGTTCATCACTCACCATAGTTATGTCCATCAAAGTCTACTTCATCCAAAGTACTTGTGTATAGCAAGATGTTGAATATATTCTACTTCTGCAATGGATAAAGAAACTGAATCCTATTTCTTACTCAACCATGAGACTAATCTTCCTCTAAGAAAGAATGCTCCTCCACTTGTACTCCTCCTATCATCTACACATCCAGCCCAATCAACATCATTGTAGGAATTCAAGGTGAAATCATTGTCCTTTGGATACCATAGCCCATAGTCTGGATTTCATTTAAGATATTTGATTATCATTTTTAGAACTTTAACATGCATTTCCTTTGGTTTTGCTTGAAATATTACAACTAAACATACTACATGCATAATGTATGGTCTATTAGCGGTAAGATACAAAAGTACACCAATCATGGATCTATACATGCTCTGATCAACTTTAGCAGATTCATCATCCTTACTCAACTTGCATCCAATTACCATAGGGGTACACACCGGTTTAGAGTCATCCATCCCAAACTTCTTTAACAATTCCTTAACATACTTAGATTGTGAAATGAATATCCCTTTTTCAGTTTGATTAACCTGAATTCCAAGGAAGAATTTCAGTTCACCAATCATAGACATTTCAAATTATGTTTGCATCTCTTCAGCAAACATCTTACACATACCTTCATTTCCACCAAAGATAATGTCATCAAAATATACCACAACTATCAATATCTTGTCTTTCTCAACCTTGAAGTAAAGATTGTTTTCTATAGATCCTTTGTTGAATCCTTGCTTAGTCAATTATCTATCCAATCTAGCATACCAAGCTCTGGGAGCTTGCTTTAAACCATTTAATGCTTTCTTCAATTTACAAACCATGTATGGTTTGTTTGAAAGTGAAAAACCTTTCGGTTGCTCCATATACACTTTTTCTTCCAATTCTCAATTTAGAAATGCAGATTTGATATCCATCTGATATACTTTGAAGTCTTTATGAGCTGCAAATTCCAAGAACATCTTAATGGCTTCCATCCTTGCTATAGGTGCAAATTTTTTTTCAAAATCTATTCCTTCAACCTATGAATATACTTTACATACAAGTCTTGTTTTATTCCTTACTACTTCACCATATTTATTCAATTTGTTTCTGAATACCCATTTAGAACCAATTACATTCTTGTTTGCAGGTCTAGGGACTAGTTCCCATGTCTCATTTTTCTCTATCTATTGTAGTTCCTCTCTCATTTCTCTAAACCAAATTTTATCATCACATGCTTCATTCACAATCTTAGGTTCTATCATAGAAAGAAAACTCAATTTTACGTCAACCACTTTGCTTCTGGTCTTCACTCCTTCACTTTTGTCTCCAATTATCTGGTCCTCTGGATGATTTTTTTGAATAGGAGTCTTGGGTGTAGGTTCTGAATTATCTTCTTCTTCTTCACTTTTTTCTTTCTCTTCCTTTTCTTGTTCTTTTATTTTCTCATCAGGTTCAACTTCAGTTATTTCTACTAGTCTATACATAGCTTCATCAACCTTCACATTAGTTCTTTCAATGATTTTCCTGAACTTCTTATTAAAGCATCTATAAGCCTTGCTATTATTTAAAAATCCAAGCTGAATTCCTTCATCACATATAGCATCAAATTTTCCAAGATTTTCTTCATCTCTTCTAATGTAACATCTACTACCAAATACCTTAAAGTATTTCACAGTAGGAGTCTGACTAGTCCATAACTCATAAGGAGTCTTAGTGCTATTACCTCTAACTTGAACTTTGTTAAGAATGTAAACAACAATGTGAATGACTTCTCTCCAATACATATCAAGAACATTTGCTTCTTTCATCATAGTTCTGGTAGCCTCTTGCACAATCTGATTCCTCCTACAAGTCCATTCTACTGTAGGGTTCTAGGAGCTGAATAATATCTTTTTATACCATGTTATTCATAGAATGCATTGAACTCACCGAATGTAACTCTCCACCTCTATCAAATATCAAAATTTTTATTCTCAGGTTTACCTCATTTTCTAATCTTTCCTTAAACACCTTGAATCTATCAATAGCTTGATACTTTTCTCTAATAAATGTAACCCATGTCATCTTAGAGTAATCATCAATTAAAAGCATAAAGTAACTGTTACCATTTAGACTTCTTGTTCTTGTAGGATCACAAAATTCTATATGGATTAATTCTAGCATTCCGACAGATGATTGATCCTTTGATTTAAAATTATACCTTGTCTGTTTTCCCATTTGAAAACTTTTGTATATTGAATTTGAAGGCTTTATGATTCTCAAAAGATCTCTCACAACTTCTCTAGAAATTATCCTAACCAAATTATCAAAATTGACATGTTCCCTCCTCTAGTGCTATAGCCAACTCTCACTAATCAGGGAAACAAAACATTGACCATCACCACCTTTGAGTTGATAGATGTTTCCATGAGTTCCTATTCTAGCTACAACCACAGTTCCAGATCCTTTTCTGATCTCACAAGTGTTATCCTTAAATACAAGATTAAAACCATTGCTGCACATTTTTCCAACACTTAAGAGATTATGCCTTAAACCCTTTACATAATAGACATCATTAGTGTTATGTTTTCCATAAAAGCTAATTATTCCTTTACGGACAATCTTATCACTAGAATCATCTCCAAACATGACTATACCTCCATCATACTTCTCAAGTTTAGTGAACTTACTCTTATCTCCTATCATATGATTTGAACATCCGTTGTCAATTACCCAAAAGTCTTCATCCTGTTTGGCATGAAAAGGAGTTACCAGAGTACCTTCTGATTCATTCTTCTTACACTCTGGACTAGGTTCTTTTGCACATTTATTTTCCAAGGCTAGAAACAAACATTCATATTTTTCTTCCTCAAGGTCCAACTCATCATCAAAAATTCATGCATCTTCCTTAACATAATACAACTTCTTGAACTTCCTAACCTTCTTATCCTTGTAATTATTGTTATTATCCTTATTCTTCTTTTGTGTAGCTCTATTAGGAAATCATGATGCATAATGACCAATATTTCCACAAATGAAACACTTAAAAGGTAACTTACCTTTGTATTTACTAGTACCTTTCTTCAATCTCCTCGTGAAATTTTCTTCCTAATCTTCTGCATCATTATCATCATCTTCTTCTATCTTCATGGATTTAAAGGTTGTTTCAGTATTCTCCTCATCTCTTGCAAATTTTCTCATTTCAAAATGTAGTCAAGACACCAAATAGATGTTCCTTAGTGAATGTATTTGGATCATACCATTCTTCAATTGTAGACACTTGATCACTATAATTTTCTGGTAAGGTCATCAAGATCTTCTCAATTATATCTTCATCCTTCATGGTACCTCCTTGATTCTTGATTTCTATTGCTATAGTTTCAACTCTCTGATAGTAGCTTGTAATGTCTTCTCCATCTTCCATTGTCAGATTCTAAAATTTTTGCTTAGCAGTTAGTTTCCTTGACAATTTTACTCTCTCATTTCCTTCCTAAATGTCTTTCAATTTTGTCCACATTTCATTTGCAGTAGCTAAAGAAATAAATTTTAATCTTTCAATTTTAGATAAAGCACTAAAGATAGCAAACCTTGCTCTTTCATTTTCTTCAAAAGATACAACCTCATCAGCAGAGGAAGGTCTAATTGCTGGAATCACATACTCTATCTCCATAGCTTTCCAGGTGTTAAAACTGATTGAAATCAGATAACTTATCATCTTCTCTTTCTGGTCACTGTAATCAGCTCCATCAAACATAGGAAGATGAAACTTGTGCGTCATCTGATCTACCTCAAGTGGTTAAGCTTTTCACCGAGGAACCAGAGCTCTGATACCAATTGTTGAAATGCACAAGACAACTAAGAGGGGGGGTGAATCAGGTGTATCAAATTCTTTACTTCTTAACTTTATCAATTCCACTTTATCTTTAATATGTTATTAAGTGTGAACATGAAAATACAGATAAAACATACACAACACTAAAGACACCAGATTTACGTGGAAAACCCAATGAGGGAAAAACCATGGTGAGGATTAGCTCAAAGTATAGTAGTAATGAAATACCAGATACAAAAGGATCACTGCTAGAGGGCTCACTGCCCAAATATAAAGGCTCACTACCCATATCAAGGGCTCACTGCCTTAGGAATCATTGTCTAGAAAGAGAGGCTCACTGCCTATAGAAAAATACAAAGAATTAGGTAATGATCCACCACTAGGAGTTCCACACACTTCACAACTTGATCAGAAGATTATAAATATAGTGAAGTACTATTTCCATAGTTTGCTCTTCCACACTCTGCTTTTCACACTTGTTCGTACACTCTTCTCTTGCTTGGATAACATGATGGATGGATATGAAATTCACTATAACTTAACTTGTATTTATACCATCTTCAAACTCAGGAACATTCTCCAAGGTTGACTATACAATTTCATTTTCTAAATTCAAACTAGGTCACCTACTCAACATTCTATTGGTGGATAAGAATGTGAGGGGACCAAATACATATTTAATTTAGGACCCACACAACATCTTGGATCATGCACATGCTTTCTCAAATCGATGCAAAGGCATAATGTAACATGTAAACACCAGGTCATCCAAACCTAGTTGAAACACCAATGAGCTTTCAAGTACATGCATCTTTAGCAAGATAAACATACACAGATTGCTCAACACGCTTCACCAGTCATTTTACCATTTCTAAGAACATATAAGATACATCCGCATCGACTTCAACAAACTTCATTTATAGAGAACACTTCACCAGGTCAAACAAGACAACCAACAAAAAAACAGAGACTCTGGAGGAGGTCTTCCAAAGCACCAAACCACAAGCAATTTTTTTAGAACACAAAAATAATCAGAAAGAGTGATCTCCAAGATCTACAAGATTTGAGGACAAATATCAGAAGACTACAGAGCCAAAAAATTTCTCCTAGTCAATATAAAATAACTTTGACAAACCAATTCACACACTGGTGAACATTTCTTTTCCTCTCCATCGAACCAGAAGTTGAAACTTGGAATATATAATCTATTTTAGCTTATGAACATACCTATAAATTTGTATATGCATTGGGTCAACACAGGATAAATGCGGACCACAATACCAAAGCACACCCATAACACAACTTTCATTATTTCTCAAATTTTCTCAAAAGAACTTGGCAAAAACTAGCTTACTCAACCTATATAGTGTTGACATCAATGAAAACATTAATGACAACACCACCAAACACATCCATACTTGCAACAAACATAAGTGGATTTGGCATGTTCCAAGGCTTTTGTAACCTTTGTCATTGTGATTTATTTTGTTGTTGGGGCAGATTCTTCTATCTCTTCAGTGGCTTTCTTAAACCTCTTGTATTTCCATGTTTGAGTGGAAGAAGTACGCTCACTGCTGAAATATTTCTTCTTCCTTGAGACCTTAACCCTTAGTTGTTTGAGATGAAGATTAATCCATTTTAGACTCCTTTCAGCAACTACCTATAAAAATGTATCAATGTTCATTTCTTCTATCTCCATCCAATTAATTGGATCCAAATATTTTGTAACCACTTGATCCATTTCATACTAAGGATCAAGAAGAATTACATCATCTGAAACCCTTTCTGGTATATCTTCTTTGATATTAAAATCTCTCATTTGAGGAACAATCAACCATTCATATCCTCTTTTTTGACCTCAAATTGGTCTTGCAAGTTGGCCTAGAAATCCTCAAGCTGGTCTTCATGGTAAGGAAACACAAAAGCATATATCTCATTCATCTTCCCTTTATGATCATAATTCTTCCTTTCTTCATAAAACTTATATTTGCAGGCTTGAAATTCTTTCATTGTTGCCTTGGTTACTACTGAGGATTGGAATGAATAAAAACATAGCTCCATAGGAAAAGAATGGAATCTCACTTTGTGCTTCTTTGAGAACTTGGCATTTACTTCAACTGCTTGCCAGGGGAATTCCATTAATACCATCTTGTCATTGCAACACCTTGGCAGCTTGAAAGGATGTTTGTTAAAACCAAATAATCTAATATATGTAGTTTTGGGGTACTAAATGAACCAACTCCCCCATTCCTCAACAAAATCCATGGCTTCTTTAGACAATGTGAAACCTACATCTATAGTCAGCTAGTTGATTACCACATATAAGAAGGAATCATTTACTGTTTTGAAATGTCTCTCTATCTTTTTTAGTTCCAATTAATCATAGTATTTACAGACCTTATTCTATCCATCTACTTCTCCCAGCACACCCACTGGAGTCAATCATGGGAAATTCCCCATCCTAGCAGCATAATATATAACATAGGAGCTCATATGAAAAGTCTTGGTATCCTTTACTTTGGTAATTTGATCATGGATTGCATTTGACACCATCTTTACCCAAACAAAGTATTGTTTTCCATCAAGAATAATCTAAATGAATGGGAACATCCAATCCTGAAAGGCATGTGAGTCTCTCTTTCAAAATTCCCTAGATAACAGTGTAATAATATCACCTACCTCAGCCAAGAAATCAGACCTCTTAGGCTTTGGGGGCAGTTTCTTTATGGACTTCTTCTTAATTTGTAACCATTTCTTATTGATATATGCCTTGTTTCCCTCTACAACATTCTGATATTGTTTCAGTGCTTGAGCCTCATTCATGATTCTGAGGCTAGGGTAGGGAGAAAAATCAAACAGTAGTCTCATCATCCCTGGTGACAAATCAATGATATCATTACCCCAAGAATCACTGCATTTTCTTTGAGTTGCATTATATGCATTTGCAGCTACTAATATAAACTCAGGACACTATACATCAATGGGGAATGAAGCTATGTGTGCGAACCCTGAGTTAGAAATTTTATTTTCTCTTAGACTAGCATCCTCTATAAAAGTATCTTTAACAAACCATTCCAGGTTAATATGACTAACCAATGTGTTTGTTATCTCCATTTATTTTGACCCAAACTTGGAAGGGACTGGATTTCCTTGATATTTGTACTTCATAGTGAGGGGAAACTATTCTAGCTTCAACCTCTTAGGTCTTTTCCCCCTTTATCCTCCTTGCTCTTCTTGCACCTCTTCAATGTCAATATCCTCTTCTAATGAAGACATTTAATTAAACTTTAAAATATTGAAATTCATTAGACAATAGGAGCAACAAGAAAGCTTAGACCTCACATACATTTTACATTAAAATCCTATAGTCTGAAAGAAGTGCTTTCAAAGATAATATGTCTATACTTTTGGAAATTGAGATCGAGATTGGATCTAGAATGTGACCATTACTAACCCTTATAATAGCATCGAACATCGAGATCAGGTTCAGGCTAAACATTTGGATTCTAAAAATAGACATATCGAGAATCAAGATCAATTTCATGTTTTGCATCATAATCTTAGAAGAAAACATTTTGAAAGTCAAAATCGGGATTAGATCCAACATTGAGAGTTAGAAAATGGATGTATTTCGAGTTTCAATCTGAGTTCTGATCTCGATCAAAGTTTGGATAGTATAAGATACCAGAACTTAGCATGGGGCTGAGAGTTAGGTTTACTTTTGAAGTGTGATCCCGAAGAGTTATCAGAAGTTGAGATCAGGATGTACTTTGGAACTGGACCTTTTGAAACATGAGTGGGTATGAGTCCACTCTGAGTCCCAATCTCAACACTCTATTGAAATTCAGGATTGAGATATCACCTAACACAAGAAGTTAATACCATATCAATGGTTTAGTTCCCTTTCAAATTTCGATCCTGATCCTAATGCGGGGATCAAATTCAGGAAAAAGTTCATATCTTTAAAAAAAACCTTGAACCTAAAAATACTATGATTTGAAATCTGATTCTAATCAAATATGGGAAATGAGAATTGAGACATCGTAAGGATCCAATCCCAAGAGTTGTTGAAAAACTGAAACCCAATTCCACAAAGAATGCAAAAATTGGGATCAAGACCAAAACCAAACATGAAGCCAATTTAATAATTTTAATAGTATTTTGCAAACATACCTTTGGGATCAAGATCATGATAGTTTCAAAACCTTAATAAAGACCAAATCAAAATTTTATTCATATTTCCATTTCATTTGGGAATCAGACGTTGGAAAATGTAGGCTTTGACTCATGGTTTCCAATGGTTGACAATTTAAATTTTTATATGTTTAAAATAGACTCGTCCCAAGTGGTATGAAAACCATAGCTAAATTAGGGCACAACAAGAATGAAAAAAAATGCACAAGAAACACAGTATAAACAAAAAACAACTAATATGAAGGAAAACCCAAAAGAAAAGGGATGAAAACACACCAAAGGGTGCCAAGAAAGCGAAAAATAAGGAAAACAAGAAACAAGAAACAAGAGACAAGAAGAAACACAAAATGTGAATGAGAAAAAGAAACGAGCTAGAAAAAAAAACACACGCAAGGCATAAACGAAAGGAGAAAAAATGAGAAAGCACCTACCTCAAGAAAAGAGATGACAAATTTAACAATACAACAATAAATCCAAACTCAACCTCAATCCCGAAACCCTTTGCTTTGCTCTGGTTCGCTCCATCAAAATATACAAGCAATAATGAGTGAAAAATGAGGAGAGGTGGGAATATAAAACTCATTCACACATGCAAATAGGTAGCCATTAATACGTAGTAGTTTGGTCCTCGAGATCAGGGTGGAGATCATAAATGAACCATCGCAAAAACAAATATAGGTAGAAATTGGGATTGAGAAGGAACATGACAATGGAACCTTCAACAAGTGCAAATTTCTAGGAAAGTTTTGAAACCCGAACCTGATAGGCAAGAAGCAAGACAAAAAGAAGAATAGAAATTGGGATGGAACCCAAAACAAGAACCTATAAAGGGTTCTGGTTTCGGTTCCTTTCCAATACCCAATTCTAAAACACACAAAAGAAAAGTCAAAAATCAAGATTGGGATGCGAACCAAAACTAGAACTTGTGAAGGTTCTTGGTTCCAATTTCATTCCAAAACTCGAGTCTATCCAAGAAAAAACAGCAAGACAAAGCACAGGGAGCGAGATCAAGAAAAAAATTGGAACTCACACCTAGTAAAGGTGTTAAGTGTTAGTTTCTATCCAATACTTGACTCCGACAGAACAAAAACCAATGTAAGGAAAAACGCGGAGATCAGAATCGAGATGCAAACTAGAACCCACACTTTTAAAGGTGTCAAGTTTCATTGACAACCTAAAACTCGATGTCAACATAAAAAGGGAAACAAAGACTTGGGAGAAAAATACAACTCCCAAAGCCCGAACAAGAACACCAAAGACAATAACAACAAAGGGGGACCCATTTTGACCAAAAGAAAAATGGGGTGGTTATGCAAGGCATAACAATAGGATTTTTTCTAGAAGTATTAGGTTTCATGTGATCTTATCATGTTATTTATTACTTTTTCCTAGGTCATTTAACATTTGACTAGTTGTCACATGACATAGAATTAATACACTTATCATGATCATGTCTAATCTTATGTCTCACTTTGGCTATATAACCAAGGGTCTTTCACACATTTTACATTTAATTTTATTTTCATTCTTGATAGGAATATAATTTATTCTTGTCATTTTGATCTTCTCTCTCTTCGTGCTTTCCATTTGGCCTCTAGATCTTGGTGGCTATCTCCATATCCAACTCTTACATGGTATCAAAGCAAGTGGGGTGCCTTTGGTTAGTATTTTTGGAGAGATCTTGGTAGATATTGAAAAGGTAAGTATGCTCTTCTCTTGTATTGTATGATGATCTCGAGAATCAGAAAAAACTTGATAGAAATACCAGATTTTGGCGGGTTCCTCTTTGTGGTTTTAAATTACAAGTTCTTTTTGGAGCTTGCTAGTACAACTATGAGCTCACCATTAAGTTCAAGGTGTTTGTGAAATTTAGTTTTTCCTTTTGTTTTATCCAAATCAGATATATGAGGTTAGATCTATGAGAGTTTGAAGTTAAAAGGTGGTTGCTAGATTCAAGAGGTAGCTATAATTTTGGAGCATTTTTGGTAAAATCTTACCCTTCCATCACAACCATAAAAATGAAAGAATATTTCATTGTCCCTTGCATAGATATTGATAACTAAAAGAATATTCCTATGGAATATTTCAGATCAAATCAGACATGTGATGGCTAGACAATTGTCAAATTTATGTTCGTGGTTTCAACATTTTTTAGGGAATTTTTTAAAACTTCCCTCCCTCTCCATTTAAATTTTCATTTTGGAGGTCAATTTTCAAATGCCCATAACTTGGGCTTAGGACCTCTCCATTTTTTGAGATTTTTTTTGTTTATTTGGGGTAGAATTTCATTCTCTTCACAATGGTGCAAACGGTTTTAAATTTTGGTGTCCGTATTTACCAAAAAAAATAGATTCTCACAAGTTTTTTTGAGTCATTCTCATTTTGGGAACTTCTAGGGCTCCATTCTCACTCCTACACTGAAATTATTGGGTTTTTTTTTTTTTAAAGTGCATAATTTTTTGTGTACTTTAGAGTGGTGTGATTAGATTGATCTTATTTTATCAAAAAATAACTTTTATTTTGTGGCCAAATTTAGAATTTGCATGTACCAAGATCAAGACCATTTTGTTATTTTTGGAAAGTGGCACCTATAATCACACTAATAAAGTATCAAGCTCATATATTATTCGGGGGTGATTTGATTGAGTCAATTTGGGGGGATTATTCTTATAGTTGTGGTTGCATTTCTTTTGTTTCATCATGGAGCAATATTCATTTCCACTTCTAACACCTTTGAACTATCCTAAATGGAAATCTAAAATAAAAAAAGTGCTAAGAGTTAAGAGGTTGTATAGGATAGTTCATGGGCTTGATGGTGATCCAAAAGATGATGAAGCTAAAAAGAATAAGTGCTTGAATAGTTGTGAAGAATCCTTTGGATATTTTTACTTGTATGTCTCTCTTTATTTTTGTTTCACATTGAGAACTTGGATACACCCGTGGCTATGTGGACTACATTGTCAAAATTATTTAGGCAAACAAATGAAATTCAAGGAAATTTGATGGAGAATAAATTAATGTCTCAATCCATGTAATTTTTACAACATATAGGAATTCATCACCAAACTCAAGTCACTAAGAACATAATTGAAGGATTGTAAAATTGAAAAGTTAGATACACAATTAGTGTTAAGTGTTCTTTCAAATCTAGGAAGTCTGAATATTTAGTGTTTGTGTCTACTTTTTATGCTACAAAGAATTCCTTTGGGAGTGAGTTTAAGATGCATTCCTTTGAGGATTTTTCTATGAAACTCACTAGGGATCAAGATAAGCTTATTCAAATGGGTTCTTTGAAGTCTTCAAAATATCATACCTTGATTGAAAAAGATGAGAAGTTTTCAAGTGGAAAAGAAAATAAAAAGAGAAAGCCTAAGAAGAACAAAAAATCCACATATAATTCCATAGAACATAAAAATTCCACTAAGGTGGAATAATTTGAGAAGTAGAGGCCTACTTGTGCATATTGCAAGAAGGATGGACATGAAGAACACTATTGTTATAAGAAATATCTTGATGAATTGAACTATCTTCTTGTGGAGAACAAAATCAGTTACCTTCTATAATATCTACTTTAGCTTCTTCCAAACATACAAAATTTGATAGGGAAAAGAGTCATACTATTGGGATGATTAAGAACAAAGGTCATGCTATTTATGATTCTGCAAGTCATGGATCAAGGAGATGAATTCTTGATTTAGGATCTTCTCATCATATGACATCTTCATAGTTTATGTTCTCTAATTTTGAGCTTTGTGTAATGCCAATTATTTTGATGGGTAATCATACTTATGTGAATATAATTGGGAGGGGATCTATTGATATTGGGTATGGAACCTTCAATGATGTCTTGTGTGTACCTCAATTGACAAGTAATCTATTTAATATCTTTCAAATCACTCATGGTGGAGTAGGGAGGACTATGTAATTCACTCTTGATTCAGTTATCATCAGAGACTTAGAGAGAAAAGATGTAATTTCTATTGGGATGGTTGATCATGCATTTTAGATATACATGTTTTCAAAATTTATTCCTAATGATCCTTTGGATGATGATTACACTTATAGTGTGGACTATGGTTTTGAGGATAATTTTGGTTACTTGAACTTGGGAGCTCACATGTGATCCAATTTTTGAACCATGAATTCAATCTACTCCCTCTACTATTATAGTTGATGATGCTTGTGTTTCTACAGATATAGATTCTTGTGATTTAGTTTAGCAAGATATACATTTTCTTCAAGATATGGTGACTTGGGATGAAATCTTGATAGGTATTTTATACTTCTTTATGGAATATCATATTACAAATTTGGGAGACACCATTGATTGTGCACATCTTCTCTTTGACAAAAATGGTCCTTCTTTAGTTGTTGTGAGGGAACACTCTGAACCTCTTGTTAATTCTCTACATGATCATTATTTCAAGTTTGGCGTGAGAATGGATACTTTTGGACAACATTTGGAATATTATTCTTTATCTTTAGAGGAGGTATTCATTTCTTCAAATTGTGTTCTACAAACATCTCCACTATATTATGGATTGTAATCTTTAGCAATGTGGCCTAGACTTCCTATTTGGAGTGTGTCAAATTTTGGTATTGATGTGGAGACACTTGAGTATACTTCAAAGGTATCATACATCATGTATCTTCCTTGATCTTCCTATTAGGAATGGGAAGAAATCCTACATATATTCTTGGTTTTGCTTCTTCCTAAGGGGATGAGTGTTGTTTGATGATCTTGGATAATCTTCAACATTCATTATCGATCATATACCATCATTGTAGGAGACACTACATTGATGGGGGTTACATTGTCTCTCTTCTTCTTCTCTCTTATGGGGGTTCTTTTTTGTCATATGGGTTTTTTCCTACTCAATCTTCATTGAGAGTATTTTATCTTTCATCTATCTTTTGGGGAGGATTTTGTAAGGAAGCTATGGTAGTGGAAAACCTTCCTACACTAATCTTGAGAGGAGAATAATGCAAACTTTTACAGATCCTTAATAGTTAAAAAAATTTAAATAGAAACAAACACAAATATCATGCATACCACTACATAATTATTTACGTGGGGAAAACCCTTTCAGAAGAAAAACCCCACACTCCAAAATATTCCCAATATATTATTCAAAAATGACAGACTACAATATACTTGCAAATCAAGCTTCTCCTAGGATTAACACCACTCAAAGATCCAAAGGAAACACGAACGCTATCAGACTCTAAGAATACATCACAATACACAATGATAGTATAATAACCTCACAATATAGGGTTTCCTTCTAGGGCAAGTCAAGCTAATTAAATATCAGCTATCAAATATGAGACATAATGATGAGCGGTCTAGATTTATAATAATAAAATACAAATACTTGTTTCCTTTCAGGGGCACTTCCCTAGAGCCCCCACAAGGGTGCACTACCCTTGGACCCCAGTCGATGGTATGATACTCTTGGACCCCTCATGGGGGGGATCCCCCCCTGTCGTCATCGATTGAATAGTACCTTATGTATCAACAATACCTTATGTAATTGCAAGTTTGAGACATATTTTATCAACAAATCCCCCACTTGTCGACCACCTTGTAAGGAAAATGAAAGGGTGTCATAATCATCTATTAATTTATAGGGGCCGAAAGCCCATAGTCTCTAAAACACCATCTTAACTTCTTTGTTCTCACAAGCTTAGTCAAAGAATCGATAAAATTCATCAAAGTCTCTACCTTAACCAGTTTGACACTGCCATCTTTGACCAAATCTCTAACAAAATGATATTGTACATCAATGTTCTTGGTCCTGGCATGAAAGGTTAGGTTTTTGGATAGACAAATCACACTCTGACTATCACAATAAATTCTCACCGCACCTTTTTTTATTTCAATATCTGAACACAGTCTCTCAATTCAATTGTCTTCTTTACAAGCATGAGTAGCTCCCATATACTTTGCTTCAGTAGTGGACAAAGCAAACACAACATGTTGATTAGTCATCCAACTAATCACACCACCAAATAAAGTAAAAACATAAGCACTGGTGGATCTTCTACTATCAACATCAGCTACCTATTCTAAATCCACATAACCATGAATATCAAGGGAAATATGATCTTCATATTACTATAATAACCTAAGGAATAATTTGAGGTATCGCACAAATATCTGAAGACTCTTTTAACTACATCCTAATGAATTCTACTAGGATTAGACATATATCTAGAAAGAAATCTAGCTACTTGGGAAATGTATGGTTTAGTAAAAACCATAACATACATCAAACTTCCAACTACACTTTGGTAAGAAACTCTACTCATGTCCTCCATCTTTGATGGAGATGTTGGAAAATCTGAAATAGATAACTTTGTTCCAACTGAAAGAGGAACACAAAAGTCTACAATCTTGCATCTCAAAGCCTTATAAAATCGAATTGACATACTTATTTTGGCCAATCCATAGATTTTTTTCACTCTGTCTCTTCTAATTTCTATCCCAAGAATGTGTTTAGCTACACCAAGATCTTTCATTTCAAACTTAGTAGCAAGTTGAGATTTCACAACCAAAAACTCTAAGATGTCTTAATGAAGGCTTGTGGCCTGACCATGCCTATATAGGAATCTTATCAACAAGATATGATGTAGGAGATATATTAATGAGGTAAAAAGTAGTGTCAATAGATTCAAATCAAAACCTTTGTTCTAGACCAACACCACACAACATAATCCTAGCCTTCTCCATCAGTGTCCTATTCATTCTTTCTACAACTCCATTTTGTTGTGGAGAATATGGAGTTGTCTTCATCTATGAATACCACAATATTTACAAAATCTATCAAAATAATTAGAGAAAAATTCACCACCATTATTAGTCCTCAAATATATTATTTTCTTTCCAGTCTGCAACTCGCCCATTGCTTTAAATTCTTTAAATTGATTGAAAACTTCAGATTTACTCTTTGAAAAGTGCACCCATGTCCTTCTAGTTTAATCATCAATAAATGAAACATAATATGTGGATTTACCAATTGAAGGAACATCTACAAGACCAAACATATCAAAATGAATAAGATCCAATACACCAAAACATTTATGAGAACTCGAGTAAAACTGAATGCGGTTTTATTTTCCATAAATACAATTCTCACAAAAATCAAATTTAAGATTACAATCAGAAAAACCTTCAACAAGGTTTTTATTTTTCAAGGTCCTTAGACCCTTTTCTCCAATGTGGCCAAGTATCAAGTTTCATAACACATTTTTCTCTGTAGGTAACTTTTTTTAAGAAGAAAGAACACCCTTGGGTACCAAAAATCCATGACCATCTGCTAAAGGTGAAACCCTCGCTTCTTCCATAGACTTGCTTTTCATAGAAGTACTATTGCACTCAACAGTACATGCATGAAGCTTATACAATGTGCCATATTTGACACCTCTAGCAATCACCATAGTACCTTTCAACATCATGCATCTTGCATCAAAAAATAATACTTGTACACCTACATCTATTAGTTTTCTCACAGATAACAAATTTCATGCTAAGCTAGGGATATGCAACACACCATTAATCCTTCTTATTCTACCATCAGGAAACCTAATTTTAACTTTACCACAACTAACAATGTCCAAATGAGAATCATCACCAAAGTACACCTTACCTCCATCAAATTCTTCATATTTAAAAAAATAATCTCTATTAAAGGTCACATGGAAAGATGAACCTGAGTCAATTAACCATGCATCATTACCTACACAAGTTGCAAAAACTGCAATTAATGCATCACCATATTCCTTCTTAGACTCATAATTAGAATGAAAATTCTTCTTTTTTTCTTCTTTTCTTCTTTGTAGTCCTTATAAACATCTCCACGCTTACCACGGTTCCAACAAATAACTTTGGACTCTCCAAGAGACTTAGATCTCCCCTTGGAGTTGGATTTGTCACACTTATGATTCTTATTTACTTTTCCTTAGGTCTTCCATGAAAATTTTGGGCCTCCTTAGCATTGATGGATACCTTCCTCCTCATCTCTTTGGAAAGCAAAGAATCCACCACACATTCAGTCTTCAATATATCAGAAGTACTCTCAATAGCCATAACAAGAGAATCCCATGAATAAAGAAAAGAACAAAGTAAGATCTGACATTTCTCTTCCTCATCCATTTTGACACCAATTGATGACAACTGAGCCACCAATATATTGAATGCTTCTAGGTGGTCTATAATTTATTCACCCTCTTCCATTCTCAAGGAATATAATTTCTTCCTCATGAAAATCTTGTTGACTAAATATTTGGCTTGATACATCTCACCAAGCTTCTTCCATAGTTTATGTGCAGAGGTCTCTTCATGGACATTGATTAAAAAAAAGTATGCCAAGCACAATTTTATTAGACCCTTGGCTTTATGGTCTACAACATCATATTGAGATTCTGGAGTAAGATCTGTAGGCCTTGAAACATTCTCAACAACAACATCCCGCACATCTTGATCTATCAATAGATCCTCCATCTTCAACTTCCACATTTCAAAATTATTTCCAAAAAAATTATCCACCTCTATTCTCCTTGATGAATTTTCCATCTAAAAATTCCTATAACAAGATCACAAAGCATCTTCTACACAACCTCCCACTCAAATCTGGAAAGGTTAAAAAAATCCAACAACCTGCAACTAAAACCAAAGGTTATGAGGCTCTAATACCACTTATAAGGAAGCTAAGGTAGTAGAAAAAATTCCTACACTAATCTTGAGAGGAGAATGTTGTGCATATTTTGCACACACACCCCACCAAAGGTAGGGACTCGCCCTCTTTTTTCTCCCGATCGGCTATTTTTCTCTCGCCTCATTTTGCGTGCCCCTATTCCCAAGCCTAGGATGGTCATGTGCCTTAAAATGATCAATTTCTTATTGGCTAGGTTCACCTAGCTGAGTTTCACTAAGTCACTAGCCTTTGCGGACTGGTTCCTGTGGGCTTCCCTTAGCTTTTTGCTAGGCATTTTTTGACCCTTGTGGAACCACATTTGCGGGTCTCCTCTTGTTGTTTTCCATTACATCCCCCCTTTTTCGTGCAACCAAGCCTTGACTTCTGCTAGACTTGTGGGTCCCGCATCGAATTTTACCATTGTGTCCATTGGGCATCGCAGACCCACAATCGTGGGTTGCCTCATGCTGACTTAGTCCCTACTCATTTGCTTCACTTTTTCCTTCATTTTTTGACTTTAGGGACAAGTTTCCTATGGATTTGGGATGTTTTTGTGATGACTAAGTGAATTGCCAAGGTTTCTTTGAGTTTTAGGAAGTTGTAGAAATTTCATTGCGGGTTGTCGTCCCTCCATTGATATTTTAGAACTTTCTTTGCAAGTCATCGTCCCTTCGTCGTCATTTCAGAAATTTATTTTTGGGTCATCTTCCTCCTATTTCCATTTCAAAACTTTCCTTGTGGGATGTTGTCCCTCCATCATTGTTTCAAAACTTTCTTTGCAGGTCATTGTCCCTTTGTCACCATTTCAAAACTTTCCTTGCGGGTCATCATCCCTCCATTTCCATTTTAGAACTTTCTTTGTGGGTCGCCATCCCTCCATCGCCATTTCAAAACTTTCTTTGTAGGTCACCATGTGCTCATTGATGTTTTCAAAAGGGTGATAGACCCTCCAGCTTCCCCCTTCCAAATCTCGGCATTTTTGAAATGGGTGCAAACTTCATGTTTTCATCATCTACGGACCATCAAATGAGTGTCTTCACATGCCTAAAGGGGTTTGCATCAAATTTTTCATGTGTTTAGACATTGCGGAAATTTTATTGCAGGCCATCGTGTGCTCATTGTCATTTTCAAAAGGGCGGAAAACCCTCCGACTTACGCCTCCCAATTTTTTGCATTTTTCAAAATGAGTCAAATCTTAAGAAAATATGTCTTGGCACTCTTTCTACCCATTTTCCCAAGTGCTAAAATTGAAAAATCTCAAATTTACTCAGTTTTGTGAAGATTCAGAACTTTCCTTGCGGGTCATAGTACCTCCATTGTTGTTTGAGAACTTTCCTTGTAGGTCGTTGTCCCTCCGTCACCATTTTAGAACTTTCTTTGTAGGCCATCATCCCTCTATCACCATTTTAGAACTTTCCTTGTGGGTTGTTGTCCCTCTGTCGTAGTTTCAAAACTTTCTTTGCGGGCCACTGTCCCTTCGTTGTCATTTCAAAACTTTTCTTGCAGGCCACCATGTGCAGGACACCGTGTGTTCATTTCCATTTTCAAAAGGGCGGTGAACCCTCTGGCTTCCCCCTTCCAGATTTCAACATTTTTCAAAAAGGGCCAAATCATTGAGGAATAGGTCTAGGCACCCTTCTAATGCATCTTTCACATGCTTAATTTGGAAAAACTCAAAATTGCTAAGAGTTGTGGTTTTGCGGAACTTTTCATGGAGGAAGTTTCCTTCCAGTTGTCATGGTCATAAATGTCGGCTTTAGGGTGCAAACATGTCTGGTTTCCCACTTCCCATTCTCCGCATCGCTTTGGCCCTCAAAAGTGAAATATCCCCATAATCTGATTTCTTGAGAAGGAAAGTTTCTCAAAATGTCAAAAAGGAAATTGTCTTGAAATGAGAACTTTCTAAAAATGGAAATTTCCCAAAACAAAAATCTTTCCTGAAATAGATTTTTTTTTTAATAGCAAATGTTCCCAAAAATTGATTTTTCTTCCTAAAATAGGAAAATTTCCAAAAATGGATAGTTTTTTCGAAATATGAAATTCTTGATGGACTATAAATTGATACATTTTAATTTTCTAAATGAGGGAAATTTGTCATTTTTGGAGATCTAAATCATGATATCTTTTGGCACAGGTACTTTTAAGGATGCTTGGGGGAATAATGGATCAATTCAATAAAAGAACCAATGTACAAAGTGTTAGAGTAATAAAGTCATCACCTAATTAATTAATTCATCATTAATTAATTGGGTCACTTTATGCTTTATTACACTTAAGCTAAACTTAGGAGTGCTTATATTTTATTATTAGCCTTTATTAATTATTTGTTTTTTGCATGATTAAAGCTTCTAATATTAGATCATGTTGTCTCATTCATTCTTATGAGGACACTTGTCATGATCTAATCTAATCTTGATCTAGGGTTAGGTTTCATACTTTCTATAAGGATTCATTCATTATAATTGAAATTCATTGTCTACGGCATCATATTCAATGCTACAGTTGTTCACATAATGCATATTTGATGTTTTATCAGTTCTGAGTTGTTGAGCAATAATATCTCTTTTATTTCTTCATAGTGTGATAGGTTTATCATTGCAGGTGATTCTTGGAGCTGTGGGAGTACATACATCTACTCCAACATGGTATCAGAGCACCAAATTTGCAGCCGCCTTGTCCACAGTTTTTGAAGAAATCAACTCATGCATTAATATATGTGATCTGTGGTCAAATTTTGAGCATTCCATTGAATCCAAAGTTGTCGGAATAGTCAGGTTTGCCTTTTATTTCATCAAAAAAGGCCCTCATTTGTCAAATCTACAAGGGTTTGAATTTTATGAGGTTATCCAGATCTAGAGTGTACCTACAATTTTGGAATGTTTTGAGCCCAAACGGACCTCACCATTGCGTTCAAAGCACCCAAAAACCCCGAAATCAATTGTCAAATAATCAAAATCGGACACAGTGACTTCGAGAGGCAATTTTTTAATTTCTAGGTCATATAGCCTAGTACAACACACAATCCGAGAATTTAAAAAAAAAACAGTGGTAATGGCTGCCACCATCAGTTAACCGCTAGTTGTTAATGCTAGCGGCTAGCCAAACCGCCAAGCTTAACCCCCAAACCCTTTTGGAGCATTTTTGGTATTGTGGCCATAACATTTGCATACAAACTCAATTTTTCGAAAACGAAATATCGTCAGAAAGATGGTTTCAAGCCCAATCCATTGGTATAGATTTTTTTTCTAGATTTTTTGTTTTGCTGAATTTTTTTTCAGTCAAAGTTAGATCATTGTTTTCGCGCTCCCAAGGGCATATCTTTTGTATACGGACTCCATTTAAAAAAAAAAAATAGGCATTGGAAAGGTCTTATAGTGTTGTTTCCAGATATGTATATTTTTTCATCAGAAAGTTTACCAGGCACATTTTATTCAACTTTTTGTGTTTTCATAGTTTGATTAATTACTTGGAAGTCTTGACACTTGGGAATCTTATGTTTGTGTCATTTGGCTCTGTTTCATTTGATCTACATGCAGTAAGGTCAGTTTCCTTAGATTATTTAATTTGAAGAGTTATCATGGGTTTTTCTACTCACCCTTCAGTTGTAATCCTGGAACGTGATAATTATGAGTCATGGGAAAAGGGCATACTTACACACTATAGGTGGCTTAATATTTTACCCTATTTGTATGATCTCATACCTGAACCAGCCACTCCAAGGGGAAAATTAGCTTGGGATATCACTAGAGATAACATAGTAGGACTTATATTGTCTAGTGTTGATAATGAAACTGTGTGGGCTATATCAGATATTGATTTTTCCCACCCACTTTGGACACATCTTTGGGAGCTCTATGGAGACCCCAATCTCTCTCAATTCCCATAGGATTCTACTTCAGATCATCTCTTACCCATTGCTTGGAGAGAAAAAATACCCTTTGATCATGATACTTTAGAGGAGCTTGAGTATTTAGACATTCTTGCATGTTCCGATGGATTAGAGGCTTGTCTCATAGTTCCTACTCTTTAGACTGAGATTACACATTTATCATCCATTTTTCCTGATGACATCAGTATCACCACATTGGCCCCTATGGATTCAGTTCAGCATCATGACCATCTTGGTCATTCATTATCTGCTACATCAAGGGATTCTTATCTTATAGACACATTCTTGTTTGTTGAGTCTCACATTGCAAATCTTGAGGATTATTTTGAGGACATACATCTCCTCTACCTTGATAGTCAGGTTATCACTATATGCCCACCATTATCCATTCATTCAGAGGTTGCATTTTAGGATTCCCCACATCAGTTTGGATTTGGAATCATATGTTCCAGTTCAGACAAAGAGATTCTTTAGCATCCTATCATGGCACACATCTTGAGATAGATTGGATCATCACTCTTCATAGGGTTTCTTTGACATAGTCCTTTAGATCC
Organism: Sequoiadendron giganteum; assembly: GCA_007115665.2. Classification (NCBI taxonomy): domain Eukaryota; kingdom Viridiplantae; phylum Streptophyta; class Pinopsida; order Cupressales; family Cupressaceae; genus Sequoiadendron; species Sequoiadendron giganteum. The sequence continues at coordinate 474,456,962 of CM021109.1, forward strand.
ATTTCTTCACAAGGGGAAGAATTTTATTTGCTGCTTTAGGATCTCTTTTTGGATTCTACATCAAGCATCTACCAATGCGACAAGAGTTCATTGTGGGGGGGCCTTCTTATCTCTTTCTATCTCTCCTATGGAGACCATTGTATATGTACTTATATGATAGAAGTTGTCTATTTGGGGTATCATGTAATCCACCTCCTATCCTTCTTTCATTAGTGTTGTGCATGTTGCACACACATCTCATTCGAAACGAGGACCCTCTCTTCCCTCTTTTTTATTACCGGCCCCTTTTTGGTTTGCCTCATTTTGCGTGTCCATTTTTGTGCTCTAATAGGTCAACTCACCCATCGAGGACACATCTTAAGTTTGACCGAACTTGACCCCCTTTGAAAAATGCTAAGACTGAAGTCAGTTCGTCTTTCCCTTGTCAGAATGCCCTTTCTGACGTCTGCAGCCCCTTTCGAGTCCAGACCCCTGGGTTTCCTCCTCCGGATTTCCATTTTGGGTTTGCTGTTGCTGGCATCCAGCACCCAGTGTCTTTCCGGACCCCACACCCCGAATCTTGGATTTTCGCATTCCGGATTTCACGTGCATTTCACCATTGCTCACGACAATGGCTGGACGACTTCTCGCACACCGCTACTTGTGCGATTTAAACTCACCAACTTTCTGGCCGCTGTACGAAGGAATTAATTGCTGCATTAATGGCTATTTGGTTATTTAAACAAATTTTCCACCAATCATTTTCACTTGACCGAGTGATAGAGAAATTTGGAGAGCTCCGAGGCATCCGACATTTTCAGCCCCTGAATCCGAGCTCTATTTTTGACATTTTCCATGCGGTCAGCAGCAGTCTCTTTAGGATATTGAGGTACATCTATCATTTGCGTGCTTCATCATTTTTTTTATCAATTTCTGAGTTTTAATTGAAGCAAAAATGTAAAACAAGGCTAAAATCTGGTAGGAAAGTACCCTCCCCTAAAAACCCATGATTTAAAATGAGAAAAAAATCGATCATTTGGGGAGTCAAAAATCAAATCGGAGGTGAACCTCCCTATCGTCGTTCTTCAGAACAGGTGAACACCTTGCCTAGGCCCGGGCCTTCCCATGGCCGTGTGTGTGGACTCAAACTAATAAATCAATATTTCATGCGGCCAGGCTCATCTCGGACCCCGGCCTCTAGATTTCACCTCGCAGGATTCCGTTGCGTCCTCGTCATTCAGAACAGCCTCCCTCGAGCAACTTTCCAGCTCTCAGGCCCTAACCCCACAAAGTCCATGACAAACTTGGTTAAAAAATTGAAAATCAGCAAGAAGCAAACTGTCCCTGGGATCCAATCCTCAGAATTCCATCCTCGGCATTCCGTGTCGATTTCATTGTTTTGACGGCTTGTCCCAAGCATCTTTCTAGACCTCGGACCCCGATTGCATGAAGTTTGATCCCAATTTCCAAACAGAACCAAAATCCAAGCGCATTTCACACCCCGACCTCTGGAATTGTGTGTCACTTTTTCCATTTTACAAGGCCATCCCGGGACATCTTTCCGAGTCCCAGACCTCGGTCCTCACTTTGCCTTGTATGAAATCGCAACGAAAACCCAACCGCCCAAGGTGTGTCTGGACCCTGAACCCCAGATTTCTGCTTCCAGAATTCCGTTCCACTAGTGCCATTTTACACGGAAAATTCAGAGCAACTCTCTAACCTCCGAGCCCCGACCACTTGTTTGTCACTATGCTCCCAGAACTCCTAAAATTTGCCTCTGGGGATTGTCTTCTAGGATTCCGCCCCCCCCCCCTGAATTTCCTCTTGCATTTCACCATCCCGAATAGCTGACTTGTAACCACTTCCCAGCAATGGCGGTTCGAGCTCCGAATTTCGATGCCCGGAGTTTCGTCTCCCCTGCACCATTTCCAACGGTTGTCTTGTAGTTGATGCTCGAACTCCCAAATGAAGGATCAAATGACCTCCAAATCCAAAATGGATTTTGACCCACTTGGTAAAATTAGGTCTTCCTTCACACCAACCCTCATTTGATCAAATCCAACACTAGGAAATGCCTTTGGGAGTTCCATTCTTAATTTTCCCTTCCAGATGGCATTCTGCCAAGGGAACTCCAGCCCTGGAAACCCAAATTGTCTTCCTTGCTTTCTAATGATGTTTTATCAAATGTTATGTGATTATTGAATATGAATAATAATTGCAGGGCTAACTTTGATGTGCAGGGACTTGTCCGAAGCCATTTTTCATGTTTGAATGTTACTAATTCACGTCTTTTGTGTAGGATTTATGGAATCTAGCACAAAAAAAATTGGTTCCTCCAAGGAGAAGGGGAAAGGAATAGCCAAGACACCTTGAGGCAAGGAGGATAAAGACCTAATGAAGTACAAGTTTCAAGGGGTGCCCTTACAATCCAGAGTCACCACTCTCTGGAGAGATGTCATGGATATGAACATCGGCCAAGTCGATGTCGATGAATTTATATAGAAGGTCAGGGTGAATCCCAAGACAAAGAATGCAAGGTTGATAAGGAGCAGTGGAATTGCCAAGGCTGTAGGCTTCCCATCGGCCTTGGTGGCCCAGAGCTAGTAATGGTGTGTGTTGAGGCATACCAACCTGAGACCCAAACAATAGAGGACTAGGATGGGAATATCATTGCAGACATGTCCCCATCAGGTATAAAAACAACTTTCCACATCCCTGCCTTTAAGAGCACGGAGACCCCCACCATGAAGCAATGCAAAGAATTGTGGGAATAGGATCCGTTGAGGTGCAAGAAGTTAATCAATCAATATTGGTTGAAGGACAAGTGGGGTAGTGCTAGCAAGCTCCCTCAGGAGCTCTTCCACAGTGACTTCTTCAAGGATTACCATAACCTCGTGACCTTGCTAAGTCGGGTGATGGGTCTTCCTACTATGGCCTTCTTCTAGGAATGGATGTTCTACTTTGTGGAGTAGATTCTCCATGGTGACAACGTCACCTTCTACTAGGGGGAGATAATCAGTGACCGCTTCCACAAATAGTTTACAACCATGAAGAAGACCTCCAAGTTCTTCATGACCTCCTACTTGGTGTACTCCCTCATGGACCAACGACACTATCAGGGGTTAACTATGATGCCCAGTGAGGCATTAGGGATATAGCTCAAGCCCTATGATAAGTACCCTCAAATACAGTTCCAAAATTTAAAAAAGGATTATTGTAGGGTGAACAATGCATTCATCACCCACATCATCCAATCCCTAGGAGGCAACTTTCAGAGAAGAGTTTCACATAGTGCCAGAGCCCTCCTCAGGCAATATGCATTCTTGTACATTCGATTTCCAAGGTTCACATACATCTGTGCCCAAGGATTCACGGAAAGACCAAACAAGCTGCTTTGATACCCCAACGACCGAATCATACTATTAGAGCTGACTTGGCAATTGTGGCACATCCATAAAGTCTTGAGTAGCAAGCATCTAGCAGGTACACCTTACCCCATTGGGCTCGGCCAAGGGATGTACAAGATTCATACCTCCCAGTGTGTGGGGTACTCAGAAAGGGAGTTGGTCAAATACCACTTTCGCCAATATATAGCTCGGCCTTGAATGAACCTATACAGACATATCCAAAAGGCATTGGGACGAGAGTATGCCCCACCTCCACAACATTGAGGATTTATGGGCCAACTGCATAGATGATCTTGAGGTGCGGTCATGGCACTACATGCACATGACTACCATTTAGGTGCGAAGGATAAATCTGTGCCCGGTTCCTGACTAGCTTGAAGAAGATGAGGACACGGTGATAGATCTGGGATATGATGTCATTGCCAATCTACCATTGCTTGCAATTGACTAGGATGAGTGAGAACTTGACAACATCGACATGCTCACTAAACCCGTCGAGATCCAAACAAGGGCATGGATCGACCAATAGGTAGCCCGATTGAAACAACAAGGAGTCGCCTTAACATTTAAGGAACTAGAAAGTGAACTAAGTGGCTTTGATGGAGCAGTAGCTACAACTGCAACTGGGGAAGCATCCAAAACCCCACCATCAACCAAAACCAAGAAGAGAAAAGAGGCCAACGAGTAGCTGCCCAAACCAAAGGTTTATGCCTGCAAGGCATTAGAGAGAAAACCTTCCCAAAAGAAAAGGAAAACAACTGGAGGCACAAAGACGTCTACGATACCCAAGGGTCCACCCCATGGGACCAAGGGAGAGGGATCAGACTCATCAAGGTCTTCATCTACTAAAATTATTGCCACTACTACCACTGCCACTGTCCCACATGCTTCGCTTGTCATTTCCGCTTCTTCCCCACTTGAGGTGGACATCTTTATTCACCTTGCTTCCACCTCTCTGATCATGCAGATTATTCCTGTGGATTCTTCCTTTGCCACAACCTCGCCGATCTCCTCTTCCTCTATGTCTCCTTCCCTTCCCTCTATTTCTACTACTACAATGCATGCCCTCAGCCTCTCAGAATCCTTTGTAAAATACATGCAAAATGTGTTATCCAAGCTTTCAGGGATGCTTACCAATCCGGTGGTTCAAGCTACAATAGCTCAAGCTATGGCCCATGCTCCAGCTCTCCCTCCACCTTTCGAACCACCAAGAATGGAAACTATGCAGATATCTAATGAACTTGAATGACGATAGATTGAGGTTGCGACGAGGCCAGAGGATGAAGAATTTGAGTACCATGAGCATCCACTATTCGAAGGCTGAGAGATAGATGAGGTAGCCTATGAGTCCTCCAGTGAGAGCAGTGAGGAGTTGGACGCTAAACTGATAAGAGAAAAAAATGACCCTGAGCTCAATGAAGAGTGGGGCAAACAACTTAAGGAAATTGAGGATAAAGAAGTCAAGGATTGGCTTGCACGTGAAGAGGAAATGGCTGCTCCGGAGACTGAAGGTAGCAAGTCTCCAACTGAGGGACATGATCAAACCCTAGAGAATGATGAGGAGGAATCCCTCCATGAAAATCAACAAGAGGAGAAGCCCGAGGAACATGAATAGGGCCATGATGGAGAAGAAAAGGGTGCTAAAAGGGAGGATCCCTCCAATGAGCAGCTGCATATCGAGTCTCCCCCCAAGTATATATCACTCGAACAAGACGCCGATGAGGAGAAGAAAGATGTAGAAATTGAGAAGAGTGCTATTGTTGTTAGAGTTGTTCAGCTCGAGAAGGAGGACAATAGGGATCAGGGTGAGTTACCTAGGGAAGAGCCCCAAATACCCGATTGGCTATAAAAATAGTTGAAACAAAAGACTCCCACCTTGAAAGATCCCAAGGAGAGGTTGGAAGCCATTCTAGCCAGAGCACAAATAAGCACCAAGAAAGAGAAGAAGCCAAAGATTATATTGAAGGTAACCATAGATGCTTGAGGATCTAGGGTGGTACAAATAGCGACGCCAATGGTTGGGGAACAAGGAATAACTTACAACGTCTCCACCATCAACTTGGGAGTGGCCTCAAGGGAGAAAAAGGTCGACCATCTCCAGGAATCGATCGCCAGAGTGGTGCACCTTATCCAATAGGATAAGGTTTCTAAGGAAGAACTCAAGGCACAAGTGTTTGATCTAATGGCCTATATTCAACAGTGGTTGTCCCCGGATGAGCAGCCCATGACATCATCTACCCCGCCTCAGCTGTTGTCCCAGGAACAAATCAATAAATTAGAAAAGAGAAGGAACCTAGATAAGACAACCAAAAACTAGTTCCGGCAGGTCTTGGACATGGGGAAAACAGGTATGAACTTGGCTATCCAGACAACAAATAAGTTCTTAGAGGTACAGAGAACCCTTGAAGGTACGAGGCAGGTCTGTGAGGAGTTCCCGAGGAAATACAGAGTAGCCTACCCGAAGATTGAGGCTATACTCGCATTGCCAAGTGAAGTTTGGGAGAAAAACCTTGCCCTCAAGGATGATGACCATTGGTTGGTAGATGTATGGAAGCAGGACTTTAACCATCGAAGAGGAAAGTTGGAGTAGATTCTGAAATGGGTAGTTTGGAATATCGAATGGGCTAGGGAGACTAGGGAGGAGTGCACTCGGTACCTCAGGCTAATGATAGGGTACAAGCTATCTGCTGTTGAGATTAATCCTGAAAGCATAAAGCCCCACTTCTTAAAGATTGTGGAAGATGGGATGTCAGCTAAGGCTACCACAGACTTCATGAGTTGTGCTTCCCAAGCCTTCACGCAATCATAACTTCTCAGAGATAAGGCTGCCAAATATGATGATGACTGGAAGAAACTCGTCAACAACTCCCAGGAGTGGAGCTATCAGATTTTATGGTTTGACATCATGGAGTTGGAAAAGTTCTAGCCTTTGATCTTGAGCTTTATGGAGTATGCAGCATTGATGAAGCACGAAGGCAATCTAGTCATCAATGAAGAATTCCTCAAAGAATAGCTATAGCAAAGGGAAAACAGCTATAGGATGAAATTGCTACAGTGCTGCCACTAAATGATAAAATAGGGAAAAGACAAGAAATGTCTTATAAATGAAATGTATTTGGGGGTAGATGAAACCCTAGTGTAAAGTGAATCTTGGCCACACAATAGAATCAAATCCTGGCCATTAATTTTTCTTTTTGAAAACTATAAATAGGGCTCTCCTCCTCTCATCTTAAGAGAGTTGAGTTGTTGTAAAGGCATGCTGCATAAATTATAATAGAAAATACAATAATTTCCTAGTGTATTTATCGGTTTCTCTACATGTTTCATGATTCTTTTCCCCTTAGTTAAAACTATGCTTCAAATTGCTTTGTTGTTCTTGTTCCCTTTGGTTAGCTTTAGTGGATTTAGTATGTTGTCTTTGGTTTTGAAGATTTTTGTTGTGTGTATGCTTTCCTTGTCCATACTTTTGGCCATTTGTTGATGGTAAATGACTGTGTAAAGTTAGCCTAGACTACAATTTCATAGCTGCTCATTAAAATTTATCTTTGTTCACATTTATATGGCAAATGAATGATGAATATCTGTAGTCCCTAGAAGATAGCATAGATTTCATGACATTGTGAGAATTCAAATTAAGTGAAATTTTGTTTAAGGAAACTATCCACAGCAAGAACCTCCATGATCACTATTCATTGGTAGTTGCAGGTCCAGGAACCATCCTTCTCCCTCACCCCTTTTTCCTTTTTTAGAAAAAAATTGTGCTAAGGTTCATTGCACACTGTAAGGCCAAATCCAACAAAACAATGGAGTCCATGACTGTTCTCTAAACCTATAGCGAAGTGCAGTAACTTCATATTCGTAGAACTCCATTCACTAACCCAATTCTCCTACAGCTTTAAACCACGTAAGACCGCCTTGTGAATCCAGCAAAATCACATCAAACAACTGATATATTCAAAGCATCGTCATGACCTAACATCCGAGAGACCTTGGGATAGTGTTCTACAATTTGATTGTGAAAGATTGTCTTTCAAGAGAGGTAATGCACTTACATATTACCTATGTTGTGAAGTGCATAAAAACACCATCAACAATTAGTGCATTGCATTCTTTTCTTTTCTCTCTTTTGGCGGGAGTTTTGTTCCCTTTTGGTTTTCTCCCTTTCTCCTTTTTATGAGAAATTAGTGTAAGTGTGAATAAGTAAATAAGTAAAAAAAACTAGAAACAATTCTTAATGAAACAAGATTCAATCAGTAATTAACTAATCTAAATCACAAAAAACTTGAAAGCGTCTCATTGTCTCCTATCTCCAAAGATTTATTAAATCACAGAGGGCTCTCAGATTTGGTAAGCACTTATGACTGCTAAAATTCTAATCTAGATAATGAAATAATACTAGATGCAATGATTTAATGATTGATGATGATTTCTAGATGATATGAAGCTACTGTAATCTATTCTGACATGAAAACTAATAAATGAAATCTACAGTAAAAATAAGAAGCAACCATGATATGAAAAATAAGAGGCAACCATGATATGAATTCTCATGATGCTATGACTTCTATGATGCTAAGATGCTAAGATGTTTTTTTTTTTTTTTAGACTGCAAGAATCGGTCGGGTATCCGTCCCCCTATAAACTGCAGTGCACCTGGTAAACTTTTTTCACGTGACCGGTGGCGCTGCGCGACACGCCCTCCGGTACCACGGGTTTGGGGGAAGACTAGACCTCGTGACCTCTTGCCTGCAACAGGATGCTTTAGCCAATAGAGCTAGGACCCCCGCCCCAAGATGCTAAGATGTTTGATTGCTATTGTTGTAGAGTAAATTTTCACAAATTTGGGATGGATTTCTTGTGGAGAAAGGTTGTATTTATAGATTCACGGTAACACATTTGCACAGGGGCATCACAACAAGGGCTTGGATTCAATTTGGAGGATTGAATGGTGAGAGATGGAGAAGTTTGAGATGATCATGGGAATGGTTCATCCCCATGAAAACATCAGGCCAAATGATAGGAAGAATCAGAGGAAGGAGATTGAAGAGGATTGCCTACAAGTTTGTCTCCAAAGCTTCCCTATGAATGTTAGTTGAATTAATTAGATATGAAATATCTAATTTTATTGGTGAGTGAATAAAGGAAATTTCCCTTTATTTGAATATTTTAATTTAGCAAAATAATATATTTAATTAAATGAAACATATATTTGACATTTACTTATTTAATAAAAAGGGATATGATAATTAAATAAAAACTTTAGGATATCTTTATTTAATTAAGAGGAAATATGATAAGATAACAAAAGAATTAATAGTGAAATTTTAGTATAAATAAATATTTTTATTTATTTATTAAGTAGATGAATTTAACTATGATAATTAAATAAAACAAAGTGAAATTCGTTTATTTAATTAAGACAAAAATAATAGAATAGAGATTAAAGGATTTATGATGAACTATATAAATAAATATTTCTATTTATTTAATAGTAGAGGAATTAAGGGTAATCAATAAAATAAGTCATATTTAATTAATTAGATTCTCTAGACCATTTTTAGGTGTATAGATTTTTCCCCTCTTTGAAGTGATGTATTTATGCATTGCTTTAAAGAAAATTTAGTGTTGTTGCTGCTAATATCGACAAAAAATATTCCAGTATTCTCCAGACTTGCCTCAGACATTGATTTCCAAGTAATGATGAATATATGCCCCCTCAGAGATAAATTAATGATTTTTTGATATATTTTGGATTTTTCAAAATTTATCATTTTTTTTTAATGATTTTTCAATGATTTGATGAAGATTCGTTGGTGAAATAATTTATCTCCTAATTAAAAAAGTAGAAATTTTGGCCTTGGATGAATTTGAATTAATCTCCCTTGAGAAAATTAATTAAATCCCACCAAAAATCCCTCTAAAATAACCTATAAAAGGTCAAAAAGGTCATTTTCAAATGCATTTGTACATGTTAGCTTTGAAATCTTGTGAGAGAGAGCAATTGGAGAAAAATGCCAATTCCCTACCACACCCACCGGTTTGAGTGTGTGTGATGCCACCAGTGCCCTACCATTTTCGGACCTCCAGTATGTATCCATAAACCTCCTCATGTTTCGTGCATTCTCATTTTTCATGCAATTTTCTGCATTTTTTTTTTTTGGTAGTTTTACACTTCAACCAACATGTTGTAGCCCTTCAACACTCCAGTGTAGCGCTCCTAGGGTCTATTTTAGCGCTTCAAATAATTAGTGCTTTGATTAGGTAATTTAGTGCTTCAACAAGATAGATTATCTCTTTAAAAACATTAGCGCTTTGATAAGTAATTGTAGCGCTTCGAGCTACTGTTCCAGCGCTTTGAATGATGTGGTGCTTCGATAATCTGTTCTAGCACTTCTAACTGATGAAATGGTGCTTTTGATATTTTAGCACCTTGAATGCCTATTTTAGTGCATCCAAGTTAGATTTGATAAAATTTCCCAAATTTTTCCTTTATTTTGTCAATTTTGATCATGTCAGCCATTTGGTTTGATATGATTTGATGATATGAATAACCTTGATGATGTTCAACCTCATGATGAGCGAGGTTCGATGATTAATAGACAAGAATTATCCTCATGATAGGTGAGGAATAATTACAAATGTGATGAGCCTTATGATAGGTGAGGTTGATTTGATAAATTGACCTCATGATAGGTGAGGTACAATTAGAGATTGATAATGATGCTTGCTCATGAGTTCTGATCAAAATTCACACCAAGAGCTGATTAGATTTGATAGGATAATTGACATGTGATATTTTGACCAAGTGTGCTGATTTTAAACATTTCATGATGATAGGAGCATTTGGATAACCTCCAGATATGAGAGTGTTTTCCATGGATGTTCGACTTGATACCACAGCTTACGCCACTGGAGACATAGATAATTGTTCGATGTGGACTAGCTTCACTTCTTGACATGCCCCAGATTAGAATTAATCGGGGAATCCTCACAACATTAGTAGAGTGGTGGCACAGTGACCATAACACCTTCCACCTACCCACTAGCGAGATGAAAGTCACCCCAAAGGATGTCTGGCGGATTTTACAAATACCGTTTGTTGGGGAGATAGTAGTATATGATTCACAGGAGGTGGGCAGGATAGATGCTCTTCATAGAGTTTTTGAGGATCTTGATATTTTTGGGATGTGGATCCCATGGTGGGAGATGGTGGACGCATATGCCACCCTTCCTTCAGTTCTTGTAGTATTCATTGGAGGCTTGCTTTGTCCTGATTGCAGGTTAAAGGGACTATCTATTGGATGGGGTTGCATACTAGAGAGAATGGTCATGCACGAGACCATATATGCTTGGGGGATGTTTATGTTGGCACATCTGTATCATGATTTACATACAGTTGTATATTTGAGAGGGTGTAGCTTATCATCGGGAGCCAATTTGCTTCAGGTGTGGGCATGGGAGCATATTGTTGTCATGCAACCAATGCCAGTACAAGAGAGACTTGCCACTAGGCCATATGTTTTCAGATGCAAAGGTCAACTTACCCAATCTATGATAGGTAAGTTGGAGCATTGGAGGCATGCATTGGATGACCTAGAGGTTGTTACATGGCGTCCATATTTGGATTGTGAGCATTGGAATGAGGATGATGCAGAGCTGGGTTATTTGTGTGATTGTATGTACTTGATTGGTAGGACCCGCTTCATATTAGAGAGATTTATACTGCAGAGAGTTTATAGAGAGTATGGGATTTTTCAGTGCATTCCCTAGGGCATTGCACATTATGCCTGACGACAGAGTGACATAGAAGATTGGGGACCATGTCTATCATATGATACCATAGTAGAGGGATATCATGCCATTCAACCTTCAGCCTAGGACATGCATCGTGATATTGCAAAGGCACCAGTGATTGTGAAGTATGCGCAGTATCTTGCATTGCATCCATGCCCATGGATCACTATACCTGATGAGTCAGTACCATTACCCAAGGAGGAGGAGGTTGTTGTTGCACCTGGTTAGCGATGAAGGTGAGAGGAGGATGTGGAGGAGGAGCAGGATGTTGATGTCAAGGCAGAGGATGTTGGTGAGGAGTAGGGCAATGGTGATGAGAGAAGTGGAGAGGAGGATAGTGATGATGACAACAGTGATGATGGAGATGATAGAGGGGATGGTGGCAGAGGGAATGTGGTAGGTAGTACAGGTCCATCTACTAGTGTGCCTCGTAAGAGGTGAGCAGTGGTTACATCCTCTACAGATGAGACACAAATCACCAACTTACAGGTTTAGATACAGATGTTACATGGTCAATTGGCTCAGACACAAGGGTTGTTAGCTCAGACCCAGACATAGATGCAAACTCAGGCCCAAGATCATGCATAGGTTATTGCACAAGTACTGGTATAGTTGGTAGCTACACATATGTAGATTTGCACATTGACAACAGAGCAGGATAGTGCTAGGTAGATTGTAGAGCAGGCATAGGCTACTATAAAGAGATTACAGTGGATAGCCGATGTTACTACTATTGGTGACTATATGAGGGGGGTTCTTCGTGTGGGCTGGGAGGTAGAGTTTTAAAGAGGTAGATACCATGATGTCATCCCCTTCTGAGTGGAGAGTCAGTTATGCCCTATCGTGATCAGGTAGGACCCATTCCTCGACTGTTAGTGAGGGTGTGACTCAACCGCCACACAAAGATCTAGGAGATTGCGGTATGTCTAGTGGTGGAGGTACTGGTCTACCTAGAGGAGGAGGTACTAGTCCTGAGATTCCTGTACCATATGGTAGTAGTGAATCCTAGTTGTTTGATGTGATTTGTGATAGATTTGAGACATGATGTATACTCCGGTTTAGCCAGTTTTGATGTTGTATCTCTTTTATTTCAGACTTCATTGTATACTTGACATTGATGATTTTTGAGATCTATATGATATGCAATGGAATTTTATCGATCTATGAGGTGTTCTATTATGATTCTATGATGGATGCATTTATTTACCATGTTCTATATGTCATGTGATGATCTATATGATATGTTATAGATGTGTTTATGATCAGGATGATATGCTATGGTTTATGATGTTCTATTTAATGATGATGTATGATGTATGATGTATGATGTATGATGTATGATGTATGATGCATGATGTATGATGTATGATGCATGATGCATGATGCATGATGCATGATGTATGATGTATGATGTATGATGTATGATGTATGATGTATGATGTATGATAATAAAATAATGATGCCATGATAAATGAAATGATGAATGATATGTTATATGAGAAATGATTGATGGATGAATGAAATGCAATGATATGAGAAATGATTGTATGATAAATGAAATGATGAATGATATGTTACATGAGAAATGATTGATGGATGAATGAAATGAAATAATATGATCTAATAAATGTATGATAAATGAAATGATGAATACGATTTTATATTAAAATGATGATGCAACTACATGGTTATGATGATGTTTTTGTTAACGTCAAGTATACTCAATCTATTATGAGAAAAGATAATCATCAATTTGAATCCTTCAAAAAATTTTGTAACGAAGACCTTTGCAGATGTAAAATCTATTATGAATGTAATCTAATTTAATCATGCACACCTATATGAAAAATATTGGCATTCTAACAATACTTTTGTGCTTTGTATCATCATAGAGCTTTAAAAATGTTGAAGCTGAGTACAAGCATCAATGGTATATTTTAGACCAATGACAACTTGAGTACTACTTTCATGATTTTTTATATTGCAAGTGAACACAAGCATCTACGTATAATTAAACCGAGATGACCTGAGAATTTCTTGCTTAAAAAAACAAGGCTTAATCATTTTAGTGTGTGAATTATGAATGTCATCATTGATACATTTGTAGAGGATGTCTCACGATAATTCACACAATAAATAATTAGTTCACAAACAACAAACAAATAAAAATATCCTTCTCCTTCCTTGCTTCTCTAGTTCAATGCATCATTGAGTTGCTCCAAAGAAATGATAATAAATAATAAAAGTACAACATATCCAACCTTTAATTAAAATGCTTCAACCATTAGTCAGATTAGATCATCCATCCTGATTTTATGATGTTTTTGTGATTTTTTGAGATTTCAAATTAAAGCTAACCTAAAGACCAATCCTAGGGGCCTTAGGGATTGATCAAATATTAGCCTTTCCTACATTATACACACAAAGACCACGTAGTTTGACTGACACAAACTCAATGTTTTTGACTTTTTGAGACTGACTTTTTGACTTGTTTTTTTTTTTGGATTTTTTGTTGTGATATGGATGTCTAATGGGTTTTTGATGGTGATTGGTGTTCCATTTTGGGTTGTGTTTCGATCATTGTTTGCCCATTTTGTTAAGTTGGATGTCTTATTGCCCCTAGTGAGGTCCAGATGTTGCTTCTAAGCTAGTGTGAGACATGACCACCTGTAATGTTATGATAATGGATGTAAAGTGATAGTGAAAGTAACGACCATGTCATATGTACAATATATGGAAAAGCTGGTTAAAACACAAATAGCGCCTGTTTCCAAGTTTTCACTACATGTTTTTATTGCACTTTTTCATATTTTATGATTTTTTTTTGTACTTTTCTCTTTTCTCTCTTTTTTTTTTTTTTTTGTATTTTTCAATCACCGAGATGCTTGTTTGCCAGGTTTTCATCCAGGCAACCCTCTTTAGGACTTTGAACTATGCACTAGGTGATTCAGGTGTAGAATTTTTTGAGATGGATGTTGTTGATAGGTTCATCAAATAGATCCGCTTTAGGTTTTGACAGTTGATAGGCTCATAATCCATAGACCGATATGATGAAAAAGGGACCTAACCAGTTAGGTTCAAACTTCCCTTTATTTTATCTGTCCTGGTGATTCCTAGGGTTTTCCTTTAGGACCAAGTCACCAACCTGAAACACTCTAGGCTTTACCCTATGATTGTAGCTCCTGGACATTCTTTGTTGATATGTCGTTAGATGATTGACATCTTGTTGATGACGTTCATCCAATAGTTCTAGTTCTTGAAGCCTATATACTCTATAATCTTCATCCAAAACAATTCCCTTTAGTGACACACAGAGTGATGGAATCTCCACCTCAATGGGTAGTATGGCCTCTGATCCATATACCAAGGCATATGGTGTAGCTCATGTTGGCATTATGATGCCGGTTTTGTAGGCCCATAATGCAGGATTGAGTTGAACATGCCAATCACGTCCAACATCGTTAACCATTTTCTTGAGTATTTTCAAAATTATCTTTTTGGAGGCCTCTACCTGGTCATTTCCTTGAGGATAGTATGGTGTTGAGAAATGATGTTGGATATGAAATTTTTCACACAATTCCTAGACATCTTGGTTCTTAAATGGTCATCCATTATCAATGATAATGGAGTGAGGTATGCCATACTGATAGATTATGTAGTTTATTATGAAAGATGAGATCTTCTTTCCAGTGATTGTTTATGAGGAACCACTTCTATCCATTTTGTAAAGTATTATGTTGTTGTGATTATGAATTGGTTCCCATTGGATGAAGATGGGTTTATCTTTCCTACCAGATCCAGTCCCCATTGACAAAAGGGCCATGTTGATGTGAATGGGTGTAATTCTTGAGCTGGTATGTGGATTAGATTACTATGGATTTGACACTTCTGACATTTCTTAACAAACTAATAAGACTCCTTCTCCATGTTCGGCCAATAATACCCCAAACATAGGAGTTTATTTTCTAGAGTTATCCCACTTGAATTAGTTCCACAAATACCTTAATGAACCTCTCATAAATTTGTCTCAAATTCATTATGTTCTAAACACCAGAGAAGAGTACCATCTAGACCTTGACGCTAAAGTATGTTGGCAATTAAGGTATGTCAAGCGGATTGACAAATGAAGATATGTTTTTGGTTTCTAGAAAGATTGAGAGGAAGGATGTTGTCTTTTAGGTATGCATAGATATTTTCATAGATGGAGTTTTCAACGACATCTAAATGGCATATGGTTTCAAATTCAGGATTATCATAAGCAAGATTTGACACTTTTTCTACCATAAACTCATAATGACCAAGTTTTTCTAGAAACTACAAAAGAGAAGAAATTGTCACCATAGCATCTTCCGCTTTATTTTCTGCCCATGGAATTTTCTCAAATTTGATATCCACAAAGTACTTTTTGAGATCATCAATCAGTTTCTTATATGGCATCAAATTCTCATCTTTCATTTGATATTCATCATTGACTTGATAAATGACTAATTGTGAATCTCCATACACTTGTAGCTTTGTTACCTTCCATTCAATTGCTACCTTGATGCCAATGATTAGTGCCTCATACTCAACTACATTACTGGTACATGGAAACATGAGTCTATAAGACCTTGGGATGGTGTTTCCTTGAGGTGTAACAAACAATATTCCCACTCCAAATCCTCTTTGTGTGTATGACCCATCAACATAAATCCTCCATTGTTGTGTTGTTATAGTAAGAATGTCTGCATCAGGAAACTCCATTGTCATAGGACGATCATCAATTAACAAAGCTTCGACTAATTGTTTGGAAATCACTTGACCTTTGATGGCTCTCCTTTCCACATACTGGATATCAAATTCACTTAAAAGCATGACCTACTTGGCCAGTCTACCTGTAAAAGAAGCCTTGCTAAGTAGATTTTTTAATGGGTCAATCTTTGCTATGAGCCTGACTGTGTGAGTCAACATGTAATTTCATAACTGCTAGGTAGCAAATACCACCGCCAAACAATATTTCTTGATGAAGGTGTAATTTATTTCATAGCCATTTAGAGTCCTCTTGATGTAGTAAATGGCTTGCTTCCTTCCTTCATAATCTTCATGTACCAATAGTGCTCCTAAAGAAATGTTTTTCATTGCAATGTATAGTAGCAAAGGTCTACCTTCTATAGGTGGTGACATAAGATATTTTTTTATTTGGTTGAAGTTCATGTCACACCCTTGATACCATTTGAACAATCCATTTTTATGCAACAAGTGATTAAATGGATGATTTTTATCTACTAATTAGGAGATAAATCTCCTGATTGATTGTAGCCTACCTTGTAAAGACCTTAGTTGATTGATATTCTTTGTTGGTTGCATTTCCAATATTTCTCTGACCTTTGTGAGATCCACTTTGATACCCTTCTCTTACACTATGTATCCTAGGATTTTTGCTGATGTAACCCCAAAGACACATTTCTTAGGATTTAGTTGGACATTGAACTTCTCTAGCCTTGTAAATAGTTTTCCTAGGATATCTAGGTGTCCTTCTCTAGAATATGACTTTGCTAAGATATCATCCATGTAATCCTCCATAAATGTATGCATCATATCATGGAAGATTGTGGTCATTACACATTGATATGTTGCCCCTACATTCTTCAACCCGAAGGGCATGACGTTCTAGAAAAAATTTCCCCATGGACATGTGAATATAGTTTTATCTTGATCATCTAGTGCTATCTTGATTTGGTTGTAGCTGGAGAAACCATCCATTATTGATAACATGGCATCTCTTGTTGTTAATTCCACAATAATATCAATGCTCGATAAGGGGAAATCATCCTTGGGACATGCCTTATTCAGATCTCTGAAAGTTGTACATATTCTGATACTATTGTCTAGCTTTGATACAGGGACAATATTTGATATCCATTCAACACAATCGATAGGCTGGATGAATCCTGCATCTAACAACTTCTTCAACTCAACCTTTACCATCAAGGTGATATGTGGATGCATCTTCCTTAGTTTTTGTTTTAAAGGTTTAATTCCAATAGGTAGAGATAAATGATGCATTAAAAGATTTGGATCTAAACCTAGCATATCAGATTATGAACATGCAAAGTTAATGCTTCTTTCTTCAAAGCACTTGATAAATTCAAGTCTTTCTTGTTCAGTCATAGATGTTGTCAGATGCAAAATATTTTCTTTTTCTGCTATGCTAATGTTAATAGACTGTGTAGGCTTCACTAGTACTAATGACCTTTCATGATAATGCTCCAGAAGGGTGTCAAATCTCCCATCTTTTAGTGCCTTGGAGAGGTTTTCACCATCTGATGCGTTCTTTATTTTTACTTTTTTGAGATCTAATGCTGCCATAGAATGGTTTTCACCATTAGATCCATTATTCTTTTTTTTTAATTTTGCAACAAGAATATTTGACACCCTCCTATCTAATCATGTTGTTATGAGATTTATCATTAGAACTTGTGTTAGGTTCTTCATAACAAAGTAAGTTTACAATAGTTTCATCATTCACAAATATGGGTACATTAATAGGTTCAGTTGGTTCCCAGTCGATAAGTTTAGGATGTATTAAGGGAAAAAAGCCATTAGATTGACTTTGGTCAAAGGAAATAAGGGTTTTAATAGTTATGGTGTCAAGGTTTTCATTTTGGATGCTGAGGTCTATGATATTACTTTCCTCCAAATTATCTAGCTTGCTCGATGTCTTTCCATCCTTACTTGAGTCATCAATATTTTGTGATTCAAATACAAGTGGTCTAGTCCCCGAGCTTTGTCCCTCCTAGTGTATGGGTGCATAATCCTTTATGACATCAATTTGGTTGTCCATGTATGATATATCAGATTAAAGATCCCATTCATACTCATTGGAATCTATTTCAAAACTATCTCTCAATTGAAGGATTCTCTCAACAGCTTTTTGAGTCATTTCTTCTTTTGATTCCCCTGTATAACCTAGTCTCGTTTTGTCATTTGACTGAAGTGTGAGGGGTTAAATGGGTTCTATGATGCCTTCATTTCTTTTTCCAATGGTTCCTTGTCCCTCATACCCCATTTTCTCTAGGATAGCTTTTCCTTTCCCATACTAATCCATCTTTATGCTATATTTGTTGATGTCGAAGCTTCTTCATCTTTGTATAGCCAACTAAGGATAGCCTTGTCTTCTAATTTGTATTCTAGAGTACCAACTTTGACAAATATTTCATCTAGAACTATGGTAGTTTGTGATGGTTGTTTTGTTATTGATGTCGGTTGTCCATATGACCTTGGGGATGGTAGCAACTGTGAAAGACATAGCAATTTCGCAACAGAATATTGTCCCATGACTTTGTCGGTTAACTCAATATTTTCTTGAAATTGTTGTGATAGAGAATTCAGAGGACCCTTATTGTCTGATAAAGTAGAATCAACAACACTTGTTTTTTTTTATTGACCCTTTTTCTCAACCCATTTAGATATAATGGTTGGTTGTTTTTCACCGTTAGATGAACCAAAAATGTTTTCTTCATTATTATGGGACACAAAAGTATCTTGCGATGTTTTAAGCATGTTACAATGTTGGGGATTATTGTAGTCAGCTGATATAGTCACCTCTTGTCCATTGATTGGGAATCTTAAACACTAATGATAAGTTGAAGGCACTCCTTGCATTTCATGTATCCATGGACATCCCAAGAGTATATTGTATGTTAGCTCTTTTTCTAGTACTTGGCAAGCTATATTCTTCACCATTGGTCCTACTTGAATAGGCAACATGATCAATCCCTTGGAGGATATCTCTTCTCCGTCATAGGATTTTATTGTCATTTTCTTTTGGGCATCAATAGCATTATCATAATAACCTAGTGCATGGACCAATTTCAAAGTGAAAATGTTTAAACCAGCTCCACCATCTATTAAGACACATTTAACATGGTGTTTGTGTATTAGGACTTCAATGTGAAGTCCAGTATTGTGTGGATGATTAAGTGATACATCATCTTGTTTGGAGAATGATATACAATGAGGTGTGGTCAAATGTCCCACCATAGCTTGAAACTGACAAACATCTAGATTGTTGGGTATTGTGGTGGCCACAAGAGCTTGTTCTAAAACTTCCTTATGGGATGGTGAGAGTTTAAGGAGTTCTAATATTGATATATGTGTTGGTATTTTTTGTAGTTGATCAACAATGTTGTATTGAATTGGTAAGGGAGTGGTGTTTTTAGATGCAACTCCTTTCAAGCTTAGCTTGGATTTCCCCCTTGTCATTACATTAACTAGTTGGTAGTTTTGTCTTTCCCTGATTTTTAAGACATTTATCTAATTGTCAGATGTGTATGTGCTTGGGATCAAATCTAATGGTGTAATGTCCTTGGTTTTCTTGTTACCAATTTGAATACTAGTGATAGTATCAATCTTAGCTTCAAAAATACAAAATATTGTACCATCATAAACGTAGTTAACACTTTTACCTTTACCATTTGTAGAAGAATACTCACCCTTTTCGATATTTGGTAAAGGGTCTTTAAAGGTAGATGATCGTTGTTGGTTTGATTTCCTTCTACGTATACCTTTTTATTATCAATCAAATCTTGGACTAGATGTTCTAAATCCATGCAATCATTTGTCTTGTGTCCCTTTTTATTATGAAAGTTATAATAGTCTGCATCATTCCACCAAGGTGGTTTTACTTTTGGATCCCAAAATCTTGCTTCACGTGAGGTGATAAGTCTATTTGTAATAAGTTCTCTCATCATTGATTCAAGTGTTTGTCCTAATGGTGTGAATCATCATTGGTTGGATGATCTTTGATATGTTTGCGGTTTAGATTCTCCATTGTTTGAATTGTTGTTTTGATTGATACTTTGTTTGATCTTTTGGTCACTATTTTGATTCATCTTTGTAGTAGTAGCCATCAAATTAAATACCGGTTTCACATTTTGTGCATCATTTGTGGTATCATTATTTATAGTATTTCTATTCTTTTTCAAAAACTTAGGCTTTTCATTGTTACCATAGTGATTGGAGGAATTGGTGTTATTTGATCCTTCATTGAAATGTTTTATCACCCCTCTTTTTACCAAGGCCTCTTCGATCTTGAGGCCATTTTTAATTGCTTTCTCAAATGTGGGTGGAGATTGTAGTTCTATCCTATAGCTCATTTCATGAGTTAGGTTGTCAATGAAGAGTTCCATTTTCTCTTCTTCAGGTATAGACCGGGGATACCTAGCAAAAAACCTTTGCCATTGTTGTAGAAACGAAAGGAATTTCTCACCTTTGTTTTGTTTCATGTTGTAAAGGTCCTTTATTGTGACACCATGTTGAATATTAAATTAATATTGTGATATAAACCTGTTGACTAGTTCTTCAAAAGTTTGAATTCCTGGTTGTAGTTTAGAAAACCATTCCATACACTGACCTTCTAAGCTTCTTGGAAATAACCTCATTAGATAAGTTTCTTCTTGTGCAAATTCTAAACTCATGGTTCTGAATTCCCTTACATGGTCAATTGGATCTGTTTTACTGTTGTATTTGTCGTATTTCAATAATTTTCAATGTCTAGGGAATGGTATCATGTCCACACTCAGGTCAAAAGGATAAGGAAAAATGTCTTGTAACTCATACCTTTTTGTGGTTCCCTTTTGAATATCTTGAAGTTGTTGTTGCAATTTTTGCATTTGATGTGTTAGGGCCACAACTTGATTTGTGTTTTGCACGTGTTGTGTGTGTTGTGGTGTTTCAATTTCATTTTCTCTAGGTGTTTCTTTTAATCAATTAACATCAAAATATTTCGGAAGTTTTGCACTTGATTCAACTAGAATTAAGAGGTATTTTTCCATATCTTGTTCTAAGATCTTTTCCATAAATTTATGGAAGTTTAGACTTGCTATGCCATTTGAATGTCCTCTTGGGTTATTTTGTTCTTGTCATTTTGGTGTAACCTATTCCAAGGATTTTCTTCAGCTATGGTGTTTGATGTTTCAATTTATTTTTCTATGAGTCTTTGTCTTTGTAACCTTGTCAAGATTGGCATACACATGTTTTTTGTTTTTTCCACTAAAATTTGATCTTCTATGTTTGGATGAGTGTCAAATGAATTTTAACACAGTCAAATAGGATGATATATCCTATTGATGAGACTAGGTTAATAAAAATCTGATTATTATGTTTCATTTCATGATGGTAGGATGATAATATCCTGATGAAGAAACTTAACCTAATAACCAAAATTTTGGTTTGATTTGTAGACACTTTATAGTTTGCAAGATCTGGGTTTAACCTGTAAAGAATTTTAACTTGTAAGAACCTATTCATTTCTGGTTTAAGACATTGTCTGGACTCAAAAGATGTTTTTGTCTGATAAAAAATCTGAGTTTTAGATGTCAACAATTTTGACAGATGTGTCTGGAAGCTCTCTATTTTTCTGCTCTTTGGAAGCACTAAAATAGAGTGCAAAAGCACTAAAACAGACTGTAAAGATGCTATTTTTAGATGCAGAAGCACTAAAACAGACCATGTAAGCGCTATAACATATTACAGAGGTACTATTATGGATGCAAAAGTGTTAAAACAGAGTGCAAGCGCTACTTTGGATACAAAAGCACTAAAACAAACCACATAGGCACTAAAACAGAGTGTGTAAGCACTACTTTGGATACAAAAGCACTAAAACCGACCGCAGAAGTGCTAAAATAGAGTGTGCAAGCGCTACTTTGGGTTTCAATAGTGTTGTCTAATTTTCCTTCTCATGAAGAGATTGATTTTCAGGATTTTTGATATTTTGACAAGATACCTCTGCTAGTAATTTTCTGATGTTGGATGACAAGCCTAATGTTTCAAAGTTTTCTCTATTGTAAGAATTGATCAGGCGTGTTGGAATATTCTATCATTGGATGCAAGATGGAAGCCAGGTGAATAGATTGAGTATGATTATGTTTCTGTGATAGGGCTCTTCTTTGGAAATAGGCTCATGAATACAAAGGTTCTAAAGCATAATCGTTAGTATATCCTCTCGAAAAATCATGAAACCTATGGATGAAGGTTCTATGGTGAAGTAAGACTTTCCTACTTTGATATAAAAATCATCTTCTTTCCAAGAGTTTCTTGTAACTGATTTGTTTCTTTGGTTGTTTGACTCTTTTTGTGAGGAATTTCTTGACAAGCATTGTGGATTTCCAATCCCTAATCAGAAATTTCACCATTTGGTTATGTTTGAATCTTTTGTATTCTTGTGGATGATCTTTATCTAAGTTAATGATTTGAGAACACAACAATAAATTGTAGAACAGTTGTTTTTAAGTCTAGAATCTAAACAGATAGTGTATGTTCCAAGAACCACGCATGGTCCTATTTTCACTGGTTTGTTTAACAAAAATACACTTTAGACATACTCACTCTTAAGGTCAAAAAGGTCATCGTTATACTCAACAACCCACATCTTAAAATTGTGTTGACTCACACAACAGTGTCACCCCCTAGAGGGCACCTATGTTTTTGTCTTTTGTAGGTGCGTACTCAAGGTTAGATTTCTCGATCCCTTGAGCAAATGGTCCTTGGAAATTATATGGTTTCTTGGGGTCTGATTCTTCCCTCCCCTTGCACTGCGAGTATTACAATGTCTGGTTATTGACTCAACTAGATTCTACACTATGATTTGTAGATAGGGTTTCCGTGCAGTGTAGTAAATGATAGACTCCCTCAGGAGACCTCCCAACCTTTAGAACAAAGGCTTTAGGGATGGTTATCTTGCACACTATCATTGAGTTGGACTTTCATTAACAACTCACTTTTGATTAGAGTGGGTTGGAATCCTTGGCTTTAGGCGTTCCCACTTAGGTCGTTCCCGTAGGGTTAGTATTTTTTCCCACTACAGAAAGCCTTCTAAAGGATTTAAAAAAAACATAAATTGCATGGAAATAAAGGATTAGTCTATTGTTTTGATCACCTAGTTAAGGGGAGAGCATAAGCCTATTCACCACATAAGTACAGTAATCAATGTTTAATTTTTTAAACCCAAAAAGATGATGTACTATTCTAGGTGAAGATGTTGCTTCAAAAACTCATGATGTTAATTTTAACTGATACAATAAATATGTGATGATTATCCTAGGATTGATATATTTTAAACCAAGTGACTACCTTGGGATTGATTCTTTTTAGTCCAAATGCATCAAAATAAAATTTTGTCCACGCTCGTGTTAGATCTAGACAAGAAATTATAGAAGTGCTAAAACAGAGGGTATAAGTGCTATAGTTTTCATCAAAAGCGCTACAAAATTTGGCAGAAGCGCCACAGAATTCAGCTGAAGTGCTATACAAATTTGAAGAATAGTGGCCAATTGTGCTGGGAACATCTGGTAGATGTGCTGAAATAGACTGTGGAAGCGCTATAGTTTTTGTCGAAGTGCTGAAATAGACCTCCTAAGCACTATAGTTTTCCTCAGAAGCATCAAAAAATTTCTCGATTGCGCTAAAATGAACATGCCAAAATCCTGTATGACATGGTTTAGAATTTTTTTGTGAAATATGGGGTTAGAGCCCACGGTGGGTGCCAAATTGTAAGTGTGAATAAGTAAATAAGTAAAACAAACTAGAAACACTTCTTAATGAAACACTATATCAAGATTCAATCAACAATTAACTAATCTAAAGCATAGAAAACCTGAAAGCATCTCATTGTCTCCTATCTCCAAAGATTTATTAAATCACAGAGGGCTCTCAAATTTGGTAAGCACTTGAGACTGTTAAAATTCCAATCTAGAGAATGGAATAATACTAGATGTAATGATTTAATGATTGATAATTATTTCTAGATGATATGAAGCTGCTATAATCTATTCTGACATGAAAAATAATAAATGAAAGCTACATTAAAACTAGGAGGCAACCGTAGTATGAATTCTCATGATGCTATGATGCTAAGATTCTAAGATGCTTGATTTCTATTGTTGCAGAGTAAGTTTTCACAAAATTGGGATGGATTTCCTATGGAGAAAGGTTGTATTTATAGATTCATGGCAACACATTTGCATGGGGGAAGCACAACAAGGGCTTGGATTCAATCTGGAGGATTGAATGGTGAGATATGGAGAAGCTTGAGCTGATCATGGGAATGGTTCCTCCCCATGAAAACATCAGGGAAAATGATAGGAAGAATCAGAGGAAGGAGATTGAAGAGGATTGTGTGCAAGTTTGTCTCCAAAGCTTTCCCATGAATGTTAGTTGAATTAATTAGATATGAAATATCTAATTTTATTGGTGAGTGAATAGAGGAAATTTCCCTTTATTTGAATATTTTAATTTAGTAAAATAAGATATTTAATTAAATGAAACAAATATTTGACATTTGCGTATTTAATAAAAAGGGATATGATAATTAAATAAAAACTTTAGGATATCTTTATTTAATTAAGAGGAAATATGATAAGATAACAAAAGAATTAATTGTGAACTTTTAATATAAATATTTATTTATTTATTTATTAAGTAGATTAATTTAACTATGATAATTAAATAAAACAAAGTGAAATTCATTTATTTAATTAAGACGAAAAATAATAGAATAGAAATTAAAGGATTTATGATGAGCTATATAAATAAATATTTCTATTTATTTAATAGTAGAGGAATTAAGGGTAATTAATCAAATAAGTTGTATTTAATTAATTATATTCTCGAGACCATTTTTAGGTGTATACAATTAGTATGTTGTACATGGGTACCTCATCAACCATTAGGGTGGGACCCATACATGCATCCATCATGCATTTCTTTATCATAGTTTGGTTTCTCCCTAGTTCATCTTAAGGGGGGGTGTTAGAGTAATAAAGTCATCACCTAATTAATTAATTAATTGGGTCACTTTATGCTTTGTTACACTTAAGCTAAACTTAGGAGTGATTTTATTTTATTATTAGCTTTTATTAATTAGTTGTTTTTTGCATGATTAAAGCTTCTAATATTAGATCATGTTGTCTCATTCATTCTTATGAGGACACTTGTTATGATCTAATGTAATCTTGATCCAGGGTTAGGTTTCATAATTTTCATAAGGATTCATTCATTGTAATTGAAATCATTCTCTACGACAATATATTCAATGTGCTAGTTGTTCACATAATGTATATTTAATGTTTTATCAGATCTAAGTTGTTGAGCAATAATATCTTGCTTATTTCTTCATAGTGTGATAGTTTTATCATTGCAGGTGATTCTTGGAGTTGTGGGAGTACATACATCTACTCCAACATGAAGACATGTCAGGAGGGGAGATTTTGATTCAAATTATCAATGTGAAGATGAGTTTACATGTGGATGCACGCGAGGAGGATGCTATCTGATTATCTAATTGTCAAAGCCTACTTAAGAATCTATTTTGGGCCACCCAACAACTGAAGAAGTGCTTTCAAATAGGGCGATGGAGGGAGATGCTTTATTTCACCAAAATGATGATGATTATCAGGAGCTATCCACTAGAATCAAGAGCAGTACATCCGCTTTTCAATTACAAATTTTCAAGAAGATTCAATTGATCAGGTGAAGAATGTTGCAAATCCATCAAACAAAGGGCAACCTTTGATAGTTTTTAGCTGCAGCAAGGTATGGAAACCACTACAGGTCAAAACTACTATAGTGCTAGGGCCACTACAAGACAAAATAGGGAAAAGACAAAGATGTATTTTATATTATCATATATTTGGGGGTAGGTGAAACCCTAACCTATAATAAATCTGGGCCACACATTGTAAATCAATCCTAGCCATTCATTTGGGCTTTGGAAAACTATAAATAGGGGCTTGCTCCTCATTTGTAAATTGTTGGAGAACTGGTGTAAAGGCATTTTGCAGCAATAGAGAGAAACATTGCATTATTTTATGGATGTTTCTTTTGAGTTTGTTCATTATGCATTCATAGTTCAACTCCCATGCTAGATTTAGTTTGTAGTTTCTTGAATAGTTGTGATAATGGTGTTTTCTATTTTTGGTATTTGATGAATTTCCAACCCATACTTTTGGCACTTGTTGATGACAAGTTGTGTAAATTTAGTCTGGGCTTCCTAATCTCATTGCTGCAACTTAGTTCAATTGTATGTTCACCAAGTGCATGTACAATACAAAAATATTCACTCTTTAGAAGATTTCACTGGTTTTGTGTAGTTGTAGGCTTCTCTTGGTCAAGAAAAACCCAGTTTAGGAAGTTTTTCTACTGTAGTAGCCTCCATTGTTACTGTTCATTCATAGCTTAGGATTTAGAACAAATTTCTTAACCCTTCCTCTTTTGCTATTTATTTTAGCTCCTTTTTAGTTTAAGATTCCAAGCATCACCACAAAGCTAAATAAGATGAACTTGGTGAGTTTTATCTTGCTATTTTGAGTGGCCAACCACTATTCATTCACTTCTAGCACTCTTGAAACTCCATTTGCATACCCAAATTCCCATGCTTTGTAACTCATCTGTAAGAATTTGCAACTTATTTGCAAATTTCTACCTTTCAAGAGAGGTAGCATACTTGTGTGTTTCATGTGTTGAGAAGGTGCAAAAACACCCATTAATAGAGAATAATGTAAAATTTTACGGATCCTTAATAGTTACAAAAACTTACACAAAAAACAAACACAAATATCTCGCATACCACAACACAATGATTTGCATGGGGAAAACCCTTTCAGGAGAAAAACTACACACTTGAAATTCCACCCAATATATTATTTAGAAATCACAAAGATTACAATATACTTGTAGAGAAATATTTTCATAGGAGTAACTCCACTTAGAGATCAAGAGGCAACACAACCACTATCATACTCTCATAACACATCACAATACACAACCATAGTATAATGACCTCATAATATAGGGTTTCCTTCTAGGGCAGGTCATGCTAATAAAATATCAGCTGTCAGATATGGGACATAATGATGACCAATCCAAATTTACAATAATAAAATATAATTTTATTTTTTTTCAGGTGCGCTACCCCCAAGCCACCGCTAAGGTGCGTTCCCTCTAGACCCTAACCAGGGGATGATCCTTTGTTCCCCTCATGGTGGGGGATCCCCCCCACGCCCCCCCTATTGTCGTCAACTGAACAATATCTTATGTATCAAAAGTACCTTATGTAATTGCAAGGTTGAGACACATTTTATCAATAGAGTTTTGTCCCTTTGAGTTTTCTCCTTTTCTCAATTTATGAGAGATTTCATTTTTACATGGGTACCTATAATGGCCTAGTAATCAGGACCCATCTAAAGGGCACACAATATACTGAGGGGGGGCGTGGGGGGGTGAGTCAACATATTTGAATCTAATTTAAAATTCTTTAATTCAACATGAACTACCATTGATAAATTATCCAAACATGAATCTTAAATCATCAAAATAGCGAGTGTTAATCAAGCTACAAAGATGCACACATTCACACTAGATATACATGGAAACCCATAATGAGAAAAACCACAATGAGAAGAGCTACTTGGAGCTACATTCCAAATGTCGCCTCATAGAAATGATGAACTTGCAATCATTAAGTGGGCACCAACCTATTGGAGACTCCAATCTCCTATTTTATTTGAGGGCACCAACCTATTAGAGACACCAATCCCTAATACAAATATCTGAGCACCAACTAAATAAGATACTGATCCTACTAGATTACATAGATATGATTTTTGGATATTCAATGTTGATTACAAAGCTTACACTTGATCCAATATTCCTTCACACACTCTCGTACAAAACATATGATCTTCTAATAGTGGTGCACAATGATTAGGATGCAACTCCCATTACATCACCCAAATTCACACTTGCTTGCCCATTCACAATATTAATTAGTCATTGAATGAATCCTTATCATAAATATATGCATCGCCATATAGTAGCAATATCTCATATCAGCTAGGAGCCTCTTAACACTATTCACAATTAGCCAGGTCAGCTAAGGGTGGTCCTAAATCAAATTAACATGAAATATGTGGTGGGTCGGTCTTAAATAAAATTTATTTCCATCAATAGTAGATAATGTTATGAATTTCATTCAGATAGCTTAAATTGGTCTTGTTTCATCTTCACACACTTCCTCAAAGTGGTACAAAATTCCCTTCTTTGGCACAAACACTTAGATGCTATCCACAGTTAGCCAATCAACATAGACAATATTTTGTTACATCCAATTTTCTATCTACTAAGACTCCACCTATAAATATCTTGAGTCTAATACAACATGAGTAACTTTACTTTAGGTGCACGATGCAAGGAAAAGAATTCAACTATGGTAGAATACAGAGAAAAACAAAATGATAATGTAATATAGTGTATGATTAGTAATCCACAAAATACTTCTACACACTTCCAAACTACTTCCAACAATAAGAATAGATACATGCATGATATTTCAAGATTCTCAATGAAGATCACACTAACACATTGTTCTCTATAGTTTCAAAAAATGTACTCCTTTACATTTTCACACTCTATTTGGGCCCCTTAATAAATTGGACTTAATTAAGCCTCTAATTGGCCTTATTTTGTATTTACAATCCTAATTAATTATAATTTCTCAAAGGGGAATTAATACATTTATCATTATTAACATGAAGAAATGAATAGGTCATGATTATTTAGGTTAGGACCCATTCGCCTTGGGTGAATGGTCCCACCTTAATATCACAAGTTTAAATTTTAAATATGTTTTTGGTGGCATCTTAAGGTCCTAACTTCAAGTTTTAAGTGTCAACTTATAATGTTTATTTTTTGGTAAATTAGAAAATTGTCTATAAAAGCAAGGTCTTTTTATCAATTCAAATCCTAGGAAATTCATGAGAGAAAAAAGTATGGTAAGGATAATTATCAAAGGTGTTTAAGAGAATATTTCTCAAAAAAAATTTGCAACATTCAATATCTCAAGCATCATGTCAAAGTTATCAAGTATCATACATGTTTTTGGAGCTAACATTGTGATGCAGGTTTCAAGATTTCAAGTCATATTTCAAGCATCAAGATCAACATCCAATCAAGCCATCCATGCAAGATCAGGACCTTGTAGAAATATACTAAGTTCTAGTCCTTCAAGGGTTTCAAATCAAGGGTTTGGTGAGTTACAAAATAGAATTTGTTCATTCATCATTCCCTTCATGTTTCATTGTTTCAATTCAAGTTTTAATTACCAAAATAGGGTTTGATCAAGGAAAACCCCCATTCACCAAAACAAAAAAAATTACCTCTTGTGTTTTTTATGTAGATGTTAGGTTAAAGAAGTATTGAGGATCTATCAAAGAGAATAAATGGAAAAAGTTGTCAAAGTTGTCATCAAGCCATGGAAACTCACCTACAAGATTTATTTCCAAAATTTTGACTATGAAATCCAAAAAATTTGGGAGTGCAGACATAGGACCAAAGGACCCAAAAATTGATTTCAAAAACCCTACAAAGACCCATTTTCCCTTAGTGAATGAGTCCTAGAGGACACTTGCAACAAAATTTTTATGACAGGTACAAAAATACTAAACCATCTTAGATCTGTTTGAAAGTTATAGGTTCCATTAGATTAAGGTTTAATCTTGTGGTTTCATGTGTTGCATTGCATTTTTGTATTTATTTACTATTTTTAGTCTTTCTCCCAAAAGTATTGTTTCAATAGATCTACCCCATCCTAGATCATAAGGAAAATAACAAGATCTCCTTTAGGTTTGACTCACCTAAGGGCTGAAAGTCAACCTTGGCTTAAGGAATCTCTTTTTCCTAATGAAATAGAGGGAAATAGGTGCATTATACTCCATTTTGACCTTTCTATTTATTGTAAAATTGGTGAACCCCCATTTCATTTAACCTACCACCATTTCCCACAATTTCATTCTCAAAAGGTCTGACATGACAAAAGTAATTAAAATTTAATTCTCACCAACCTATTGACATCACTCCTTTGACATTAATGATCACCTTTGGCATCAATGACAACATATATTCAAAAATATCCCCCTTTGTCATTGATGGAAAACAACAAAATTCTATTAACACACCAACACACTTAATCTGAAACTCCCCCAATGTGATAAAATTTGGATTTCCTAATCTTTTGAAAGAAGTATAATTTTTTATCCTTTCTCTCACTTTGACATCAATAGAAAAGGACAACATATCCCTCCAAAATCCCATTCCTCTTTTCACTTTGAACTTCTCTCTCCCCTATGACATTTCATATCTAACAACTATTATGTAAGGTCACCAAGCACACTTGTGATAGGGATTCAACACTCTCCCTTTCCCTATACTTCCTCTTGATTCAAGAGGAGGGAGAAACAACTCCCAAATTATACTAGAGATACTCAAATGTCTCCTTCAGAAGAGGTTTTTTGAAAATTTCTGTTATTTGATCCTTAGTCTCAACATACTCCAACTTCACTTCTTTATATGCAACCTTCTCTCTTAGAAAATGATATTGATAATATGCTTTATCCTTGAATACATTACCAAATTATTGGAAATATTTATAGAACTATTATTATCATAAAGAATGGAAATAGGTTCATCAAGCTCTATTTTCATCTCCTTCAGGTTCTAATTCATCCATAATACTTGAGTGCAATATGAAGATAGCTACTGCAATGTACTCCACTTCTATTGTGGATAGAGACACTGAATCCTACCTTTTACTTAATTAGGATATAAGACTGTCACCAAGAAAAAATCTCCACCACTTGTTCTCTTTCGATCATCTATTCTTCCTACTCAATCTTCATTTGTATATGTAATTAGTGTGAAGTTTTCAATCTTAGTAAAACACCTACCAAAATCTATTGTAGCCTTTAGATATCTGGATATTCCTTTTATAGCTTTAACATGACTTTCTTTAGGCATTTTCTGAAATCTAGTTATCATTCCTATTGCTTGCATTATATCTACTCTAAATGCAATAACATAAAACAAACTACAAATAATTGACCTATACAGATTTTGATTTTCTAAAGTAGATTCACCATCCTTACTCAATTTACACCTAGTAACAATAGGTATTGTTAGATGATTTCTAGATTTTATTGTGTAGGAATTTTTGCATCATCTGTGATCCATCATTAGGATAGCTGAGAGCTCAAGGAGAAAAAGTGATAAGTTGCAAGCCAAGAACTAGCTAAAAAGGCCAAGGGATGAGGGGAAGAGAGGTGGCACACATAGCAAGGACAATAGCAAATAACCAGTAGGCCACTTGGACCAACAAACATATTCAATTAAAAGGATACAAAACAAATTTAGAAGAATCCATAAAGAAAATTAAAAAGTTCAATCAAAACCTATTGAAATTAAAATAATAAGAGAATACCAATGAGAAAAAATTCCTTTTAAGTATGAGAGAATTAAAATTAAAATTAAAATAAAATAAAATTGATCATATTTAATTTTGGAAATTAAATAGCTCATTTTAAATATTCAAGTATAATTATAAAATGTCTCATATTTATATTTAAATAAAAATTGTCTCATATATATATAAATAAAAGTATTTATATATATTATAAAGATAGAAAAAATATGTATGAGATAGTTGAAATAAAAAATAAAATAAAAAGATTGATCAAAATTAATCTTGAAAATTAAATTAGCTCATATTTAATTATTCAAGTATGATTACAAATTATTTTGCAATTACATTTAAGCAAATAAATTATAATTGTAAACCAATTTGTAATTATACTTGAATAATTAAAATGGGTTGATTTAATTAAAATGAGCTAAATAAGTTAAACATTAAAAGGAAAAAGACCAAAGTTGGAGAAGGAAATTAGCTCGGTTGTTGGGATCATACGCCAAAACTATTATGATCGATCTTTTGTACGAAATTTATCTTTTGGGGATATAACTGGAGGTTTTCTTGCTGGCTCTTTCTTGTCGGTATGCCCTTCAGAGCCAAGATTTTGTATTATCTAATTATTATACTACCATTAATATAGTGGACCACACTCTTGCTTAAAAAAAAAAAT
Organism: Sequoiadendron giganteum; assembly: GCA_007115665.2. Lineage (NCBI taxonomy): Eukaryota > Viridiplantae > Streptophyta > Pinopsida > Cupressales > Cupressaceae > Sequoiadendron > Sequoiadendron giganteum. Next base: position 474,489,090 of record CM021109.1, read on the forward strand.
TAGAAGGAAAAGATGAACAAATAAAAATTTTAGGACCAGACTTAGGCCAAAGGCGCAAAAAGATAAAAATAAGTTAAGGGTTAGACAAACACCAAAATAAATAACAACAAGAACCCAAAAGAACTTAAAGAGAAGAAATGGAACATAAAAGATTACCAAAATTATTTCAATAAAATTTAAAAATTATTTAAGAGATGAAAAAGAAAATACAAATTGATTGCAAAGATGGAGCTAGTATAAATAAAATGAAAATAATACCTAAAAATAATAATGAAATAAAAAAATTAAAAATAGAGGATATATTAAATATTTAAAAAAGAAGTGAGAAGAGGAACAAGAGAATATTTAAGAATAAAATGGAAGAATTGAGAAAGATAGATAGAGAGTTGAAAAGAAAGGAAGGAGGCCAAAAGAAAAGACAAAGAACACCCGTAAAACAGGAAAACACACAGAAGAAAGGAATAATTCAAGACACGCGAGCTGGAAGGGGGTTGGGACAAAGAGGCAAGGAAGGAACAAAGGAGAAAGAACTTAATGAGAGGCAAAAAACTAGTGGGTTATTAGGTTGGATAACAAGGGTTTCCAAGAAAGACTCAACCTCCACCCTTCATCATGATTGAGGTTTGATGGATGATTGTTGATTTCAATAGCTTCTTTCAGTTTAATCTTAAAGAATTTGTCTTCTTTAAATAGTATTTTGGTGTTTTCCAAATATATATGGTGTTTTGTAGAAGAGGAGTGGTCGGTTAGGGCAGATTTGACAACACACTCATGTCTAATATCGACACTATGCTCTTTGATTTTGGTGCTAAATGAGTGACCAATTTCCCCTATATAAGGAGTGCCACATGAGCAAACAACCTTATAAACTCCTGAGTTGAGGAATATTTCCTTGGAGTATTTAAGGGATGGGATACGATTTCTCAAAGTTGCAAAAGGCTTGAACATGCAATGGAGGCCCTTGGAGGCCCTTTTTGAGGATCTTTGAGATTTTTTGGGATATACCCTCAATATAAGGAAGGGAAGCACACGAGAGGTCAAAATGATAGGTGGGTTTGGCAATGGAAAAGAAACTCACCTTAGCTTCGTTGAAGGATCTAGATATTTTCTTAATTGAGTACCCATTTGATTTGAAAACCTGACGTAGGTGGGTCAACTTAATATTTAAGTTTTCCTCATCACAAATCTTGTAGGCCCTTAATGCTAGGGTTTTAAGGACCCCACTTTTTTAGCTAGGGTGGTGATGAGAAGAAGAATGTAGGTAGAGATCCATGTGGGTAGCCTCGTAGAACACACATCTACCAAGGGAACCATCCAGGTTTTTGATAAGAAATATGTCAAGAAAGGGGAGTTGGTTGTTTGATTCAATATCCTTGGTGAAAAAAATGCAAGGAGCTATGCTATTCAAGCGGGCCTGGAATTCTTCCAAATTTTCCAAGACATGAGGCCAACAAGTGTTGGTGTCATCAATAGAACGCTTCCACCACCTTGGCTTGAGCAAGAATGAGTGAAGGCCCATTTCTTCGAAGTGCTCCATGTAAAGATTAGCAGTGACAAGGGAAAGGGGAGAGCCCATGGCCACACCATCAACTTTCTTGTAGATAACACCTTGGAATAATAAAAAGGTGGATCTTAAGAATAATTCAACCAAACAGGCAACCTCCTCACTAGATTTATGCTTTAGAATTTCAATGGAGTCAGGTATAGGGACCTTGGTGAAAAGAGAGACTACGTCAAAACTCACTAGGATATCACTACTCTCTAATCTATTTTCCTTGACAAAATGGATAAATTGGGATGATTTTTTTATGAAGGATTCTAAATTACCTATGTGAGAGGCTAATAATTTGGAAAGGAAAGAAGAATATTAATTATTTCCTTTACAAACACATCATCACCAAGTATGGTGTCCCTTAGTCCATCATCATCGACAATGATTGTCCCTTTAAGAACCAAGAAGTCCACCAGATATGCAAGAAATTCCATATTCAACATCACTTCTCCACCCCATACTATCCACAAGGTAATGGCCAAGCCAAGGCATCTAACAAAACCATTACTAGAATCCATAAAAATAATTTCAATGATGTTGGTCATGACCGTCACCTTCATTATGGGCATACCACACCATTATCCATACCCCCACAAGAGCTAATCCATATTCCCTAGTCTTTGGTTTTGAGGCCATCTTACCTATCAAGGTCAAGTTACCTTCCCTGAGGGTATCCATGCAAGGGAATGTTGATGATGAGGAATACCATGTATCCAGGCTACATGAGATGTAACTACTAGATGAATAGAGACAAAATGCATTGGTCCATTTACATGAGTTGCAGAGCATGATGCAGATCCTTATGGATGAATCTTTTATTGTTTAGTGTGTTCAAGGATGTTGATTTAGGTCTTCATTACTATCTGACTGACTTAGGTTGGTCTGCATTGAGATTTGTTCATAAATTGAGCTGACAGTTGTAATTTATTCATTATTTGTGGCCGACAGAGTTGTTGATGTAAATTCATGTAGCATATATATCAAAGCAATTGTTTCTTCATTTTGAAGTGTGTGTGTGGTGTATGCTCAGTTAATGTATACGAAATGTGTGAATAAAGATCAGATCATTTGATTTCAGAGTAGAGTGTGAAGAAGATTGAGAGAAGTGTGAAGAAGTGTTTTTGTGCCTAACCAAAACTATCAGCAGGCTTGTGTAGAAGCTAATTTCTCAATTCAACCTCATTAGATGGATTTAATCTGATTGTTTTATGTAAGGAAGTGAGCCTTCCCTTTGAGCAGTGAGCTATAGGTAGTATGCCTGAATGCATGTGCATTCCTTATTCATTTTTCATTATACTTCTAACAGGGTATAATCTTGTGGACTAACATCCACCGTAGTTTTTCCCCTAACAGGGTTTCCACATATAAAAATCTTTGTTTTAATGTGTTTCTGATGTGTGGTTGATTTATGCTTTCACTTTTAATTATCTGTTCTGAGATTTAAGGTTGAATATGTTTAAAATATGTAACAACTGATTCAACCCCCCCTCTCAGTTGTTTATCCTTGGTTTTCCAACTATTGGTATTAGAGTTGGTTCCTCTAAAGAAGTCTAATAGCTTGAGGTGATTTAAGATGGCATCATACAAGAAGGATAGTCCCAGATTTGATGGTACAAATTAATCTTTGTGGAAGATCAGAATGGAGTGTCGTTTAAAGTGCATTGGTGAACCCTTTTGGAAGATTACAAAGAACATATATAATATTCCTCAGAATGGTCCTACTGCTCCTGATGAGATCAAAGAAGCTAAAATCAACATTAGGGATATTGAAGAATTATTGAGTGCTTTGACAGATTCAGAGATGAGAAATGTGATAGGTCTGAAGACAACACATGAGATTTGGAAGAAATTGGAAACATTGTATGAAGGAGATGCTCAAGTGAAAATTGCTAGGCTAACAAGTCTGAAAGGAAAGTGGGAGAACTTGAAGATGAGTGAAGATGAAAACATTTTTTTTTCATACAAAAATTAAATGAACTAGTGATGGGTATTAGATGTGTTGGTGGAGTCATGGATGAAGATGAAATTGTGGCTAAAGTGCTCAGATCTATGCTTGCTTCTTACAAAACAAAAGCTCATGCTATTGAAGAGATCAGGATAGTAAAAAATGTGATAAGAGACATGTTGATTGGTAAACTAGGTGCCTTTAAGTTAAGTGAATTTGGTGAGTCCACTCCGAAAACATAATCTACATTTAAAGCTATTGTATCTCAAAAAATCCAATAGAGATATGATCTGGGAGAAAGTTCCAGAAAGACATTAAAATATGAAGATGAGATGAGACAAATTGAAGATGAAGAAAGAGATATAGAAGAGCTAGAAGCATTGATTGTGAAAATAGAATCTAGTGGACATGGTAAGTACCAAGGAAAACTACCTACTAAATGTTTCTCTTGTAGTAAGATATCTCATTTTGCATCAAGGTGCCCTGAAAGAGTTTCTAAGTATAAACCTGACAAGTCTAGATTTCAAAAGAAATATTATTATGTTGAAGAAGGTGTTACTGATGATGAATCTGATAAAGAAACTGAAAATGAAGATGGATGGTTATTCATTTCTATCAAGGAAAATGGTATGGTGCCCACTCAATCTGCTAACAATTAGAATATTGAGAGAGCTCTTGCAGCCAAAATTTATGAAAAGGATGAATGGGTGATTGATAGTGGATGCTCACATCATATGACTGGTGAGAAAATAAATTTTCTAAGCTTGGAAAAGTATGATGGTGGTGTTATAATATTTGGAGATAGCAATGCTGGTGTGATTTGTGGTAGAGGCACTATTTCTCTTGGTGGTAAATGTAATATTGATGATGTTCTTTATGTTGAAGGATTGAAGCATAACTTGTTGAGTGTTGGATAGATGGTAGACAAGGGATACAATCTTCAGTTCAAATATGGAAATTACGGGATATTATAAAGCTTTGGAAATGTAATTGCTTTAGGTACAAAGACAAGAGGTAATATTTTTCACCTAAGTGTTGCCAATGAAAGTTGCTTAATTGCTCAAGTTGATGTAAGATGGTTATGGCATAGGAGGCTGTGTCATGTGAATTTTGATAACATTATCAAAGTAAGCTCCACTCAAGTAGTCACAAATCTACCTAAGTTAGTGAAGCCTAATAACATTATATGCAAGAAATGTCAGATGGGAAAGCAAACAAGAACTTCTTTTCAAAGCAAAAAACATCATTCCAATGGTGTATTGGAGTTAGTTCATACTAATCTATGTGGTCCATCATAAATCATAATTCTACAAGGAGAAAGGTACTTTATGTTGATCATTTATGATTACTCTAGGACGATATGGGTTGCTTTCTTGACAGAAAAATATGAACCTCTAGAAAATTTCAAATGTTTCAAAGCTTTGGCAAAAAATGAGACAGGTTTGAAGGTAAAATGCTTAAGATCAAACAGAGGTGGTGAATTCACTTCTCAAGAGTTCAATACATTTTCTGAAGAGCGTGGAATCAAAAGACAGTTATCTGCTCCTTGGACCCCTCAACAAAATGGAGTTGTTGAAAGAAAGAACATAACAATTATAGATGCTGCTAGAACTATGATGTTGGAAGGTAATGTTCCTCATATCTACTAGAGAGAAGATGTAAGCACTTTTGTATACACTATCAATCGGGTAAATGTTAATGTTAATTCTAGTAAGACTCCTTTTCAACTATGGTTTGGTTATAGGCCTACTATTAAGTATTTCAAAATCTTTGGAAGTAGATGTTATATCAAGAGAGATGAATATATTGGCAAGTTTGATGCTAGAAGTGATGAAAGAATCTTTCTGGGTTACTCTACTAAGAGCGAGGCTTACTGGTGCTACAATAGAAGATTGAAGAAAATGGTTGAAAGTGAAAATATTAGAGTTGATGAAGACACTATTAGATCATCTAGATATTATGGATATGATTCAGATGACCAACAAGATAGTACTGATAATGGAAAGAATGTGTAGACACAAAATCAAATTCAAATTGTTTCGGTGAATCAAGAGAATCATGAAGAAGAAGCCACTGGAAGTGCAGAAGAAAGAATAGAAGAACTAGAAGTCATGGAGAATCCAAAAGTTCCAAGGTATATAAAGCTAAATCACTCTGAGAATCAGATTATAGGAGACAAGAACAAAGGTGTGTAGACTAGAAGAAGAATTACAGAAGAATATTGCCTGATTTCCAAAACTAAGCCTAGTAATATCAATGAAGCATGCAAAGATGAATATTGGATGGAAGAAATAAAGGAAGAACTAATGCAGATAGAGAAAAATGATACATGGACTCTTGTTCCCAAACCTCGGGACAAAAATGTGATTGGAACCAAATGGGTCTTTCAGAATAATCTGAATGAGCAAGGTGAAGTAGTTAGAAACAAACAAAGACTGGTATGTAAAGGATACTCACATATGGAAGGTATTGATTTTGAAGAAACCTTTTCCCCTGTTGCTAGAATTGAATTTGTAAGGTTATTTCTTGCTTATACTACTTTCAAGAATTAAAAAGTCTATCAAATGGATGCAAATTCAGCATTCTTGAATGGTGAATTAGAAGAAGAAGTTTATGTTGAGAAACCAGATGGATTTCAACTGATTGATGAAAAAGACATGGTTTTCCAATTGAAGAAGCACTACATGGACTCAAACAAGACCCTAGAGCATGGTATGCTAGATTGGTTAAATACTTGTTGAAGCTTGGATTCAATAAAGGTACTATTGAAAACAATTTGTATTTCAATATGGATCAGGATAAAGAGTTAATTATTGAAGTCTTTGTTGATGACATTATTTTTGAAGGTAATGATGACTTATTCATGAAGTTTTCTGATGAAATGAAAAGTGAATTTGAGATGTCAATTATAGGAGAGATGAAATTCTTTTTAGGATTGCAAATAACTTAGTAAGATGATGGAATTTTCATATCTTAGTCCAAATATGTAAAAGAGTTATTGAATTTTTTTGGCATGAAAGACTCAAAACTAGTTGGTACATCCATGGTAAACGGATGCAAGTTAACACAAAATGATGATTCTCCTAAGGCTAATAAAGCAAGGTATAGGTCAATGATTGGTGGATTACTATATTTGAGTTAGACCAGACTAGACATTATGAATGTTGTGTGCATGGTTTCTAGATATCAATCTAATCCAAAGGAATCACATGTGACTGCAATAAAGAGGATTTTTAGGTACTTAAAAGAAACAGTTGATTTTGGTCTTTGGTATCCTAAGGATGATGATCTTACTTTGAATTGATTTACAGATGTAGATTGGGAAAGAGATGTAGATGAAAGAAAAATTACAAGTGGTGGTGCATTCTTCCTAGGGAAGAAGTTGGTGTCTTGGCTAAGTAAAAATCAGAATTCCATTTCCTTATCTACTACTGAGGCAAAATATATTGTTGCTGCAAAAAAATGCACTCAAGTATTATGGATGAAATAGATGCTAAGAGATATTAGAATTGAGTATAATGAGCCTATTGCTATATTCTGTGACAATTCAAGTGCCTTAAAAATTCTAAGAATCCAGTGTTACACTCAAAGGAAAAACATATATCTATCAAGTATCACTTTTTGAGAGACAAAGTGAGTGATAAAGAAGTCAGATTGGAATATGTGCCCACTAACAAAGAAATTGCAGACATATTCACTAAATTTTTTCGTAAGGATATTTTTGAGTATCTCAGAGGCAAGTTAGGGGTGATTTACCCTCCTATTCTGAACTAAGATGCAATTCTTTGCATCAATCTGTGCACTTACAGTGAGATATTGTTTCAGATTGATGTTGTGGTGGCTGCTACTCAAGGGGAGTAGTCAAATGATTTAGATGATATGTGGTTCAGAGCTTGTGTACCATTTCCATTAATGTCAAATGGGGATAAGTATAATGTGAAAAACCTTGTACAATCTAAGGGGGAGAAGTGTAGAACAAAGGAGGCGAAGAGTACAATGTGAAGAGCTAGTTGTGTTGGTGGTATTTTTCACATCATGTGTTGCCATCAATGCCAAAGGGGGAGATTTTTGGATGTCATGGTTGTGTCATTGATATGTGGTTGTCATTGATGTCAACACTATTAGCATTAATGATTTTGAAGGCTATAAATGTTGAGGATATTGAGAAAATTAGAATAAATATGATGCAGGCAGTCTGTGAAGTTGTGAAGATCGAAATGGTGGAAAATTGTGTACATTGATAATCAAAGGTCGTGCATTAAAGGGTTTCTTGCTGAGCCAATCTAGTATGTTGTCTAGAAGTTTCAGTGGTACGCATCAAGTCATGAGTTTTTGAGTTCCTACAGTTTTTTTGTTACTATAGCAGGTGTTTCTGGAAGAAGAGAATGCAATTTTGGTAAATTGATTTATTGTGTATGCTACTATGATATTCAGTGATGTTTCTAGATCGTGCTCTATCATTATGGTATGTCTATGTTGATTGGTTTGCTCATGGTCGAATATTTTCCTTTGTGGGCTCGAGGTTTTTATGTTCTTGGCTGACATGATGGTGGTAGCGTGTTGCGGATCCTTATGGATTAATCATTTATTGTTTGGTTTGTTCGAGGATGTTGATTTAGGTCTTCATTACTATGTGACCAACTTAGGTTGGTGTGCATTGAGATTTGTTCATAAATTGGGCCAACAGTTGTAATTTATTCTTTATTTGTGGCCGATAGAGTTGTTGATGTAAATTTATGTAGCGGATACATACGAGTGATTGTTTCTTCATTTTGAAGTGTGTGTGTGTGGTGTATACTCGGTGAATGTATATGAAATGTGCGAATAAAGATCAGAGTGTGAAGAAGATTGAGTGAAGTGTGAAGAAGTGTTTTTGTGCCTAACCGAAACTATCATCTGGCTTGTGTAGAAGCTAATTTTTCAGTTCAACCTCATCATATGGATTTAATCTGATTGTTTTATGCAAGGCAGTGATCCTTCCCTTTGAGTAGTGAGCTCTAGGCAGTGTACCTGAATGCATGTTCATTCCTTATTCATTTTTCATTATAATTCTAACAGGGTATAATCTTGTGGACTAACATCTACCATGGTTTTTCCCCTAACAGGGTTTCCATGTATAAAAATCTTGGTGTTCATGTGTTTCTAATGTGTTTTTGATTTATGCTTGCACTGTTAATTATCAGATCTGAGATTAAAGGTTGAATAAGGTTTAATAAGTTTAAATTTTGTAACAACTGATTTACCCCCCTCTCAGTTGGCTATCCTTGTTTTTCCAACACCCATTCCACCCCTAATAAATTGGTTTTATACCTGAATGGAGGCAAGTACTTAACCTGTGCATTCATTGTATTCTACACTCATCATTAGAGGTCACAATATTCAAAAAGATGAAACAAATCAAAAAGACATAAAAATCAAAATTCCCAAAAAGATAAAAGAATAAAATATTCCCAAAAAGGTAAAAAAAAAAAATATTCCCAAAAAGACAAAAATCAAATATTCCAAAAAGACAAAAATCAAATATTCCCAAAGACAAAAATGAAAATGTCAAAAGGACAAAAAAAAAAACTTTAAAATCCAAAAAAATAAAAACATTCCAAAAATCCAAAAAAATCAAAATATGTCAAAACCCAAAAACATCCAAATAACCTTAAAAATCCCAAAAATGGAGTTAGAGCCAGTCATGCCAATCATAGTCCAGTCAAACTATGTTGCCTTTACATGTATAATGTAGGCAATGCCATCAATCAATGAGCCCCCAAGGGACTAGGTCAATCCTTTAGGGTTTGCCGAACAAATTCAATCGAGAGTCAATACTTAGTCAATAAATCAAATTCAAGTCTTGTCAAACTATGAGGTCTTTGCATATTTTTACGGAGGCTAGGCCATCGGTCGATGAGCCTCCAAGGCCTTAGTTCAGTCCTTTAGGGTTTTTTGGGTCAGTCATAATAAGTCAAACATTTTCATCAGACATAAATAATATCAACAAACAAACTATCCAACAAGGCTTCAAGTGAAAATGGTCAATTGCCTAATCATTCAAACATCAAATCGACATCAAATAGTCAAATAGTCAATCATTTATCTTATACAAGATGTGTCCTTCCTAAAATCAGACATTGTCACTTGTCAAAATCTATCATTCAGGTGGTTACATGATCAAAACCAGACTTGACATCTTATATGACATGTTTCCCCTCCTGAAACCGGGAATTGTAAAATAATCAACCTATCAATCAATTAGTCACACATATTGGAAAATAATTTGAATGACTGTTGACTCTGTTGGTCTAATTTGTCTTATCTTTTTTATTTGAATTTTGAGCTATGTTACTAGCTACCTCGAGGATGTCCCATGAAGGATTTAGAGGAGTGATGGTGTCTCATGACTTGCTTGTTATTTGATTGTTGTTTGCAGATTGTCCTGGCAAAAAGATTGGGGAAACTTGGCCATTAGTATGAATCAGGACATTCCTTATCTACGACTATCTGTTTAGCAAGTGGATAACTTTTTACACCTTGGTCTATGTCATACCATGGTGTTTATTGTCCATTTTTCATATTTTAACGCCCAATGATGATTAAATGCAAATCCTTGCATAGAAAAATATTGATTTATCATTATCTCTTCTAACGCCATGCTAACATCCATGTCCTCCACACTAACATTTCTTCTATCTACATCTTGATGGCATCCTATGACACAAAAATATCCTACAATCATAATCATGATAGAAGCATCATAGGTATCATCATAATAGGAATCATCATACATAAATGTTAGTTCATCCATATTGCATCAGAAAATATAAAAACATAGATCGCATATATATGAATTTCATATAGACATCCAACATCATAATCATCTCATATCATCCTACATCCATACATCATTAACATCACATAAATATTAGCATAAGTCACATTGCATATACATTACATGTGCATCATATAGAAGGAAATTATATCATATCATTTTGCATCCATAATTCATAATAAATATCATAAGGCATATGCATGATATTCATAAAATTAAATGCATCCATCTAAACATATATGAATAATATATATATGACATGCATTAACTCATCCATAGTATATCGACATATAGCATCATCACATAAACATATAGAATGCATAGATAGCATAAAAAGAATAATCATCCATCACATGACATCATAAATATAAAACATAGGAATGTATAGCATACAATTGCTGCCAAAATCATGTCACATATATATAGCTTAAAAAGTGTCACAGTACAATGTCAATATGTCTCCCAAAAATAGAGCTCACAGGCTCGATGGTTAAAAATATAAGTGGAATGATACAATATAAAAATATGCTTTAGCTTGAGCTACCCTGATCTCGTGAAGGTGATAGTTATGGTGATGGCTATTAACACTCCTATCTCTCCTCTACCCATTATCTTGAGAGCTTGGGGTTTGAGGGTGGTCTATCATACGGTCCTGATTGTCTTGGTCCTAATATACACCCACTCATTTGTGACTCACTATGCCATGAGTGAGACCTGTTCTGGCTACTTGTATATGTATAGGAGGGTGCTCTCTTAGTTGATGGCACCCAATACTCATATAAGTCCCTGTATTATATATCCTCATGTCTAATCTCAAATAACTGATGAGAAAATACAGCTAAGGGACCAAAGATGGTAGCAATAAAATCATCACTATTGATCCGTCTGCTACATACAAATCACCACTATATCCCTCTCAGTCCTTAGGGTGCCCACCTCTGCCTCCAGGGCCTCTATCCTTACTGTCACCAGATCCAACCATGCTTGTAGGTATACTATCTATTGATCCACAAATCCATATCCCCTTTTGATTAGTATCTCCTCTAATCCCTCTCCAACATCTACACCCATGATGATCCTCTCTCAGAGGATCCACTCAACCTCTCCCATCTCCTCCTTCTCCTATCTCTCATCCTCCCATCTTTCCTCCTCCTACCTCTCCTCCTCCATATTTGCCTCATCCATGGCTAAATTATGCTTCTCAACACCGGGAAGTTTCTCCTCCTCCTGTCACTCCTTGTCATGCTCCCCCTCCTCCCTAATTGGTGAGAAAGGTTTCACCACTCACTATCCCCTCACTCTCCTCTATTGGGCTCGGCCACCTCTCCATCCATCTCCTCATCCTCCATCCCCTATCCATCCACATCCCCTGAATCAACCTTGTGTGTCCCTAACTCGATGCTCTACTGGTGTCAGCTAGTCTAGATATGTGAAAGGCTTAGGCCTATGATTGGCCCACCATGCATTATAATCTGCCATGGAGCCTATATCTACATCACCATCCCTCCATCCTCACTACACTGGCTATAAGGCATCTATGACCTATTCTACCATTGCTACTGGTATCATTTTCCCCCATGGTTTTACCTCACGTAATGACCATGCAAACTCTATTGTCCCTCTCGACACATCTTGGGTCTCCCCAAACTGCCTTTGTACCCACTCTGGAAAGTACATCTCAATATTTTTTTGTTACTAGACGGTCCATCCAATTAGGAACCACAACTACCTTCATCACGATAAATGTGCAACCTCATCTAACCACTGTTGGTAGTCTCTGTAAGGTCTCCATATGAATCTCACAAGTAATTTGATGCCATGTTGTCAATACCCCACATCTTTGACATGGGTATGAGTCACTACACCACCATAAAAATATGCATATGGCATCCTATTACCCAACTATCTTCCCATTGGTGGATGAAACACGAAAATGTGCTCCCATGCCTATACCATCAATAAAGTCACCGGTTAGCTCATCAACTGACCGTCACGGTAGGCAATGCCATGCAACTAAAAAATATAGCATGGCTAGTAGGCAAGGCCCCCATGCATATATTTTTCCCCTAGACATCATCCCCACTAGTACCTCCCCCCAGCCTATTGGAAATCCATGACCTCTTAGGTTTAGAATGACAACCCTGACTATCAATATGCACAAAATGTAGTCCCATCTCTCATACCTCTTTTCCAAACACTCCCATCTAATCTCATGCTCCTCGACACCTAAATCTATGGCATCCTCATTCTCATAAATGGACTCAATTGCTCAATATCATCACTCTAGATCATACCTCACTTGGTCTCCATGGATTGATAGCCTCAGAATCTAGTAGACATCCTCCAATGTCACCATGTCCTCTCTAGTCAAGAAATGGAATGAATATGTCTCTGATTTCCATCTCTCGATGAGTGCAGTTAGTAATCCCCTATTCACCCTAATGGTGGTCATGTGGGTCACATAATACAAACCAAGGTGCATAATCTAACACTTCTCAATGTTAGATAACTGATCCTAAAGTCAGAATTTAGATGGTCATGACTCTCATGTGTAAATTGGGGCAAGTATAACCTATGGTCATAAGAAAAAATTATTACATCAATCCAAAACCCTAATCAAACCTATTAGACCCAAATTACAAAAGAAATTTTATCTTAAACTAGGGAAAACCTTTAATTAGGCAATTCTGTCACATTGCTAAACATATGTGTCACACCTATCAAATGTGTTAGAGTTTTGAAATCGTGTCCCATTATCACACTTGTCTCACACACCTCAACATATGCATCACTAGGGTCACTTGCGGTGAAAACCTAAACACTTGCATGCCATTTTTTCACATGTTTCACACAGTCGCACACATGTGGCTTACATTAGTGTTTGCATCACTCCTTACCACATATGTGATGTAGAATCAAATATGACACACTTCATAGTTGCAGCGAACCATCCCCACATGCGACACTTGCGATAGCAGTTGCGGTGAACAATGTTCACTACATTTTCTTACTAAACTTTGGAGCCCTAAATCTATGCAAAATAAAAAAAATTACAAAGTGGCTATGAGGTACTTATCAGGTTCATTGAGCCCTCTAGCCGTCTGAATGTCTGCACTCAAAATCCATGGTGAGAATCGTGTGGAACTAGTAACATTTTGGCACCAGGTCTCTCCAAAGCTCTCTAAATCTCCAAGGTTAAAATGTGCAAATGAGCCAAAATTACCACTCAATTTCTATAAATACCTCCTCAATTTTAGGGTTTGGGTTAGGTTTTCTACTGGTTGCAGTCTATAGGAGGTCTTAAACCTTAATTTGGCTACCTCTAAGGTCTTGAAGCTCATTTCTGGCTATCAAATTAGCTTATCGGAATAATTTTCAATTTTTTTTTTTTTTTTTGGGAAATTTGTAAAAAAAATCCGAGGGGGCATAGGTCCACCCTGTTTATGTTGGGACATATTTTTTAATTTAATTTCTTTGACACAATGTGATAAACTACATTATATCAAAGAGGGGTAATATGTAGACACTAAAAATTGTCCTAAGCTTGTGAACACTATTTAACTTCATTAATCCCTTTTCGTCCCTAATAATTAAATAATTTTATTTATTTAATTAATTCATTTCTATCCTTTTATTTCCTCCTTTGATTAATTAAATAAATTTTATTTATTTAATTACATCACTAATATCCTTTCTCCTCTATAATTAAATAAATTATATTTATTTAGTTATTGTCAATTTATACTATAGTTAAATAGTTATTTCAATTATTTAATTATTCATTTAGCCTTTTATGCCATAAATTAAATAATATTTTTTATTTAGTTTTCTACTAATTTGTCCTTTTCTCCTTTTTAATTAAATTATTATTTAATTGAAAATTCAACCTGTCACATGTCTTCTATAATTAAATATTGTTTTCATTATTTAATTATTCATTTTCCCTCTCAAGTTAAATAATTTTATAATTATTTAATATCTTCCAACAACCTCTTTTTTTTTGCCCACCTCTCTATCTATTCCAATCTTATCTCTTCATTTCTCATTTAATTTCCACCATTGATTGAATTATTTTATAATTCAATCCTAGCCATTCATTCTAATCATTTCCCTAATTTAGCCCTAACCCTATTTCATACTACAACTTTCATTCTTGGCCATTGATTAACACATCTTATTGACTTTTAATCCTAGCCCTATATTCCAATTTGTCTTTCTATAAAAGATGCCTATCATTTTCGTTTCAACCTACCTTTTTGCACAAGTACATGTTGCTTAAGGAGACAACTACAATCTTCAATATTTTTCTATCATTGACATTAGGCTATTATTGCATACTCAAATCTGATGGAAATCAAGCATATTAAGCAAAATGGAGAATGAAAATGGAGGTGAATCAACCATGGCATAGGTAAAATTGTTTTATTTTTTATGTTGCTATGTTGGATTGTTCTTCTTTGTTGGTTTAGGGTGTTAAGGTTTTAGTTTTGATGATTTATGACCTTAACGTTGATTTTACCCTAGATTATAGGATCTACCAAAGAGTGGTTCCTTATTCAAATAAAATTTGTATTGAGCCATTGAGTATTCCATCTTGAATCAACCTCAAGTTGTTAATATTCTTCAAAGGAACTTTTTTCTAATACCAATTGAAGGGCACACAATATACTAAGAGGGGGTGAATCAATATATTCAAATATATTTTAAAACTCTTTAATTCAACATGAACTAACATTAATAAATTCTCCAAAAATTAATATTAAAATATCAAAATAACTAGTGTTAATCAAGCAACATAGATGCGCACATTCACACAACGAACACCAGATATACATGGAAACCCAAAATGGGAAAAACCATAGTGAGAAGAATTGCTTGCAGCTACTATCCAAATCTAGCCTCACAAAATTAATGAGCTTACAATCATGAAGTAGGAACCAACCTACCAGAGACACCAATATCTTATTTTATTTGTAGGCACCAACCTACTGGAGACACCTATCCCTAATACAATTATCTAAGCACCAAATAGATAAGGCACTAGTCCTACTAGACTAAATAGATATGATCTGCAGATCTTCAATGCTAATTACACATATTACACTTGATCTAGTCTTCCTTCAGATACTCTCCTACACAACATATGATCTAATAGTGGAATAAAATGATTAGGATGCAACTCCCATTACATCAACTATATTCAGACTTTCTCACACATTCACCATAGTGAATTAGTCATTGAATGAATCCTAGTAATAAATATATGCATTCCCATACATTATCAATATATCATGTCAGTTAGGAACCTCTTATCACTATATGTAATTAGTCAGGTTGGCTAAGGGTGGTCCTAAATTAAATTGACATGAAACATGTGGTTTTGTGTTAAATCATTTTGTTGTCACCAATAGTAGATGATGTTATGCACTTCCTTCAACAAGATTAACCTGGTCATATTTCACTTTCACATGCTTCCTCCAACTAGCTCAAATACTTAGATTTTATCTATAGTTATCCAATGAATAGAGACAAAATTTTATTACATCTATTTTTTTCGAATAGGACTCGACCTTTGAAAAATATGGATTCTTATACAACATGAGTAACTTTACTTTAGGTCCAAGGTACAAGGCACAACATTCAACTGCAATAAAATGTGGAGAAAAACACCATTACAATGTAATATAGTGTATGAGTAGTAGTCCATAGAATAATTCCACAAACACTTCCAAACTACTTCCAACAACATGAATAAATACATGCATGATATTCCAAGATTCTCAATGAATATCACACTAGAAAATTGTTCTCAGAAGCTTTGATATGACATGATCATGACAAAAATACCTCCTAATTTCAAAAGTTCAAACATGACAAATTAAAATTTAATTCTCACTAATCTAATGGCATCACTCCTTTGACATCATTGAGCACCTTTGACATCAATGCCAATATATGTTAAAAAAAATCATGAAAGACATGGGATGAAGTAGATTTTTAGTATTGGGGTGATGCGGATTGCAAGGATGCGGGAGATGAAAAAGTGGAATAAGAAGTGGAAGCTTCCATGGATCGGTAAATTGAGGATGAGGATATTGAAAAGGATTTGGAGATGGGGATTTTGGATGTGGCTGGGGTTGGAGGGGAATTTCAGATAGAGGCTTGGTTTCCCTTGTTAAAGAAAATGGAAGAATAAGAAATAGGAGATGGATTGGGATTGTATGGAGGTGGGCAAAATGGAAGTTTGGCACCAAATCTAAGGAATTATCTAAGGTTGGAATATTTATCATTGTTGAAGTAGCAAGTGAGGATGAAATTAGTAGTGGTGGATGGGGAGAGATAATTTTGGTCCACAAGACTCTTATTATCATCACAAGGATCATATTCAGGTTATTCAACAAGACTATCCTCATCATCATCAATTTAATTAGGTTTACCCTTAATCATAATGTTTCATTGTGTTGGGGGAAGATATGGGTTCATAATGTTGGATTGGGTTGGAATGGATGAGGATGGATTAGCATAGATTAAATTGTATGGAGGATACATTAGATGGTTAGAGATGGTAGAGGATTGATTGGAAGAGGGAATTTTGGGATTGATTCTGGATGGGGGTTGGAATTAGGATGTTGAATTAGAAATGGATTGGGAATTAGAAAAATAAGACCTAAGTAAGGATATGGGGGATGCAATTAGATTTGGGGTGAATAGGTGGATGAAGAACTAGGTTGGCTAGAATATTGGATTGAAAAGGTTTTAATAGATGGAGATCTAGATTGGCTGTATATTGGATTGGAAATATTTTAGAGGGTGATATTTGATGTTGGAGGAATTTATAAGACTTGGATGGTTAGTTGATAATATTAAAATGACTATAGATGGGTTTGGGTGATTTTGATAGATGAAGGATTGGATAAATATATTTGGATGAAAATATTGGGAGATTTGTCAGATTAGGATATAGGTTTTCCTTGTTTGACTAGGAGGTGTATTTGAAAGCCAATAAACAAACAAAGTGGATTAAGGAACTAGGATTGAGAGGTACACATCAGCTTAGCACAAGAAGAAACACTAAATAATTGCACAACCCTAGAATTATTTAAGTGCGAGTGTTAAATTAGTGTAGATACACCAACAAAAGGCTAATACCTCAAGATTAGTGCAAGGCACTTATCTTTCAAGAGTCAATTAGATAGGGATGCAGTAGCACAAGGGCTTACCCTTTCCATTTCTTTGGAGGTCATAATACTTTGTCTAAAGAGCTTCTATCTCTAGTTGGGGAAATATATAGTGAGTAACTTCAGGCATGATATTTTACACCTTGCACTACACTAAAAATGGCTAAATGGTTTTATTCCAAGGTGAACAAGATTGCTAGGGAGTCCTCTAAATACCTAGAGGGTATGTGAGGCCCAAATTTTTAGATGAAAGGGAATAATTCTAAAAATATTGGAGGAGAGGGTAACTCACTCTCCACCTTCACTTCTCCAAGGTATAAATTTCTTGGAGGCTTAGCTCAGATGGACAAGGTTCCACTTCCAAGAGAGGTGTCTTTCGATTCACCTCTTGCTCTTTATACTTCATTAGAACACACGAGTTGAGGTCATCCTCTAGGGTGATAAAATACCTAAGTAGGTAGGTCCTAAAAAGAATGATCTAATTTTTTTGTCACCCAAGATCACATGAAGCACAAGGCAAGAGAATCACATATTAGGTTCCTTGGGATAAAAATAAAATAAAAGAGTAAATGGTGGTTTTTATCCTCAATATCACACAAAGGTGAAAGATGAGAGAATATGCACCATTAATTCAAAGACACAACAAACAATATGCATTAACCTTGAGAAAAGGAATGTTCCTAGATCTTTATAAAAGATACATCCTTGTAAAAATGAATTTGGAAGAAAGATGTTAGTATTTTCATGATTTTTTCCTTTGACAAGTTTTTTCAAGTTACACAAAAGGGGTTAGATGATGAATTTATCAAATAAAAATGATTGTTAACATTGAGATAACCATACAAAAATTGGAACCCTTCTGTGATGAGGTTCGATATACTCACCCAATGATAGGAGGGGTGATTTTCTTATAAGCTAAAAGATAAAACTTGGAAAACTTATGAAGGAAATTAAAACAAAATGGTAGCTCGATGAAACCTAGGAATTGCAAGACCAAATAAAGGCACCTATTGACAAAATAAAACACACAAAAAAATAAAATTGTACTATTTAAAGGTGTAGATTCACCAAGAAGAAGCACAATTCAAAATAGAGGTGTGAAAAGTTAGAACATAGGTATGGAAAGTTAGAACATAGTTGTGGATTTGTAAGGCACAAAAACTGAAATTTGGAATAGAGGCACTAAAATAAGATGCTTGAAATCTACACACAAGTACACATTTACATAAACCCTAAATCTAAAAGATAAAAACTAATAACTAACCCTAATTTATATAAAATACAACTTAGAAAACCTAAAAAATAGAATGTTAGGATAATGTAAAGCATGCACAGAAACACAAGATGTTAGAAAAGAAACCCCAAATAAAAAAATTATAAAATAAAAAATAAATACCAAAACCCTAAAACGTACAACAAATAAATTAGGTCAATCTGCCAATAGAGGGTTAGGAAAAATACAAAAACTAGTAGAGAATAGCCAAGCGTTAACACTAAAAGTAACTAAAAATATAAGAAAAATGTAAGCATGGTTTCTTAGAACAAAGGCAACGAAATTCAAAATGCAAGAATTACTAGTCACTATAGACCTACACAACATGATATAATAGAAGCACTAAAATTCATGATTGAAGCATGGGTTTGTTGAATGGAAGCATCAAATCATAGATCCAAGTGTCAAACTAAAACCTACAAATAACAACTAAAAAAAACTCACACAAAGAATTTAAAATAGGGACATGAGTCCCATCGAGCATGCCAAAATAAGGATAAGAAAATTCATTGAAGGGAAATAAATAAGATGAATGCATAAAAGCACAAGCCTTTACCTCATACACCTTCAAAATCCATGATTGAGTTAAATAGGATGCACCCTAAGTCTATTGATATGATTTAAGTAAATAGAAATATGGATTGCTCTAGCAATATTTCAACAACATAATGGTATGATAAAGTAAGATTCAATAAAAATATGGACAACGTAACAGTATCATAATATTAGATTCTAATAAATGGGATGGAAGGCCTATGATTTATAAAGTTTCCATGAGATAAATCAAAGGATGAAATTTATTGGTTAATCAATGGCTACGATTGAATGAGGATTGCGACTTGGATCAAAAGTTTTAGTCATGTGATAAGTGTCACATGATAGATAAGGGCTAGGTTTAGGATGTGAATTAGGGCATATCCTTATATGAATGGTTGGGATTAAGAGGTGTGATATGAAATGAATGGATGAGATGGAAAGTTAGTTTAAATTTTGGCAAGTGTCTAGATTCACTTAATCTAGAAAAAATATTATTAATGTGAGAGTGACACTTGTCACGTGATGGAAATTTTAGACTATGATCCATGTGAACAAGCTGAAGGGATTAGATTAAATGGCTAAGGATAGAGGATAAAGGAAAAATAATAAAATAAATAAAATATTTAATTAATTAATTAGATCATGTGAAGGGAAAAATAAATAAATAAATATTAAATATTTATTTAATTAAATGATTATGATAAATATGAGAAAGGATTGGAATAAATTAAATAAATAATAAACAATTATTTAATTAATAGGCTTAGGATAGGAATAAATTAAATAAATAATAAACAATTATTTAATAATAGGCTTAGGATAGGATAAGGTGTCTACATAATGACATTGTCATTGAGGAGAATTTAAATTTGATTTATTATCATTGCTAGGTTTGAGACAATTAGATACATTTTGAAAACTTTAATTTAGACAATTCGTAGCTATACATTTTGTTTCGGTGAGCTTGTTTCCCCATCAACTCATGCCAATAAAATGAAACCAATGCTAGAGATGTACTATCTTGGTTCATAACTTGTATACCTTTGCAATATTTCTAGTTAAGAAATTGAATATAAATTTGTAGTTATGCATTTTGGTTGGGTAAGTTTTCTTGACCAACAACTTACACCAATAGAGTGGCACTATTTTTGGGGAAAGAGTCTTGTTGGTGTAAGTTGATGGGTTTCCAACTTAGAAATTTTTAATGGGTAATAAAAAATTGAATACTTTGTTGGTGAGGAAACCAAAAAAAAAAATGTCCTTGAAGGTCAAGTGTGCTTCAAGGATTTCCTCATTTTATGAGGTGACAACTCTATTGTTACAATTTCAAGTTTTTTTCTATTGGCGTATGCTTGTTGGTGATTCTATAAGACTTATTCCATTTTAGTGTAGTACTTGGTCAAGGTACATGAAAGTATTTATTTTTCTTCCTCTCATAAGGCATGGTTTTCTTATTCAAATATATATTTCCATGAAAAGAGTGTAGCCCTATTTCAACATAGATTATGTTTGTAATAAATTGATTATTAGTTTAAGGAAGAATAATTCTAAATCTTCATACTACTCATACTAGATCAATGGCATAATATGTAATAAAAGTATATGTTTTTTTATTATTGTAGTGATAACTCATTTGAGTTCACAATTGATTGTGCACCTAAAATCTAAAAGGTTAGATTGTTAAATATCCCTTTGACTCATCTAGACATGAAATTATTGATTTAGTAAGTCACATATGCATGCTTGTCCTTGATTTTGGGCATCCTATAATAATTTTGCATCTAAAAATACCTAAAATGTTACAAAATAGGTGTTTAATGATGCATGCACAATGATTTTATTATTTATTTTAATGGGCTTAATGCATATATCTATGACCCCATGCCTTCTTACAAAGATTTGGAATAACTCAAAAGTTGGGATGGAGAATCAATTTTGGATTTTTATTTTATGTTTTCTATTTTTATTAATAGTCTCCCACATGAGTGCAACTATGATGAAATTTTGTGTATATACACATGTTGAGAGGATTTCTATCTTGGTGCAATCTTGATTCCCTCTTATTATAAAACAAAGAATCTAAATATGGATTTTGATTGGGCTAGTGATCTTCAATCAAAACTTGTAACTGGCGATCTATCTCCCAGTGATGGTGAGGATGCAATTGTTCATGATGGTCAATTTGGTGGGTCAATTCTTGAGGAAACTATATTATTGGTAAGGATACATGTAATCAAATTGAAATACAATAAATTTTGTATTCATTGAGTGTCATTTATTTATTTTTTGATCCTAAATATGGTAAGGTTCACATTGTCTCTTTTGTAAATTAGAAATATGATTGTGAAGGTGTGCATATTTTCACTAATTTAAACTATGAAGATCTTTACATTGATACGTTTTTAGAACTTGGCTTGGAACATCTATCTTTTGCTAATAAGGATTGCATTGAGAGACCATTTTTTGGATCACTGGTTGAGCATGTTGATGTTAATGTTATGCCTCCTCAAGTGGGTCATGTTGTGGTTTGCATGAAAAAGGAGAACAAATCATAAATAAATTTATTAGTAATAATTTTTATACTTGAGTTGTGTTGAAGGAAAAAATATATAAGAAATTTGAAGATCATAAGTCTTCACATGATGTGCCACAAATTTTTGAATCATATGCTAAAGATGCATTTAAACTAGTTTATGATTCAATTATGAAGGAATACATCAAAATTTGTGGTGCATCTGGGTTGTAATCTTTGGATTAATTAGATCACTCACATGATATGACTAGTTTGAGGTTGCACCCAAGCATGAAATATTTTAGCTTAGTGTTCATGAGGATATTTTAATTCATGTTTATTTGAGTGTATATTTGGATATGCACCATTCTATGGGTGAACTTGTATATATGTGATATCATCTAGATGAGCATGAGTATAGATCATACTACTTTTGGTTGACATGTTCATTTTTTTCCTTTCCACTTCTAACATGATGCCAAAACAATAGAAGGATTCCATATGAATGCATACAAGAGTCAATATTTATTAAACATTAGGAAAAGATATATTATCAATTTGAGGGGGATCAAATATTTCAACATTCTTATCTTTGATAGAGTAAATTATTCTTTATCAACTTGTCTATGTCCTTGTGCCATGTATCTTTTGTGTAGGGTCTAACCTACAAATTCTTGTAATTTTTATTCACAACCACACTCTCAAATTCCTTTTGATTTATTGTCATTAGTTTTATATCATTATCTTGTACTTAATTCATTGTTTCTTTGATTTTTATATATAATTATTTATTTCATGTCTTTCCCCTCACTCTTTTTTTCCTTTTTGGTCTTCTCCCAAATAATTCATCTTGATTCTTGATCTATCTACAATAGATACACATCCCCAACTAAAGCCACAATTGGAGCCTAGTTCATAGGCCTCAAAAATTGAAAATTTAGCTACTTTTTGTCCCCTTTGTGAACTTACCTATTCTTCCATCCTAGAAAATAAACCCTTTATCAAAATTTAGCCTAAGTGTTCCTTATTTCCATTCCCATATCCCCATCGTGTGGTTAAGCTGCTAAAACTTAAAAAATTCCTAAGTCTCAAAGTTTTTTCCTTCCAAATCTCCTAAGGAAGATAAGCATGTCAAAGATTTTAAGATTTCTTAAACTCCCTGACACATTTCAAAAGAGAAAAAATGACTAAGGAAATACATTTTATTAGAGAGTTTAAGAATTCTTAAACTCCCCAACATGGCCCAAAAAGTGATGAAAACTCTTGACAAAGGGAATAATTTAGGCAAAGAAAGAATAAAAAAGTAAATTTCAAACATGAAATCTTCGACATGGTTCAAAATTCATCAAAAATTCCAATACGTAAAGTGATGTAGTCAAGATAGATGGGTCTTAACAAACTACCCAACCTTGTAGCTTAAGCACACTTCCAAGACATAAACTCAACAAAAGAATTATTATTTTCATAAAATTATTAAAACTTGATCAAAATATTATTAACATGCTACAATAGGGGTTTCTAGAGATTACAACACAAACATCACTCTCTTTATACAATAAAAAAATTTCCTCTTCTTATGGCCTTCTTCTGTAGATTCAACATGGATTTGAACATACATGATTGGGGGACTTCTATTACAATTATTTCTTCCACAAAATATTCCTCTAGAATCTCTTCTCCTTCCTAAAATCTCCCACAGTGCATGTGTCAGTCTCCTTTTATTTTTTAGATAACTAAGAAGTTGAACCTATTCAAATTATGGTAATTTTAATAACTAAATCATTACAAAAATGAAAATTGTAGTAGGCTAAAAATTTCTAAATGTAGTAGCAAGTAGGAGTTCCAGAAATGGCTAATTCAACTAGAAAAGACTGCATGTTCAATTGTAGAATATTTTTTTGCAATTTTTACTATCTCATTCACAAGATAATTCTTGCAATATTACATGGTGATTTCATGCTTACAGCATCCTTTGGCAAGTGAACCTCGTCCCTATTAATGTCGTCACCTCACTAATGTCATATTGACATCATCATCAAAACTATTCATCTGAACCAATTGATTAAAATTTAAAAGTTTAGATGACTTTAGTTTACCCACAAGTTCCAATTGCACTTAAGATTTCTACAAAGTTAGATGGGAAATGAAATCTCCCAAAGCTATTCGACCATGATATTCTTGCAAAATGCAAAAAATTGATTCGATGCCATCTATGTGAGGAAGTACATTAGAACTAGCTCAAAGTATTTGGGTTTGTTAGAACAGACCAACTCAATTGACTTAAGTATTTTTATAAATGTAGACAAACCTATTGATACCAATCATACAAGAAAAATACGAAGGTAGACAAACCTATTGACTTAAGTATTTTCACAATTTTATTAGAAAATCAAAAAACCCACATGAGAATAACTTAGCTATTTGTTACCCAATTCTCACCAAATTCAAACTACATATACCCATTAAGCTCTTCTACAAGGTGGTTTCCTCACTTGGTTGAATTGACCCTAAAAATCCTATAGAATCAAACTAAAAAAACCAACTAAACCATAACCCAAAATTGAACTAAAACTGAAAGCAAACTCAAAATATTTTTGGTTGATGTTGGATCAAATGTGGAAACAGATTCTCCTGCATCATAAAATAAGGGAAAATTTTAATGTGCTTTAAATGCCAAGAGGAATCAACAATATAAAAAGGTAAATTTTCATAGGTTGTGAATGTGGGGAAGAATTATATAGTGATTGGTAGGGGTTCCAAAGTTTCTTATACCCATGGAATAATTGATTTGGTTCAACACAAACTTGCATCACCAACATTAATGCTAAAAATTTAATGTTTTAAATCTAAAAAATAGATCCATGAAACACAAAAAAATGATGAGAACTCAAATACATTTCATCTACCATCAATGATAGTTTCATCATAGTCCTCAACTAATTATATATCTTTTCTCAATATAGATCACTCAATTTGGGAAAGATTTATATTGGTCCCTTGATTTTGTTTCAGGAAATTCCAACATTGGCTCTCCCACCCACCATCAATTTCTTGCATGTGCCTAAGTGCAAATTTTAGGGTTTTTAAATTGTAGGAACTTAACTTTTTTAGGAGATTGATCATTAATATTTCTCGAGGTCTACAAGTTCTAGGGTCTTCTTGGGTTTCAATCAATATCAATCCAACCCATATAGAGAAACTTGGATTTCAATTAATTCCATTTCATTCCATTTGGAGCAACATGTTTGTGTTATCATGAAATCTAGCAGCGCTTGATCCGCAAATAACACCCCTATGAAACTCGTATGTTTCATAGGTTTGTGATGTACAAGCATGAAAAACAAGGTGATTTAAATCCACCTCGAAGTGTGTTATGAAGTCTCAAACAGTTTGTTTGAGCATCCCTCTGGGTTCATCTCATGAAGACCTTCAAAATGAGTATCTTTGCGAACTCTCATTGTTTATACTTAGTGACATTGTGAAAAGTGCAAAAGCTCCAAAAAAAGTGCTCTAACATTTTGAAGAAATTTTTCTAAGTGTCGAAAGTGCAAGGGCAGGGTTTTTTAGTGCCACTGCACTTAAGTGAAATGTTAACTTGGTGCAAGGGCACTGATTTTTAGTGCCCTTACACTAAGTTCCATACTTAGCCATTTTAAGTCTTAGGCGGTGATTTTTGTCTACATTACACTTTTCCTATTTTTTCAAATTTGGTGCATAAGCGCTGATTTTTAGCGCTCCATACTTAGTCAAAAATGACCAGGGCAATGTTTTTTGACTCAAGTGCACTTTTCCCAATTTTTCAAATTTGGTGCATAAGCTTTGATTTTTAGCGCTTGTGCACTTTTTCCCCATAGTAAAAAATGACTAGGGTGGTGATTTTTGACTCAAGTGCACTTTTCCTAGTTTTTCAAATTTGGTGCATAAGCATTGATTTTTAGCGCCTGTGCACTTTTTCCCCATACTTAGTCAAAAATGACCAGGGTGGTGATTTTTGACTCAAGTGTACTTTTCCAAATCTTTCAAATTAAGGAATGAGCAGTGATTTTGGCCTCTCGTGCACTTTTCCCAAATTTTCACAAGTGTGAGACAATGTGTCGAGGCATTGATTTTCAGCACCTTGACACATTTGACATTTTTAATTGTTTGAAATGTAAGGGAATTGATTTTCAGTGCCCTTACACCTGAAATCATTTCTCCAAGTGTAGGAGCGTTGATTTTCAATGCTCCTACACATTTGGAAATTTTTTCCTTAGACATTTTAAAATCGGTCCATTTTCACTCTGAACCCCATTTCTTTGCTCCCACCTCTTTTTTTGTCCCTATTTTCTCTATTCACACATGATCAACATCATTTGCTTGCTTCATGCTTCCCATTGCTTCTTTTTTTGCTAACGCCTATTGATTCACCATCCTTGTAGTTTCTCTCCAAATATCATCAAGTGATCCTCAAAGTGACATCTCTGATCCAGTTGCTTCTAGATGACAACCAAGAAGCCTCCATCATCTTCCAAAAGAGAAGGCAAGACGAAATACAAGTATCTAGGTGTCTTTCCACCAACTGTGGTGATATCAAAGGTGGATGAAATTAAAGACACTGAGATTGGACATCAGGACCTATAATACTTTGTAAAGAGAATCCTTCAAGCACCGAATACAGATGATCCAGTCTCTTATTGAAGATCTCCACCAATTAAAGGAATATGTTAAAATACATTGCACCTTCCTAGAAAAAGGGGATCAAGGAGTTGCCAGGCAAGCTTCTTGAAGAAAACCAGATTTTCCTTCTAGCCAGTGGACTTTCCAAGATCTACAAAGAAGTCGTAATGCAGCAAGTTGAGGGTGCCATATTATCCAAAGCCTCAATACATGTCATTTGTGATATATGACTAACCGTTGATAATCTTAACACACATCTTCATAGGTGCAAGAAAATCCATTCATTTGCTAGAAGGATGATCACAAGAATTCACACCCTTGTTGATTACATAGTCGGCCTAGATGATGCGTTCATATAGGAGACCAAGAAGAAGATGAAGAATTTTGCACCCAAAGCAAGGAACCATGAAGACTCTTGATCTCCAATGTTGAACTTTTTGATGCTTCCTGTTATGCATCTTGTAAATATTTTTTGACATCTTAAATATTGTTTTGGCAAATGTAATTACACTAAAAATATAAGATGTAATTTCAAAGAGATGGATTACATGTTGACTTAGTCAAAGTTAGGGTTTCCTATTTTTACTCATCTAATTTCCTAGATTATCTCTTCCTTATTTTCTATAAATAAGAGGGATTTCTATTGTAATCTGGACCTTTTAGTATTTTGCAATGAAGTACTGCCCTTTTGAAATGAACATTGAGACTTTGTGTTCAATTTTGTGAATCTGAATTTGATCAATAAAGAAGGAAGTTACATGCCAGACTTTGTGTTGGAATCATTTCTCTTTTGGTTTGAATAAGATTGGTGGTGATTATTGAATGATATTTGAAGGGCTTCAAGTAATTTATGTAAACTTTATGTTGCATTCCTTATTTAGATTTAGGTTTATGTTTGGATACTTTGGTTGAAATATCTACAAGACTTTGTGCTTGTAATCATTCATGTTGTTTGATAAATTGCTGCATCTAAGAAGACTTTGTGCTTCTAATGCAACAAATAGTACATCTTTTGTATATCCATTATTGAAAAATCTACAAAATGGCTTTGTGCCTTCATGAGATTTCCCTTTTCCTTTATTTGTTTATTATCAATCATATCTAGTATCTCTATGCTTTTCTTTGACAAGATAGAGATATTGACATTACTGCTCTTTGTGAATTTTAAAGTTATCTTGAATTAGAACTTCCAAATCGTGAAGCATTGTAAAAAATATTCTCTAAAAAAAGAGAGAAGCATGAATGTGACACCCCCCCCCCCCCATTTCGTAAGTATAGTGTACATTGTGTAAATACTTTATTATTTTTACCGTAGCTTCTTTCAGCAGGAAGAAAGGTGCCTCCCCTTTCTGACAAGAGAGATTTTATCTCACATAGTTGTGGCTAAATTCTAGGTTTTGTAATCTATTGAAAAGTTGATTACTTAATTTTCACCCAATAGTTTTTTGGCAACTCTGTTGGGGACATGATACACATTTGAAATCCCCACGCTTTCATTTGAAGTATACTCGTGTCCTTTTTCATTGTAATTTATTTTCTTGTAAGATTTTCAAGCTTTCACCAAGGACATGTAAATGGCTGCTCAAGGTTCTTGGGGAAATGCTTTTGGTCCATTGAGTCTAGCTCTACCCCTACATGCTCTTCTTGAAGGCTCATGAAAGAACTTTCCCAAGTTTTTTGGTGATGGACAATAAAATATTGATGAGCACGTTGCTGCTTTCTACATTGCTTGTGGAGTTCATGGTGTTGAACACGAAGATGTATCTATAAGGTTGTTTGTGGAGACTCTCCAAGATGTCATTGCAGATTGGTTTATCATCTAGTGCCATGTACGTTCAAAAATTGGGCAACTCTCATAGCCAAGTTTGAAGAAAGGTTCAAACCTCCTAAAGATGCTCATGCTTTGTTGGCTTAGCTCACCCAGTTGAAGAAGAAATCTCTCATGCCTATGTGTGAGTTCATTGCTCACTTTAACAAGTTGACACAAAGAATTCCAACTATTGCTCAACCTACAACTGAGAATTTGAAATGTTTCTTGGTAAATTCTCAAGTACCTGAGGTTGGTTTCCTATTGAGAAGAGCAGCCCTAGCTACTCTTGTAGTTGTGCAAACCTTGGTGATAGAAATTGAAGATGGTCTCATTCTTGTTGGGAAAATCAGAATTGACTCAAATGAATTTGAAGAAAGACCTTCTTTGGAGTCATTTTCTTCCATCACAAGGATAGATCCTATGGTGCAAAGGTTGGAAAATGAGCTACTTGTCCTCAAAAAGCCACTAGCTCAAGGTATGTTTTATGTGCCTTGCAAGGATGTACCAAGGAGATCACTTTCAAATGGTTCTCATAATATTGTTGTTGGTAATAAACACAAGTTATCTTCACCTCTGAAGAGGCTTTCTCTTGAGGCACCATTACTAAAATTAGTAGTGAAGAATCCTAACTCCAATCCAAGTGATCTTTCTATTCTCTTTCAGGAAAAGGAAGCAGACATAGCTGGCGACTCCCAATTTTGGTTTATACAGTCTCAGAAAGCCATTGATGAAAAGCAAAAAAATGAAAGTCATTTTTTTGAAGTTCAAGTGAATGAAGACAATCCTGTCTTGAGATCTAAAAATATGGACATGCACGAAGGTCTCATTCAATTTGAAAAGAATGCATACATGTTTCGAGGTCTTGAACTTGAACACGTGTTGCATAAAAGAACTTCCCAAAGGAATGATGAGGACCTTCTTATTGATAATTCAGATTTTCCCAAGTCTGAAGATGGAGAAAAACATATCGAAGTATGCAATGCAGTCATATCTTCATTTGAATCACATGAAGGAGATCATTCCAATCAGCATGAGGTTGCCATGGTTGATGAATTAGTTTTTCAAGTAGAAACTAGTAAGGAGAATTCAATATTTGACCAAAAGACATCTTTCTTGGTTGGAGGCCAATGGGAAGACAAAGGTTCCACTTATACCTGATGTGAAGATAAACTTGAGAATGCAACTAAAGATGTATTTATAGATGCACAGGAGCAGTCTGAATTCAATGATTCATTATGGAGCAACAGTATATCTAATATATTTTTAGAGGTAGCTGAACATGTTCATCTCTTTCAAGAAACAGTGCCTCAACTCCATCTACATGTAGTTGTTAATGATCATGTAAGGCATTGCAAGTTGTTGAAGAAAGGTAGCTATTTTGTTGAGCCTATGAATGATTTCATTTGAGAAGATTTCATTGATGGCTAGTTTTAATTAGGTAGGTTTTTACCTTTTCAATAAGTGCATTTTCATAGGTTTGTGTCTTGTTTTCATAGATTTTCTTTGTGTCAGTCATGCTCAACTTGATTGCCCAATGGATGGATAAAGGAACTTGAATTCTATATTTCTTCTCCCTTCATTCATTTCAAAGGACAGTTGAAGGAATATCATCAGTAGGAGCCAACTGTTATCACAAAATCTAGCAGCACTCGATCCACAGATAACCCCCTAAAAAACTTATCCATTTAATAGGTTTGTGATGTTCAAGCATGCAAAATGAGGTTATTTTCAATCCACCTTGAAGTGTGTTCCAAAGTCTCAAACAATCTATTTGAGCATCCCTCTGTGTTCATCTCGCGAAAACCTTTGAAATGAGTATCTTTGTGAACTCTCATTGTTTATACTTAGTGAAATTGTGTGTAGTGCAAAAGATCCAAAAAAAAAAGCTCTAATATTTTGAAGAATTTTTTCTAAGTTTTGAAAGTGCAAGGGTAGGGTTTTTTAGCGCCACTGCACTTAAGTGAAATGCTAACTTGGTGCAAGGGAGCTGATTTTTAGCGCCCTTACACCAAGTTCCATACTTAGCCATTTTAAGTCCTGGGCAGTGATTTTTGTCTACATTAAACTTTCCCCAGTTTTCCAAATTTGGTGCATAAGCGTTGATTTTTAGCGCTTGTGCACTTTTTCCCATACTTAGTCAAAAATGACCAGGGCGGTAATTTTTTACTCAAATGCAATTTTCCCAATTTTTCAAATTTGGTGCATAAGCGCCGATTTTTAGCGCTTGTGCACTTTTTCCCCATACTTAGTCAAAAATGACCAAGGTGGAGATTTTTGACCCAAGTGAACTTTTCCTAGTTTTACAAATTAAGGCATGGGTGGTGATTTTGGCCTCTCGTACACTTTTCCCAGTTTTTCACAAGTGTGAGACAATGTGTCAGGGCGCTGATTTTCAACACCTTGACACATTTGACATTTTTACATGTTAGAAATGTAAGGGAGTTGATTTTCAACACCCTTACACCTGAAATCATTTCTCCAAGTGTAGGAGCGCTGATTTTCAGCGCTCCTACACATTTGGTAATTTTTGCCTTAGACATTTTCAAATCACTTTATTTTCACTCCAGACCCTGTTTCTTCATTCCCACATCATTTTATGTGCCTAGTTGCTCTATTCACACATGCTCAACATCATTTGCTCGCTTCATGCTTCCCAATGCTACTTTTTTTGCTAACACTTGTTGATTCACCATCCTTGCAGTTTCTCTCTAGATATCGTCAAGTCCTCAAAGTGGCATCTTTGATCCAATTTCTTCTAGATGATAGCCAAGAAGCCTCCATCGTCTTCCAAAAAATAAGGAAAGATGAAATAAAAGTATTATGGTGTCTTTCCGCCAACTGTGGTGATCTCAAAGGTGGATGAAATTAAAGACACTGAGATTGGTCATTAGGACCTACAATATTTTGTAAAGAGAATCCTTCAAGCACCGAATATAGGTGATCCAGTATCTTATTGAAGATCTCCACCAATTAAAAGAAGATGTCAAAAGACATCACACCATCCTAGAAAAAGGGAATCAAGGAGTTGCTAGGTAAGCTTCTTGAAGAAAACCATATTTTCCTTTCGGCCAATGGACTTTCCAAGATCTACAAAAAAGTTATCATGCAACAAGTTGAGGGTGCCAGTTTTTCCAAAGCCTCAATACATGTAATTTGTGATACACAAGTGACCATTGATAATCTTAATGCACATCTTCACAGGTGCAAGAAAATACTTTCATCTGCCAGAAGGACGATCACAAGAATTCACACCCTTGTTGATTGCATAGTCAGCCCAAATGATGTGTTCATACAAGAGACCAAGAAGAAGTATGAAGACTTATGTGCCCAAAGCAAGGAACCATGTAGACTCTTGATCTCCAGTGTTGAAATTTTTGATGCTTCCCTTTATGCATCTTGTAAATAGTTTTTGACATCTTAAATGTTTTTTTGGAAAATATAATTACATTGAAAAATATGAGATGTAATTTCACAAAGATGGATTAGATGTTGACTTAGTCAAATTTAGGGTTTCCTATTTTTACTCAACTAATTTCTTAGATTAAATCTTCTCTCTTTTCTATAAATAAGAGGGATTTCTATTGTAACTAGACCTTTTAGTATTTTGCAACAAAGTGCTACCCTTTTGGAACAAATATTGAGACTTTGTGTTCAATTTTGTGAATCTAAATCTGATCAATAAAGAAGGAAGTTGCATGCCAGACTTTGTGCTGGGATCATTTCTCTTTTGGTTTGAATAAGATAGGTGGTGATTAGTGAATGATATTTAAAGGGCTTCAAGTAATTTATGTAAAACTTGTGTTGCATTCCTTATTTGGATTTAGGTTTATGTTTGGATACTTTGGTTGAAAGATCTACAAGACTTTGTGCTTGTATTCATTCATGTTGTTCGAGGAATTTCTGCATCTAAGAAGACTTTGTGTTTCTAATGCAACAAATGATACATCTTTCGTAGATCCATCATTGAAAAAGCTATGAAATGAATTTGTGCCTTCGTGAGTTTTCCCTTTTCCTTTCTTGTTTTTATTATCAATCATATATATAGTATCTCTACGCTTTTATTTGACAAGATAGAGATATTGGCATTATTTCTCTTTGTTAAGTTTAAATTTATCTTGAATTAGAACTTCCAAACTGTGAAGCATTGTAAAACATCTTCTCTGAAAAATAGAGAAGCATGAATGTGACACACCCCCCCCATTTCGTAAGTATAGCATACATTGTGTAAATAATTTATTAGTTTTACCATAGCTTCTATTAGCAGTAAGAAGGGTATCTCCCCTTTCTGAGAGGAAAGATTTTATCTCACATAGTTGTGGCTGAAGTCTAGGTTTTGTAATCTGTTGAAAAGTTGATTACATAATTTTCACCCAACAGTTTGTAGACCACCAAGACATTAAAATTATAAGTGTTATCTATAATGGAGTGTCTCCATGGTTGTTCATATATTTTCATAGGAGTCTCTTGGTCATAAATAAGGTTTCTTCCTTTCCAAATATTTTGTTATTAGTTTAGTATTAGATTTGATGAATGCAATAGCATTATAAATCATTCCAAATTTTATAATGGCCTCTTCCATATTATACATCTATTTATGTTATTCTATGATGGATTATTAATCATGCTCTATTATGTGATATCTTATGTTTAGTGTATATAAATGCATTAGTCATTTTTACTCAGAGACTTTAGTTTGTTCTTTCTCCTAATAAATTGTGACTTTGTAGCCATTGAATAGGTATTAGTCTAGGAATATTTTACCAATCACACTCTTTAAATGATCAAATGTTTAACATATAGAATAAAATTATATTTTAGTATACATTTTATTTATGATTCATAAATATAACCTAGGGAATAAGTTGAAGTAACTCCAAATAGATAAATAATTAGAGAATCATACCATGCATGTCTACAACTTGTCATTTTTTTAATTACATTAATTAAAATTATATTTGGGGATTACAACATTGTTATTAAATATAGGTGCATGTGCAAGGTGTTTTATCAAATATATAAGAGGTTAATGGTTCAAATATTTATTCTTTGATGTGGTGAAACATATAGGGGTCAAGCATACATTAGGTATAGCTTCCATTGTTGTAATTATGACAATTTTTTATTGGTTTGAAACCCTTAAAGTCACACCTCTAAGAACACCATTCTAAGTCTAAGTTGAGCTCAAAGTGTAAGAGAGATCATTGTCATGTCCCCTTTTTTCCTAAAAAGAGTACTTACTAAAAATAGTAAGTTTCCATTATCCAAAAATTGTAAGTCGGGGGTATCAGGACAACACTAAAATATAGTATTATTTAATACTTTTATTTTCCTTTGGTAATTTTACCTAAAGGATAAAAAAATATTAAATTTTTAGTGGTACCAACACATGTGGGTTGTGAGTTTTGGAAAATAGCACTTTAACCTCATGTAGGCGCCTCAAAAAATATATTTTGAGTTGTCAAAAGATGCCTTGTAAGTGGTATAATATGAAAGGATAATTTTAGAGGTGTGATAATGCATTTTATGACTTTTGTAAGTGCCTAAAATTGGGGAGGAATATTTTGACATGAATCCAATGTTTGGTAGAAGTTTCTCAAGAGTATAAATATTGGTCATTTTGCAGGCTTATGCTTTATTCTTCAGAGGTCGAGAAACCATTGAAGAAGTAATCTTCCAGGATGATAAACCAAGGAGATAGAGACTTGCAAGAAGTTTTTTTATAGGTCTCCATTGGAAATTTCATTCAAAGATTGCAATTGTGGCACATGGGCTTCATTTGGTGTGTTGTTGCAAGAGTTTGTTGTTGATTTTTTGTGTGTTTTTGGCTCATAGTTTGTAATCAGAATTTTTTTTGTTGTTAGCAGCATATTCATAGTTTATTTTTCTGTTGTAATCAAAATAATATAATAGATATTTCATTTATATTCTTATATTCAATTTTTGGAGAGTTTTTGTGCAAATCTATTGGGGTTTTGGATGTATTTTTGATTACCAAATTGGTGGCAATTGTGCATATTATAAGGACATCTATGTAGACTATACAAAGTTAATTTTTATAGGTTCTTATGCTTCCAAATTTTTTGTAGAAACTTTATATGGTTCTGCAATAAAAATCTTTAGTGTTTGTGGCTTCATTGGTGCAATTTTCAGCATACCCGATTTCACCATTTTTTCTCATTTGCAGATTTAATCACAGGAATTGTTAAATGATTTTTAAAAATATGATATAAATATTTCACAAGGGATATTATAGTGGTATCAAAACTATGATCTTTTGAGCCTGAGGGTTTTCAAAGATGCAACCCACTAAATCTAATTTCTTTCTTGAAGGTGGTTACTTTACACTCACTCACTCTTTCAACCCCATGGAAGAATTGGTTATAGATCCAACTACTATGAGGGATTCATATAAAAATATGGATGAGGCAACTACTATGAGGGATTCATATAAAAATATGGATGAGGATTTCACGAATTCAATCCCTTACAATTATTTTTTAATTCAGATGCAAAGTATGATGGCACTAAAAGGTTATCAGTTACACTCATGTTCGAGTGAGAAGAATCAAAAGGAGAAGATCCAAGATCATGAAGTAAAGAAAATATCTCTACAAAAAGATGGAGATCAAAGTCCAAGATTGAAGGTCATCAATTTTTAATAAAAAATATATTTCAATAAATGAAATCTCACAACAATAATGTGTTCATTTTGATGAAGTTAATTCAAGATCAACATTGCATGTTGATTATGAAGATAATTTAAAAGTTTTGAATATTGTCAATGAGGTGCCCTTTGAAAATAGTGAAGAAGAAACTCTTTTTATGCAAAAAGAGAATGTATCTAACATGCAAGATGATGCCAGTTAGCTGCTCTTGGTGCTTGTCTGTCAGTTGTTTCTCAATTGTTTCTGTGCTGCCTTTGGGCTGTCTTTGTTTTTTCCTGTTTATGTTAGTTGTTTAGGTCTTGTCCTTTTTTGGCCCTAGTGGCTCGTTGTGTGGGGTACAACGCCCTGTAATTGTTGTTTAACTTTTAAAAAACATGCAAGATGATGGAAGATGGTCACTTGTTAAGAGTGAAGATTTTGAAAAAAGGGAAAGGTTAATGACACCTGGTGATCCACTGAGGGAGTTACAAAGCAATATTATGGATGGATTTTCTTTAAAAAGCATTTTTGGTTAACCTAAACTCATGGGTTTTAGATCAAGGAAACAATTTTTTTGAAGATTTCTCAATAAAACTTATTTTGGAAAATGAGGATGAGCATTCTAATTTTAGCCAAAGTCATGAAATTTTTTTAGATTTGTCACTTTCTATGTTACACCAAATTTATTTTCATGTTGTGGAGCATGCAAAAGGGGGGATCAATATTTTAATGTTCAAATTTGTCTATACATAAGAATATGGAATCCAAAAATATCTTGAGGATTAAAAGGGTTAGAGACACTATTGAGTTCTTCATATATTTTCCATTTGGAATGAAATTAAGTTTATGCGGATTCATATAGTGTTATTTTTGTTTTCTAACCTCTTAATGAAGGATCAATATTCATATTTTTGGGAACACTTATGCAAGCCAAGTACCACACTTGAAGACAATATTTTGAGTAATGGAAAAATGGTGATAGGAAACTTGGATTGTTTGATGGTTGACCATGGTACAAGAAAAAGGAATCATTTTATGGTTCATTATTTGATGACTAACCATGTTTTTATTTTATGGAAATCAAGTCTCATTAAAGTTGAAGGATTCATAAAGGATGAACTTCTACAAACCATTAGCATTATAAATGTAAGGAAATTAGTCTTACTATTTGGTGAACAAAAGAAATATAAATATTTCCATATCATATGTCCCAAAGCTACAATGGTTATGTGCTTGAAATAAAATGGGTTAAAAATATTTTATACTTGACTTATGTCAACCAAAATCTAGGCATACAATATTTTCCAACACATAAGACATTTGAGAGGCCTATGGAGGTAATCAACCCATGTTTTAAAATTATTATTTATGATTTCTCACATACATGTGTAGAAGAATATGGTGTTACAGGAGAAGCTACATGGGAAGCAAGATGCTTGAAGGATAAGAGAATGAAATATGTGATATCATTTAGTGATCACCATATATTTGATTATAACATTCCACTACTTCAAAATCAACAAAGGAGGATGTTTAGATATGTGCTTCTAGGATCATTTTTTGAGATGAGATTTTTGCATGCCAATGCTTATTATCCAATGGAAATTTCATACATGGGAAATAATTATTTTCATATTATGGTTGCTCAGGGATATTTTTTAGCCCCTACATGGTTTCTCACACACCATAGTTTTCTACTCAAGTTGGTAATTCATGCATTTGTTGCATTGTTGGTATATTTTTTACCTTGGTAGCTCTTTTTTTGAATAGCTACAATTTGTTGCACTTGGATATGGTTTCATTTCATATAAGGTTTTCATTGTTAATTTTAAATAATACAACAATCATATCTTTTAATTGGGGAAGATTGAGAGAGGTTGTGCAGTATGCATGTGTTATTTCCTTGTTCCCAGTGAAATTATGTGAAGATTTGTGGGTTTTGTGTATGATGGAGTATGTTGCTGTTATAAATAAGTATGATGATAATGAAGATCATTATATATTTTTATTTACTCCAATAATATCAAATTTAAAGGTGGTGGGTTCACTCTTTCAGTTCAGAGCAAAACAATGTTGGCAGCATAGTGTGATATGGAAGTTTGGTTTGATTTTTGAAGAATTGTGGAGTATTTTTTGCTATTCCTTAGCACTATTTTAAAATTATCTTCTCAATTATGGGCTGTTATATACCAGTGAATAAAGATGAAGATAAAACCTCTCAATTTGGGGTAATGTATGAGTTTGTTATTGTATATTTTTGTATTGCATAATTCAACAATGCTTATTTCAATATTATGGAGGTGGAAGTAGTTTATGCCTCAAAAATATGTATTTTATATTGTAAGGGATGTAATGATTGTTATAAAAGTCATAATAGTAGAAAAAATAATATCCAAAACATCATCAAAAAATCCAAAGCAGGCATCCAATATGCAACTAATGTTGACCTAAAATTAAGCTCAACCCTAAGTAAAATTATGCAAGTGTAATTAAATATTAATTACACTAACACCCTGCCATAAAAGAAACTTAGGGAGACTAAATAAGCATGCACCTAAAACTAATATGAATGCAAGAAAGCATGAATGGGTCCCGACAACAAGGCCTGATTAGGTACCCATGTACAAATGCAATAATGAGGTAGAGAAGGAAAAACCCAGTGGGACAACCCCCCCTACAATGAGATGACTGCTGCAAAGAAGCACTGGAAGAACATTGTGGAGTAACACTAGAACCGCAATCTGGCAAGCAAGGAAAGATACTTCTATCTACAAGAAACCATATCAGAATCATCATAATGTGACAGCAGACCTGATGCCACGGAACACTCGAAAACACCAAACTAGAACAACCCTGGAATCCATAGAGCAACAGTAAATGATATGATGATGACAAAATCTGGAAGCCGTGAATCTCGATGCCGATGCCAAAACTAAGACTGAAACTCTTCCATGGGAAAAAGTACCATACAGACTCGGAACAATAACCACAAATTTAGTGGCCCTCAAACTGAGATGGATCCGATGCGGATCACTAACCATAGGCTCTCAATCTAAAGTGTGAACCAAAAAGAATCTGATATGTGTCAAGCTAAGACAAAAATGACCAAAAGAAACTAAGAGACCAGATTACAACCCATGCGAGTTGTCATCAAAACATGATGAAGATTATTATGCAAGAAACCCCCCCAAAGGAACTTTATAATAGTTCATTTATTACAATCCCCAATGACTGCAAAAAGAGAGAATGCCTAACATGCATAAACATAAAATGAAAATAGATCTCAGATCTGTGTAGAGGACTAAACCAGCTTTCCAACGCCGCAAGAATGGCGAAAAAAGGATCACCGAGTCAAAAGATATGCCCTCCGGAGTGAAAACAACAACATCTGAGTTCAAGGACCTGCAAAACAAATCTGGAGTAGAATCTAGAAAAACTGAAACATTGAATAGATCGGCGTCGGAATCAGCTTTCCAACGATATCTCGTTTGCAAAAAAAGGACACCGTACGCAAAAGTTATGCCCGATTTTGTAAAAGTGCTCCAGAATGGCCAATAAGGCCTACAGGCAGCCCAGGGGGCTAAAAAAATTTCGGCCCCTGGTCCTGCATGCGACCAGGGGCTGGCAGACAGGGGCCTGGGGCGGAGCCCCTGGTCGCCCATATGATCGGCGGACGAAGCAGAAGGGGCCGAGGGCTTCGCCAAATTTTTTATGCAGGGGTGTTTTTTGCGGTGACGGCTTGCAGGCCGTCAAATTTATGCCCGTGAACCGCTGACGTCAGCATGACGTCAGCGTCCGTACGGCCTCTCCTTGCCCCTCCTAACCCTAGTTTTCTCTAAAGAAGCAGTTTTTTTCTTTTTTGCATAACTTGGGCATACGGTATTGAAATTGGGCAAACAAGATATCGCCGGAAAGCTGGTTCCAAGAACTTTCATTTGGTGTAGTTTATTTTTTAGTATTTTCCTGTTTTACTGCATTTATTGCTGGTTGAAGTCAGATGTACTTTTTATGCTTCCGAGCTCATAACTTTTTGCCACGATCTCCGATTTTCGCTATCTTTGCGGCGTTGGAATGGTATTGAGGAGCTCTATGTTGCTGTCCATGCACTTTTTTCTGTATCTGTCCCAAGTTTTTCATTATTCCAGATTTGGCCCGATGGGTGTTTTGGAGATTACTTGGATATTTTGACAGTTGGGAGAGTGCTTCTTACATCTTTGCACTTCATTTTCAGTGATACATCATTTAATAATCGACTGCTGCTTCATAGATTCCAGAGTTGTTCCCGTTTGGAGTTTTCGAGTGTTCCGTGGCATCGGGTCTCTTGTTGCATCAATCCTGATTCCGATATGGTTTCTTGTAGATAGAAGTATCTTTCCTTGCTTGCCAGATTGCGGTTCCAGTGTTACTCTACAGTGTTCTTCCAGTGCTTCTTTGCAGCATGTCATATCATTGTAGGGGGGTTTTGTCCCACTGGGTTTTCCTCCTCTACCTCTTTCTTGCATTTGTAAATGGGTACCTGATCAGGCCTAGTTGCCGGGACCCATCTTTTCTTGCATGCATCTTATTCTAGTGTTTTAGCTTCTTCCTAAGTTCATCTTAAGGGGGGGTGTTAGAGTAATAATTTTATTACGCTTAATTAATTACATCATACTGGTTAATTAATTAAGTCACTTATTCCTCTAGTTGCTTAAGCTAAACTTAGGCGCATTAATAATTATTTATTAATTATTAAGTGTGCACACTAGGGTTTCATTTAGGGTTTCCTTTTTAGGGTTTCTTGATCTCCTTCATAAGGATTGATCTCTTTGTAATAACTGAGATTCTGATAATGCATTTTACACTTTGAGGTTTGCAGAACATCTTCTTGGTTTTGCATGTCTTTTGCATGTGACAGGTATCCATTTGCATGCAGGTGATCTTGGATTCTAACACTATGTCATATCTCATGTCATGTAGAAAACAAAATTCTATGATTGGCCAACCTTGATC